>VXBJ01006544.1:883572-924036 GCA_013400055.1 Nycticryphes semicollaris | reverse complement strand
GGAAAGGATGTATGTTGATGTTATCAAATATTTACCACCAAATGTATTCCGTGTCTCAGAGCTGTGAGTCATGTTTGAGTCATATAAATGAAAATTAAAGTGAATAAGGATGGTTCTCCTTTGGCCTCATCTAGAGATGATGTACAAGGGAATTCCATGTCTGAACTTCCTTTATAATTTTTCTCTGTCTTACATGACAGCAGGATTACTTATTTTTAGTGAGTGGACTTGACAGTTAAAGAGAAAAGGTTTTTCAGTTATGGAACTTATGAGGGTTTTTAAATGTAGTTGCATGTTAAATAACCCTTCTTCTGTTGTTTCTAACTACATTTTCTTTCTGCTTTTCTAATTGCTTCCATATACAAATATTGCATGCCAAATCAGCTGTGATATTTAACACTGAGATGGAGTTAGGAAAGTGGTTTCTCACATTTGTGTTTATTTTGTCCAAGCTGTATGTAAATGATGCTGGAGAATGCTTCACGCGTCCTTTTATAGTTGCATATTGAATTAATTAATTCAGTACCTATTCCTATGCATATTAGTTCATTTTCCCTTTTGCAGTGGGTCCCTGCAATGTTCCAGTGGAGCTTACTGACAATATATTCCTGGTTCCTAATACATTGATAGAAATGGTAGGGAGACTATGCATTGATTTACCTTTTGCAAGCTGAGATGCCAGTGGCTGTTCTCTCTGTTTGACAGACAATGTAAATCATTAAATGTGATGTGCTTAACTTTCATAGCTGCCAATTCACCTTTACTTCCTGCAAAAATAACCGGGCAGTAGCATCACCAATGAGCCAGTAATATAAAGATTGATATACATTGAATGCTCATACAATTATATTTATGCTCATCTATTTAGTGGTCTTACTGTCTGTATGTGCTTCAGAAGAGAAGTAAATATTGTCTGATTGCTACAATGTGCAGTTCCTGAAAAAAAAAAAAAACCCAAAAAAAACCCTCCAAACCCAAAACACAATAAAATCCAAATTAGCAAGAATTTTTTTCTATGAGACTGTGGAGCTGAGGTTTTTTTATGTAGCAGATGCTCTTACACCTTTGTTTTCATAGGTTCTAAACTCAGTCCTTCAAAAACATTAAAAAAAAGAGAAAAGAAAAAAGGACTTCTTTTGTTAAGAAGCACATCACTATGTGGTGTGAACAATGGGCTGCTTTTAATGCTGCCAACAAGTATCTTCTCAAACAAATAACGCTCAACATGTTCTTACTAATGGGAAATTTCTTGGATAGGTGCCTACTGCGTTGAAAGGCCCTCAAGGTTTAAGATTGCTATAGAAGACAAACACAATTCCTTCTAAAATGTATCCTGTTACCAAAGCCTATCACATCTCTTTTAATATATTCCTTTTAACAAAATCTGAGTCTATCACAGACAGTTTTCACAGAAAGAAATTTTGCTTTTCATAGGGCACTAGGTACTTATTGAAGAGAATGGATGGAGTGATCCAGGAAATGATCTATGTAGAAGATTCCTGTTAAGAAAGCCTTTTAACCCTACTAGGCAAAGACATTAAAAAAGGCAATTGAACCAAAACAAAATCTTAGCAGTAGCAGTAAGGGTATCCTGTTTTTCAAACTTTCCTCAGTATAATTCTGTATTTAAAATAATTTGCCAGGGATAGGATAGACTTTTCATTCCATAAGGCCTTTAAATCATGATTAAACATGATTAATGGTATTGCAGCTCACAAGTTTTTCTCATAATGCCAGGCAAACTGAAGAAGTGAAACAGTGGAGTCTGCTCTATAAATTATAAAGGAACCAAAAGATTACAGTGTCAGAATGTATGTCTGGAAAGCAGAGAGGCAGCATATTAATGTGCATATAATCTGTAAGAGTTTCAAAAATCAAGCAACCTGTCCTCCTTGGTTAGGATTTAAGATTTTGCAAGGCTCTGTATCTCTGTAGGGTTTGTTTCTTCTAACTTATATTCCTATAACAAACGAGAACACCACATACAATGTTTTTTATACAGGAAATCCCCTTGATGCAAGGAAGGAGAAAAGAGTTGGTTTCTCTAAAGACAGACAGCGAAAGCTGTGTATGGTATTTGGAGGAAGTGAAGGTCTGTCCTAGGTTGGACATGACATTGGGTGGTCTCATGATCAGGAAATATGTTTTGCTCTTAAAAATAAATTGTTCTCTTCCTCTGATTCTATAATATTTGTTTCTCCTGTTCATTTCTTTTTCCTTAGCTTGTCCTTTAGTTATCTATAATTTATATCCAGTGACTTGTCGTTACTGTTTTCTCTCATAGATTTCCTGTATCCTCATAAAAGATTTATCTTGCTGTATTCTAGGCTTTTCCCCTATTCTCTCCCTTTATTTATAAGGGAGTCTCTAGAAGGAATGTCAGAGCACACCCTGCATAAGCATTTTCTAAAGCATATGGTCAAAATCCCTGTAAATTGCACCCGTTCTTTGGGGTAAAACTGCTTGAAGTTGTGAGCAACGTCCTAGGTATTTTTGACTTTCCCAGCATCACTTTGACCCCTCACTGACATATCTCTAGCATCAGTCTGGCATGTTTTGGAGGTTTTTTTGGTCTGCCAAGTGAGATAACACAATCCATTTTACTTATTTCTTCAATTCCTACCTGGACATACCAGGTAGAACTGTTAACATGCTCTTTCTGCAGATGCAGATGCTCTGGCTGTGGTTGTCCCTCCATTGTTACTGGATAAACTAGAATAGGTATAGTTCACAAAGAGCAGATACGATAGAGACTTGTCTATTTTTGGTAAAATAAAAGCAATAGAGTCATAGAATTATTCAGGTTGGAAAAGACCCTTGGGATCATCAAGTCCAACCATCAGCCCCACTTTACAAAGTTCTCCCCTACACCATATCCTCCAACACCACATCTAAAGGAACCTGAAACACATTCATGGATGGTGACTCCACCACCTCTCTGGGCAGCCTATTCCAGGGTCTGACCACTCTTTCTGTGAAAAATTCTTTCCTAATGTTCAGCCTAAACCTACCCTGTTGCAGCTTGAAGCCATTCCCTCTTGTTCTATCACTAATTACCTGTGAGAAGAGACCAGCACCAACCTCTCTACAATGGCTTTTCAAGTAGGTATAGAGACGGATGAGGCCTCCCTTCAGCCTCCTCTTCCTCAAACTAAAAAATCCCAAAGACTCCACATGCACATGAAAGAAAAAACAAAGCTAAGCTTAACGTGCCAAGCATTAGCCTAATGTCACAAGTCAACTATATCTCAACCAACAAATACGCATTGCAAAGGAAAGACGTATTGAGCAGATCAGCCTCTGCACCCATTCAAAACTGTTGGACCAAAATGTACTCAAAGTTGTGAATTCCTGAAGTCTTATTTCAAATGCTAGATGCTTTAGGGATTTGCTAATGCAGGTTTGTATGTGTGTATAGACATGTATAAAAGCTTATACAAAATTGTATTTCTCTTGCTATTCTTTTTCTCCTTTTTGTCCTCTTTTCCACTTTCCTTCTTCATTGCTATAGCTCATTTCCCCATTTGCTTCTCTCTTTACATTCTTTTTCCTCCTCTTCCATTACCTAAACCATATGATTATACAGATATATTCAGTGTAAGTAACACTAACTACATGCTACTCATAGCCACAGATTTCTTTAGTATTTCAGCGCTGAGTATAAGTAATTTATATCAGTTACATAATACCCTAAACAGAAAACTATTCATTTAAAAATAATTCTCCGAAGAACCCAGTACCATATTGTTAAAAGTCTGAAACTCATATTGGGTTTGTACAGCAATATGTTCAGACATCTGCACAGGCAAATGCTTCATAAATTCTAAAGTACTAAGAAAAATATAACACCATGAGTCACACCTAGTCAGATAAACAAAAGGCCGATCATGAAAACATGAGGAAAACAAGACATACACAGAAACAGAATTTCAGGGTGAAAGCTATAGTATGCATTTGAGTCACTTATATGGCAAATCTAATGAAATTAAAGTTTAATCCATACTCTAGTTGGAAGAGGAGCATATTGATAAAAAACATGAAGATTAAGTCAGTTAAAAAGGATCTTTTGGAAAAAAGTACCAGACCAAATTTGGTGTTAGAGAATTAGAAATTAACCTCAATAAAATAATATTGAGATGTTTTCTAGTCTACTTTTACATTCCTTTTGAAACAACAGTTTTAGGAAATTAGAATTTGTCCAAGCTCTAGTAAAGATATATTGAAAGTGTTGGAATACATTAGACAGAAGCAACATTTTGTTTATCAGTCCAGACACATTTTTTGGACTGCTAAAGTTATTTAAAGTACATTCAAATCTTTAATTGAAAACCGTTACAAAAGTAGAATGCTACTTGATTTATTAAATACTGTGGCTTAACTGAATTTCTGAACTTTCCTGGGAGATTATTTATCTTACATGTACTGCTTTAAATTATAACATCAGATCCAACAAGTATATAAGAAAGAACAATATGATTTCAAGAAACATTGAGGCTTTTATGACTAAATGGAGCACTCCATTTTGTTAGTAAAACAAAAAGGTTTGCCTAATTATATATTAATAGCCTCAAAAGAACATCTTTCTTCCCTTTTAGTTATCTAAATTGAAGATAATAATTTTGAATTTCAGTTTACTGTCTAGTGGTTTTCTTTGCTTGACTCTTCTTTTTATCTTCCCATTTCCATTCACAGAAGTTCTTGCATTCAACTTTCTCTTTGCTCTGGAGTCATTCTTACTCTGAAATTTGATTTCAAAGGGCTGAATAAGACAGCGTGAAGTATTTGCATTGTGAGAACAATAATTGACAGAAAGCCTGAGACACACTAAAGTGCCCTTCACTGTGACAGAAGCATTTTTCAGTGCTGGGTGACACAGCACAGAGACATCAACAGGAGTTCTGTCAGCAGCCAAATGAATTAAGCATGGTTTCATAAAAATCTGTCTCCTGGTTGAATTACCTCACACTTAATAGACAGAAAACTATCATTACAGGGTGTCCGTCTCTGTTCCTCCCCCCACCCCGTGGTTGGAGTTTTCATACCCTTCTCGTCTTTCTGTTCAGTTCTAATGAGATTTGAGTTCAGTGGGAGGTGCTACTGAGTTTTTCCTCTAGCCAACCATGTATTTCACATTTTTTTTATTAATATAACACTATTAAGATTTGTGATTCTTTGAAAAAGTGGTGGAAATCAAACCATAAACTCAGTTGTGAGGAAAGGAAAAATCTATGTATTTTGTGACTTTCATTACAGCACAAACCTCACATTCTGAAGAAACCAGGCTAAAAAGTGTTTCTTTTAGCGTGTTATGATGCTAAAATCCATGCTTTATAGAGGTAAGGCAACAATATACTGCTACCAGCAAGCTTTGGAATGAGCTGTAGGGAAAAAGAATGTAGAAAATATGGGGAATAGCTTTAATAAAAGATCCTTCTCAGCTGCTTCTTCCTGCAGGCAGCTGTAGCTGTTCTCTCTCTATTGACAAATTGTCAGACACTTCTAGGATATAAACGGATTTTGCTTTGAGTTTAGTGTCATACTCCTCAGGTCTGGTGCAAAGTCCAGCTGAGAGGCACTTTCAGATCTGTAGTAACCCTTCTCTGTTTTATCAGCGCTTTTGGGGAACTATCTTTCTGGAAATAAGGACATTTCTGTGCTATTGACAGCACTGGGAGGGAAATAAAAGCATTCAGCATGCAAGCGGCATTACACCGATAGAACACAAAGGAAGGCTTCAATCCCCCCAGCTCCATTTCTATAGCAGCTCACCAGCTTTTAACACTTCAGCCAGATTAAGAATGTGCAGCCTTGCTGAGAGCAGAGAAGCAGTGCCTTGACTAAACTCACTGGAGGCAGAAAGATGGCAGGAACTTGCCCTAATTTCTCCTAAAGCTTTGGAGTCTGAGAAACCGCAGATAAGGAATGGCTTTGCATCCTTTTCAAATATAACAGGAATCGTCTTTGACCGTCTTAGGACCAGACAGAGGGTATTGATGATTTTAGACAGGGGGCCTGGTAAATCTTCAGTGGGTGATATGGGCTTCAAACCAGTACGCCAGCACTGCTTCAGAAGCGCAGAGAAACCAACATCATAAGTATTTCAGACACGTCTTTCGTAGGATGTTGGAGCTGGAGAAATCTAGTTACTACAGTCAGAGAAGAGCACAGAGACTGATGAAAACAAAGTGCGTGATGACAGTGGAGAAAAAGCTGACAGAAAACATTTGTAAATTGCGCTGATATTGAGGAAAAGAGGATAGGAAGGGAGCATAAACCAGGCCTTTTCTGTTTCCTGTGTTGTTTTAGTAAGCTCTCAGATCCTTGATCTCGTGAATAAAAGGGCTGAAAATGAGGGTTGCTATGTGATGGTTTTCAGAATTGCTGTCCAGAATAATGCAGTTACCTTTTTTTTTTTTAATTTGTGTAGATGAACAACATCTTTTGAAGTGAAAGCAATAATTTCTGTAGCAATAATTTCTGGTTTAGTACTTCTGTGCTTTATTTGCTAATGCAAACACAAGGTGATCTAGTGGTAGGACCCTGTCCAGGCTGTAAGAAGCAAAGGCTTTGTGCTTTTTTCTCTCTGGAACTGTGTGTAAGTCATTAAGGGGTCCACAAAGCAATGTAGGTGTTTAGAGATCTATAGACATAATAACTAATTTGACTCCAAAGGTCTTTATCTAGACTGAGATACCACTGAATTGATTGTTCCGATTACAATTTATACACACACACATATATATATATATCGCAAACAAAAATCAATCATTAACATCAATAATTTTTGTGTTCTCAGAATAGAAGCCATAAGCTTATGCTTTCTGACTTTAAAGCTTTGTTTAGTTAAGTAAATGTGAATTTCTTTGAGGGTGTTCATATTCTACAAAAACAGTAATTTTTAAAAAATATTCTCGTATGTAGCTACCTTTGTATTTCAATTCTTAGCTGAGAAAACCTTCAGTGTGTTTAGGTTTTTATACACTGTTTCTTGCTGTGATTTTTGAGTGATGTATAAAATATTATGACTTACACTAAGTCTTGTGAGCTTTTGTTTTCAATCCATCTCCTCTGTTTCTGCTTTCTGTACTTCCAAGAGGTGTCTTCTACTGTTAACAAAATTACACCGCTTTGAATGTAGCATTTGTTCAACAGAACATACAGAAGGTATTTGTTTTGAAAAAAAATCTGGCATATATTTTTGAAGAATGTCTGAATCCTGTTAATTTCAGCCAAAATTAACCAAGGACTCACACCTGTTTTCAGCATCTGGGTGATTCAGTTCCCATAATGGAAATACTGAAATAGAAATATTTTTCTTCTTTTTCTTTTTTTTACTTCTCACCTGGGAATTCCAGCATAAGAAAATTCAGTTGGAATTCAGCCTGAACAAGTGCTTCACCTCGTTAGCAGATCTGAGCTAAGAGTGCAGTTGGTAAAAATGGTAATTTTAAAATAAACAAATACAAATGTGAACACCTCACTCTATGCTTAGAACACAAGAAGGAATATTAAAAAAGCAGCCTTTTTTTCCATGTGTTTAAGGTACCAAAGCCCCCACTACATTAGCCAGATAAGCCAGTAGCTATGTTTGTTTTCATGCTAGTATGCTAAGCCATACTAGTTTGATAGTTCTAAATAGCCCTGAGCTGTGGATGTGCTGGAGCAAGCCTAATAGCTACAAGGGGAAAGTAGGGACAAGTACTTCCTGTTGGGAGTTCACTATTTGACATATACTTTTTTTTTTTCCCCAAAAAACCAGGTGTTGATAACTTTTATATGTATATATTATATATATAAATATATATATATATAAAAAAAGAACAAATTCTTCTTCCAGTTCAGTTTCTCTCAAAGGCTACAATAGAACATGGCTATTACTAACACTCAAAAAATGCTTTCCACTTTTATTCTGAAGAAGAATTCTTCAAATATTACTAGTTTTGTATTTTCCTTTAAATACAATTGTAAGATTTTTGCTGTAACTTAAGCTTGTAAGAAGTGGACTCAGTTTAACTGAACGTATCAGCATTTGTAATTCCTGCAAGGGAAAACGGATTTGCCCAGAGGTTTTAATCAGAAGGAGGGAAAAAAAAAAATGAAGTAGCTCAACAAGACTAGAAAGAGTTCCCGGAACAAAAGACTAACAGGATTCATTCTGTGCTGGATGTCCCATAGAGACTCAGGGCAGATAGAAAGAGAGAAGACAACCAAAAGAGTATTTTGCATTTCTAGCGAAGATGACAGGCTTTTCTGTTTAAATGGGAAATGAAAATTGTTGCAACATTTTTTTCTAGCTGGTCTTGAAACTAAAGATTTTAATATTTCCAGTTCCACTAAGCGTACCGTCCCAGACAGGTCTACAGAACTGCAATATCATGATACCAGAAAAACACGAATCTTTCATAGACAACGCTCATAGGCATGCCATTTGTGTGCAATTTATGCTTGGAGTAAGTCAGCAGTAAGCTGCTGCATAATTTACATATTTCCTGAGTAGCTTCGAGTTTAAGCTTATAGATCTGCATGAGAGGACAGTCCAGAAGTCCTACAAAAATGTAGAAAATTATTTTCATGCAATATTAATATCTCCTAGCTCTGCCAAATATGAATTGCCAGCCGAAACTTGCTTCCTCTATGAGATTTGACAAGACCATGGCCTACTGTGGCAGCTGTGACTTTGCATCACAATACACACAACAAAACGTGGTAAATAGCAACAAATTCAGGTGGCACTGACATATTGCCACTCTTTCAGCAGGCAGAATGTACACGTAACCTTTCCAACCGAAGTTGTGGGAAGCACATATAGTCAGAGCAACTTCTGTGGGATACAAATTAGGAAAGCCTCAGGAAGAAAATTCTCCTTCCCAGTTTCTAAGGGCATTGATGTTCTGTAGCAGACCAGCCCAATAAGAGTCATATAAGCTACTTCATTAGGAACGGTTTTGTTTCGACTGTTCTCTCATTTACAATTAGAGGTGTTAATTCAATGGCTAAAGGTCAGGAATTACTCATTGCTAGCCCTGTGTCTCAGAAGCATACACAGGAAATGGTCGTCAGCTCAAATCAGAGGTGTTAATGTGCAATTAAAGGTCACAATTGCTTTTGCTGCATTCAATTAGCTGTGCCCCAAATGAACTTTTTCTGAAGGGATGGCTGCTAGTGTTTAACTGAATATCTTTTCACCGGAACATCCCAGCTAAGCATCTGTTTTTAAGAGGAGTTTAGGACTGGGGTGAGACACAGTTTTTGTACCAGTTTGGGATAATTTGAAGCGCTTCTCCCACTGTCTGGACAGAGATGAATATAAAACGGAAAAAAAGTGAGTGAATTTACTTTCATGGTGCTTGATGCTGAGCAGTTGAAAGAGGTAAACTTCATATGGCTCAGAATTAGAAGTACATAAACAAAGGTAAGCATGCTTACCTTAAGCTGTAGCTTGTAGGTCTACTTCCACAGCATTTCATACTGATAGTCTGTAAATGACTTTCCTGTTAGTTAAAAACCCCTGTTTTACCTAGTCAATACCACAAATGTTGAAAATATGTGGAATTACTTTATCAGTTGTTCCCTATACTGTGTCTGGGCAGAAATATATGCATGTGACTTGTAATGCATCAGTCTTAAACTGATTTCAATTTTTTAGACAGCTTCTTCAACATTTTTGTGAAGGTTTTTTTTTTTTTTAGTGTCTTAAAATCATTCTGCAGCAAGTCTTAAGCCTCTCTTAGCTTGGTGGTATCTGCAAATTCAAGGAAAGGGATCTTCCTTTTTGATTAATCAAGCCATGGGGTGATGCTGAAATTCTTGTCAGTATTGTATAACATCAGTAAAAATACTGAGCGGAATGAAAGCCAGGACATTTCTGTAAGATTCAATAAAGCTTTCCAGTTTAAAAATTATAGCTACCAAGGTTAGCTATGTTAGCTTCCCAACCAGTTTTGAAGTATTATTCATTAAATTAATCCCGACTAAACTAGACTGCATGCTGCTAAATACATAGATACATCTTCACAATAAAGGAATTGCAATGATTAAGCTCAGTTTAGTGAATAGCCCCCTAACTGAGCTGCAATAATCTGGTATGTCTATAGGCTGTGAGCCTGTCATCTCCTTCTGTAAATGAGGCATTTTACTTTGGATTTGGCAAAGGCAGGGTAGCACATGCAACCAGCCAGAAATTGTATTTTTGAACCTTCAGATCTCCTACAAATTCTTTGAATTCTGCTAGGTTCAGCCCTACTTAACTTGGCTTTTGTCTTCTAGTTATCAAATGTGGTTGAAGACCATCTGTAAATTCACTTACTTTAAAGGGCAGCCGCGTGACTGAAACCTTCGTGTTACTGTCGCAGCTGCTCCCAAACCATGTGTTTGACTTACATGTACCCAGTGAAAACAGCATTTTTAGTCCTTGGTACTTAGTTGGCTAGCATCACACTCTCTGCATGAAAAAGCATTTCATCAGAAATATTACTTTGATACCAAGAACAATCTTCAGGGTAGAAATCAATTGCACTTTTCCTCCTCAAATTACTCTTCCTTCCATATCGTGCCTCTGCATCTAAAAATGCCATAAATGATTATATGTTGTTCTATACTTAAAAAAGCACACAAAGGTGATAACAGTTACTGACTTTTGTTAAACTTGCCAATATCTTACCTCCCAGAAGAACAGAATTAGACTCTTCTGGCCATCTGCTGCTTTCCACCAGCATCCTTCAGCATTCACTAGATGGCTGTGTATCCTTACGTATGCCTCCTTGTAAAGTCAAGAAGGGCAGTAGTAATCCCCACACCTCTTGAGAATTCTTCTGAATAATGTATATTCCAGTAAATGGTTTGTTTACATCTCTATCTAGGTCATCTTGCTTTAACCTTGTCTAAAGTGACCCTTGAGTTAACCTAGACTCTTCTGTTATGAAAACATGCCAATCTTTCTGCACCAAAGCTACCAACCTCAAATATCCTTCATCAAACAGAAATGAGTACACTGGTTTCTCAGCAAGAGCATTCTCTTTGCCCATCTATAGTTTGGTAGAGAAAAACAGCTAATTATAGCTCTTCCTTCTCCAATATCTCCACTGTGGTAGCTTTATCAGAGCAGCCATGAGGAGAAAGACAAAATTAGGCAGTCTTCAAACAAACTCTCAAAAGCAAACTGATAATATGAGTTCTGAAGTTGCTTACTGAAAAAGTCCTTGGGTAAACCCATAGTCTGGATCATGTTCTCATTGAGACCTAATGCAGGTTGGAACCAGGCTCCTTAGCTGAGCAGCCACCGTAGCTGAAGTCTTGTCATACTTGATCAAACCGAAGATAAATGCATTTCATTATTGACAGTATCGGCTAGTTAAAAACAAACTGCAAGATACTCCCAAATAGAAAACTACTTCAAGTAGTTAACATTGAAACAAGACACTTCAGTTTCCTTCTGAATTTTACCTGTTCATATTGTATATACCAATCTTTTTTTCTTTATTTTACCTCTCATAATGTCTTCCCTGAAGCCATGTGTTCTAGCAATGTATTCCACTTCTGAATGTAGGTGAGTGAAATAAACATTTCTTCTTTTTGTTTCTTTTAAACATCTACTCTTATTTTATGCAACAGTAAAAGACAGCTCTCAGTCTCTTTTGTGCAATTTTATTTTATTTTCTCTTTCTCTGGTGCTGTTATGTATTATCTTTCTAAAATAAAAAGTCCAAATATATTTAGTCCTCTCCTGATGTGAAAGGATTTTTTTTCTGCTTTTATTAAATAATTGTAGTTTACTGGAATAACTTTTTAGCATTATATTTGTTGAAAGTTAAGTCATACGAACATGTTGTATCTTTAAGACAAAGAGGATACCTTAGCTCTTGTAACAATTTTAATGTAAGAATATAGGAGATGCCCTGATGACTCACTGATATTAGACACAGCCCAGACTTTTGTCTCTGACTGCAGCAGTGGGTGAGATTACTTCTGAAGGGCACCCAAGATGAGCCACTTTCACCAGTCCATTTATATTCTACTTCCTCAGCTTCCATGTTGTCAGAAAGATTGGTTTTGTCTGTGCTACTAGTAGGCTAAAAGTGAATAAAGATTAATTGCCTTATGAAATACATTGGCAGGAAGAGAGTAATTACAATCTTTCTTTTTTTTTTTTTTCATATACACGTGAACAAAACCAGCACTGTAAATGGAAGCCTTAAAATGGTAAAAACAATGTCAGGTTTGAGTTTATTAACAATAAATACATAAAATTCTACAGGAGTAGTAAAGAAAACACATCCTGAGATAGCTGAAGTCATAGAAGGTCATCAAAACATGAAAAAGATGTAGACTTCAAGGCTGGATGGGGCTTTAAGCAACCTGGTCTAGTGGGAGGTGTCCCTGCCCATGACTCGGTGACCTTTAAGGTCCCTTCCAACCCAAACCATTCTATGATTCTATGAATTTTTTAAATGTAGTTCCACTTGTGTTAGTGCATGCATTACAAGGAGTGTGATTAAGCGTGGAGTTGGAGGTGAAGCTGTCGCGTGGGACACATTGGAGTATAACAGGAAGGATGGAGTGGTAGGTTAGAATCAGCACTTACAGCAGGAAAAGCAATCACCAGTGTGATTTGTGCATGTATTAATACTTCAAGCCTTAACAAAACAGTAGGGAAACACAGCAGACTTTCTCGACTATGCTGCAGACAAGTTTTAAGTAGGAAATACATGCTTGACTGTCACTCTTGTTGAGTCTGATCTGCTAGCATTCAGAGGATCCTGGCTCTGTATAGAAGACGGTGCTTCAGGATGATATCTTGTCTTACGCTGCCTGTCAGTCATCTCTTTCCCATTTCATAAACTCTTTCTACACAGCACGTTTTGTCAGCATGAGCTGTTGTCAGGATGATCTTTGCAGTCTGAGGTACCTGTCTGGAACTCCGTGTTGCCTTATGCACAGAGTTCTTGGCAGTGTATCCATCGATTCGTGAAGGGAGGCAACCAAGCTGAGAGAGCCATCACAGTTAAAGAACTGGGGCTGCACTCTGAAATACGTGAGTGTTAGTTACTCATGTCTTTCATTTGATCTAGAAATGATAGAGTCGGTGAGCACTAAAGATGATACAGCACAAAAAACAATCCAAAAGTACCAGGACTGCAAGGAATCAAAGTGTTTCTCAATGATGTTTTATCGCAGGCCAGCAACAAAAACTTGACAATCTTAGTCGTACAATGTCCAGAATATCACTTAAACTGAATCATAACTAAAAATATATTAGTTTAGAACAGATTACTCACTTCAGATATGGGCACTGTATTAAACCCAAGTACTGGAAAGAATTTGCTAATCCTGTTACTAAGCAGCAACATCAGTAATGGAACTACTTAAGTGGATACATAACAGAATTCAGTCTTTTTAAGAGATCTAGAATAGTCTGCTTTAAACCTATAGTTACTAGAAGCAGCTGGGGATATCTTGGTGTAAGAATCTCATGGACTCATCCCCTTCCTGACAAGTTTTTCTATCTACTATTTACATTCTGTGTAGCTATAACTCTAGTCTCACATCTGACTAGACATTTCCCCGTTATCATGTACAAAACCAAATATACACGAGAGATGTTTCATTCAAGTAAGTGTTAGCTGGTTGGTGTAAGAGACTTCTGGAAGGTAACAGGGATTTGAAGATAGCTGTGTATCTTCACTGCTTTCTTCACTGAGGAAAAGAGAATGTGTTGGGGGTGGTGGAAACAATTAAAAATAAAATTGAAAACTACGTATAAGTCAGCCATATTTATCCAACAGTGTCACGGATAGAAATGTACTGCAAGGAACAGTCTAAAACTTTTCACCTAGCAGGCTCTGCACCTAACATGTAAAAATAGTAGTGCATTAGCCATGAAGTATAGAGAAGGACTATTCACCCTGCGAGTATTGTTTGTTATAGTATGGTATCTGGAGCAACTGCTGAGATACTCTGTTCAGGACCCTCATCAACAATACCCGTGCAGCCTGCTTTATGTGAGCTGTTTTGCCAGGGGTTGGTAAGGTGTTTCTCTAAAATAAATTAATTCTGTCTGCTCTGTATATGCCGTGACTGTTGAATTAAAGCACGGTACAGTAAGCCATTTCTTTCCTTATGGAAATGTTTTGCAGTCAGCAGGAAGACAAGAGCAATTTCACCTTTTAAAAATAAAAAGCTGAGAGCTATTATAAATGCCAAGCATATAGCTTCTCTTCCTCAGTACACTGCCCACAGTGTAGCACAGTGGATCTGTAATTGCAGTCTCCAATTGGGTCTATAATTTAAAAATAATTAAAAACAAATTGTTGTATTCAGGATCTATGGTTTCAGGTTGAAGCACAGTATCAGCTTTCAATATTAGATGACTACAAGTCCATTCCAGGCATTCTTAGGGATCAGTGATGTTCAGTGATACCTTATCAGATTGGTGAGAAAATTTTGATGCAACAGAATTGACTTCTATTAGGATTTGTTATCTGTTTTCCTCTGCCACTTCTTTCTGCCCTCTGAAATTTCTGAACTTGAACTGTTTCGATTAATGTATTTCAGATCTAACATTTGCAATAATATCAGTTCTTTGAAAGAAGTTTTTTATACCAAGTTTCATTATTAACATTTCATAAAAATTAGAGAGTCATACATTGAAGGGTTATTAACTCAATAAAAGGCCATGATCAAAAAGCCCCATGTTCTCTGTCAGTTCTTGAATTATAAAGATTGTGAGTNTTTTTTTTTTTTTCATATACACGTGAACAAAACCAGCACTGTAAATGGAAGCCTTAAAATGGTAAAAACAATGTCAGGTTTGAGTTTATTAACAATAAATACATAAAATTCTACAGGAGTAGTAAAGAAAACACATCCTGAGATAGCTGAAGTCATAGAAGGTCATCAAAACATGAAAAAGATGTAGACTTCAAGGCTGGATGGGGCTTTAAGCAACCTGGTCTAGTGGGAGGTGTCCCTGCCCATGACTCGGTGACCTTTAAGGTCCCTTCCAACCCAAACCATTCTATGATTCTATGAATTTTTTAAATGTAGTTCCACTTGTGTTAGTGCATGCATTACAAGGAGTGTGATTAAGCGTGGAGTTGGAGGTGAAGCTGTCGCGTGGGACACATTGGAGTATAACAGGAAGGATGGAGTGGTAGGTTAGAATCAGCACTTACAGCAGGAAAAGCAATCACCAGTGTGATTTGTGCATGTATTAATACTTCAAGCCTTAACAAAACAGTAGGGAAACACAGCAGACTTTCTCGACTATGCTGCAGACAAGTTTTAAGTAGGAAATACATGCTTGACTGTCACTCTTGTTGAGTCTGATCTGCTAGCATTCAGAGGATCCTGGCTCTGTATAGAAGACGGTGCTTCAGGATGATATCTTGTCTTACGCTGCCTGTCAGTCATCTCTTTCCCATTTCATAAACTCTTTCTACACAGCACGTTTTGTCAGCATGAGCTGTTGTCAGGATGATCTTTGCAGTCTGAGGTACCTGTCTGGAACTCCGTGTTGCCTTATGCACAGAGTTCTTGGCAGTGTATCCATCGATTCGTGAAGGGAGGCAACCAAGCTGAGAGAGCCATCACAGTTAAAGAACTGGGGCTGCACTCTGAAATACGTGAGTGTTAGTTACTCATGTCTTTCATTTGATCTAGAAATGATAGAGTCGGTGAGCACTAAAGATGATACAGCACAAAAAACAATCCAAAAGTACCAGGACTGCAAGGAATCAAAGTGTTTCTCAATGATGTTTTATCGCAGGCCAGCAACAAAAACTTGACAATCTTAGTCGTACAATGTCCAGAATATCACTTAAACTGAATCATAACTAAAAATATATTAGTTTAGAACAGATTACTCACTTCAGATATGGGCACTGTATTAAACCCAAGTACTGGAAAGAATTTGCTAATCCTGTTACTAAGCAGCAACATCAGTAATGGAACTACTTAAGTGGATACATAACAGAATTCAGTCTTTTTAAGAGATCTAGAATAGTCTGCTTTAAACCTATAGTTACTAGAAGCAGCTGGGGATATCTTGGTGTAAGAATCTCATGGACTCATCCCCTTCCTGACAAGTTTTTCTATCTACTATTTACATTCTGTGTAGCTATAACTCTAGTCTCACATCTGACTAGACATTTCCCCGTTATCATGTACAAAACCAAATATACACGAGAGATGTTTCATTCAAGTAAGTGTTAGCTGGTTGGTGTAAGAGACTTCTGGAAGGTAACAGGGATTTGAAGATAGCTGTGTATCTTCACTGCTTTCTTCACTGAGGAAAAGAGAATGTGTTGGGGGTGGTGGAAACAATTAAAAATAAAATTGAAAACTACGTATAAGTCAGCCATATTTATCCAACAGTGTCACGGATAGAAATGTACTGCAAGGAACAGTCTAAAACTTTTCACCTAGCAGGCTCTGCACCTAACATGTAAAAATAGTAGTGCATTAGCCATGAAGTATAGAGAAGGACTATTCACCCTGCGAGTATTGTTTGTTATAGTATGGTATCTGGAGCAACTGCTGAGATACTCTGTTCAGGACCCTCATCAACAATACCCGTGCAGCCTGCTTTATGTGAGCTGTTTTGCCAGGGGTTGGTAAGGTGTTTCTCTAAAATAAATTAATTCTGTCTGCTCTGTATATGCCGTGACTGTTGAATTAAAGCACGGTACAGTAAGCCATTTCTTTCCTTATGGAAATGTTTTGCAGTCAGCAGGAAGACAAGAGCAATTTCACCTTTTAAAAATAAAAAGCTGAGAGCTATTATAAATGCCAAGCATATAGCTTCTCTTCCTCAGTACACTGCCCACAGTGTAGCACAGTGGATCTGTAATTGCAGTCTCCAATTGGGTCTATAATTTAAAAATAATTAAAAACAAATTGTTGTATTCAGGATCTATGGTTTCAGGTTGAAGCACAGTATCAGCTTTCAATATTAGATGACTACAAGTCCATTCCAGGCATTCTTAGGGATCAGTGATGTTCAGTGATACCTTATCAGATTGGTGAGAAAATTTTGATGCAACAGAATTGACTTCTATTAGGATTTGTTATCTGTTTTCCTCTGCCACTTCTTTCTGCCCTCTGAAATTTCTGAACTTGAACTGTTTCGATTAATGTATTTCAGATCTAACATTTGCAATAATATCAGTTCTTTGAAAGAAGTTTTTTATACCAAGTTTCATTATTAACATTTCATAAAAATTAGAGAGTCATACATTGAAGGGTTATTAACTCAATAAAAGGCCATGATCAAAAAGCCCCATGTTCTCTGTCAGTTCTTGAATTATAAAGATTGTGAGTATCTAGGAGAGCAGGTACATTGTCTACCCTGATCCATTCATTATTCCGTATTGCAGAAATCTAATATTTNCTTTTTTTTTTTTTTAATTCAAGTAAACTAAAATTATGTATATCATCCTTACACATTTATTTCTTTCAAAAATTAACCAAGTTTGTGATCCTCAAGGGGATTGTTTTTCAGAGCTTAAAATTTTAGTGGTTTAGAATTATAGATCATAAACCTGGTATAAATATTTTTTTCTTTATCCCAAAAGGTAATTAACAGTATCCCAAAACAGGACTAGTATGATTACTGGTTTATGATTTAATTGCGAATAGGAGCTCTGTTCCATCTCAATTGCTTTTTCCTATTAAAACTTGACCATGATCTTCATTTACAATAGTGATACCCAAACTAATATTAAAGAAAGAAAAAGCTGAAATTTCCCCTGTGATGAAAACTTGCGCGTTCGTGGTTCAAGTGCAATGAAAGATGCCACCGGTATTTCTGAGCTGATGGTTTTTATTGCTTTAACACCTTAGTTAACTAACCTGGATGCTAGGCTGAATTGTAACAATGCTTTATAAAGAGGGGGAGGTTTTCTGCATTGCTCTAGCTACAAGGCTCACTGTCTGCTTTTCCTCTGTACTCTTGAAATCAAATTTTCTTGTGTGTTCATTAACATGTTTTATTCTGAACAAATCCAATTAGAAGCGCTCGTTGTATAGAAAGGAAGTGGTTTTAGTGAGAAAGACGTGCCACAAGATTGAAATACCCAAGTGAAAATTCAGGGAACTTGCAGTTTCAGTTTTCTTGCATTTATTAAGCTTCCTTTTGCTTTGGCAATTGTTCATATTGCTTAGGAGAAAACTGTCACCATGGTGTTTAAAATAAGCTTGTTTGACTTTCAAAGCAGTCCGTCACCGAATGATTTCAGGTCAGTACACAACCTCTGTCTTGTACTGTTCTGTAAAGGAACAGCATCTTATATAGAGATATCAATGAAGAACTCAGTATCAGATGATTAAGAGGAGCAGCTGGTAGACGTTGTCTCCCTGTTGGCCTTTTGGATGAGTAATCCACTAACAAAAGTATCACTTATGAAGAACAACTTTAAAAATAACTACTATAATATTCCAATATTTATAATACTATTAACAATATTTTGCAACTTAGACCTTCAAAACCAGTTCAATAATATTTTTTTTCCTTTAAGTTTACTTTATAAGGAAATAAAACATGCTTGCTTTCTTTTGAGTTGTTAATGAACTGTAGACTACAGTACTTTTTCTCAGTTTGCAGAAAGACTGTTTTTCTACTTAAAGTACATGCGTAAATGCACCTGACTTTGTGCCAAGTATCAACTCACAGGACAAAGGGCTCTCTCATCTATTGCTCATCATTTATATTATAGTTCTGGTCAAACTTTCCAAAGCCTGTAATATAATAATTTAGGGATAGTTATGACATGCCTGAGGCAGTCAGGCCTCCCATTAACTGGTGCTGATAGTGAAGAGCCAAAGTCTTGTTTGTCACGTAGCGCAGTAATTGCATTTCAAAATAAAAGATGAGCTTTCTGCTGAAGATATTCTGAAAATAAAATGTGGCAACCTGAGCACTGCAACTCAGATCCTTCTGTGTATCTTTATTTAGGGACTTGCTGAGACAGTGACTGTGGTTTGGCCATTTGAGAGTAGTTATTGATGAACTTTGTCCCTTTGTGATTCAATTTATAATCTCAGTTTCAGATCCCTTTTTTTTTATTATGAAGCTTTTGATTATGGGAAACTTTTTTTTAACTTTGTTTCCTAAACTTTTTACCTGACAATTTGATTTGATGTAGTATATATGAATCCATAGTTTTGTGTGACAGGTTTCATTAGCCTTTTAAGAAGCTAAACAATGTGCCTAGTTTGAAGTAACGGTAGATTATGGTAGACATAAGTAACCTAGAGTGTAGTTAATGGGCAGAGAGAGGCACCTTTGGAGGGTGAGTGATCCCAGTTAACAAAGATGTTGAAACGGCCAAGTGAATTCTTTGGCAGGTTGCGTACATGACTAGATCCAACTGCAGACCTAATGGGCTAATATTAAGTGATAGGGAACTCAGCTTATTTCTAAAAGTTATTCCACTTCTCTGTATTTCTCTTTATTCTGATATGGCTTTTATTTCAAATATTTGGGATTACAAATACATAGAATGCTCAAGACATGAGAACATATTGGATTGATGTGCTGGTAAAATGATAACAATTTTTTTTTTTTTTTTGAAAGTGAAAAATTGTATTGGCTTAATTCCCACTTCATGTCTTGAATAAACAGGATAAAGAGGTGGTCTGGGTCAGGTGTCAAGCTATTGTCAGTGGTTTGTGAAAGTAATGTTAAGATCAGAAAAGATTTTCTGTTAGAGCATACTATTTGAAGGAAACATTTGAAATCCATACTAAAGTTTATCACCTGTAGTCTGAAAATTTTATCTATTATGAATGGAGAACATCACAATTAGCACTAATGTGTTGCCTTGACAGATTTCATATAGCACAGAGATTAGATGGGCAAGAGGTGAACTGCAGCATTCACCTACCTTTAGGGAAAGAGTTTCCAGAGAATACACACTTTCTGTTTCAGCAAAGTCACGTGTTTGTATGTCGTGTAGCAATTACTAGAGGGGAAAATGGGAAAAGTTTCAGGAAGTTGTTGGTTAAAGACAGGCACTATAATGATGCAAAGAATGACCATGAAACTGAGGGGGTTTAGTAGACATACAGTGTCTCCTACCTAAATATACTTGAGACTGAGAATGTATCACCTCTTTCTAGGGAACCCTTTTCTGCTCCTTTTACAGTGAATACCTGTGTATACTACATTATACTGGAAACAACTCCGTATCTTATTTTAAAAAAGGATTATGGGTGCAGAGTCACAGAATCAGACCTAGGAAGTGTCTCTGTTATGCCAAGGAGTGACTGAGATTTTAATCTGTATAAAGAAATTTTACAGCCAAACTTTTTTGGTTTATATTATTACAGGCTTGGGGTTTGGTTGCGTTTTGTTTGTTGTTTGTTTTTTTTTTTTACAAGGCTGCTTACTAGCAGAAGAATTAGTACAGTCACATTTGTATTAAGGAATAGTGCAAACAATAAATAATCTAATGAGATTTGAAAAGGAAATCAATACAAAATACACTCAGGAATCAGCGCTGATGTTTTCTCCAGATAAATTGCTGTACTGATTGTCATGAAGTATATTGATGTCACTGTCACTATGACAACATTGTGACAAGAACTAGTCACTCTAGGCTACCTTGTAAAAGGATCTGTCATCTATACATATTTTTTTTTGTTTAAAAAGTAATAGAAATTAGAGCCTCTCTCCTAGCACAAGGTATCATTTAAGGTTAGATGATTTGATGCAAACATCGGATCAAGGTATTCTTCACCAAACGACAAGCTAGCTTTTCAAGGCAGGTAAGAACAATATATTATTCAAATGCAATATGCTTTTAGTTTTCAACAAGTGAAAACAAGAAGAACAAATTTGCATTCTCTGAAACAAAAGTGTTTCTATGCAGATAACTAATGTTTTGATTTATTTCTCAAAAGTACAGCAGGATACTATACCGGAGGGAGTAAGAAACATTTGGAAGTGGTATGTGTGTAATTTAACTTATAAGAGGATGGAGGGGCTCTGTATGCAATTGTTGCTGCCCGTTTACTCTAAAACAATCTCTTCACCTTTATGTATTTCTGGTTCTGTGTTATTTCAACTGAGCTACAGAATCTGGGGTGTGCTGCACTTTTTATTTTCTTTTCCTTTTTTTTTTTTTTAAACCATATTCTACAATCCATAGACTAGTTTATTTTCTCCCTTTGTATCTACCTGACTTCTACTGTATCATTGATTTTAATGTTTGTATTTTCCCACACTGAAATGCTACACTGTTGTCAGCAAAACAGGTTTTACAATTTGTAGTCTCTAGAAATACCACAATATTGACCAAAGCCATGCTTTTTGTGTTTGTTGATCTACATATTACATTTTTGCAAACCTATTCAGCAACCACAGTGCTGCTTTTTTTTTTTTTTTTTAATTCTATTAGCTGTTTAGAGACAGCCGACAAGATATCTTCATGGAAGTACACTTAGATAATATTTTTCCAGGGTTATTTGTATTCCTAACAAATCTTTACCAGATCTAAAACTAAAATCTAATTAATATTAATAAGAACAACATTTACTTTATAAGTTTCCTTTTTACATTAGTACATTGTTTTGTTCTTCAGTTATTCACCAAGTGAAACCAATTCAGTGGGAAAAATGGCTAGTCCTAAAAAGTTATCATTTATTATAATATTTTTTGTTGAGACATAATTGAAAAATACAATGTTGCGGCAGGATTTCTGCATATAGAGTTTGAGGAGAGGCATAAGCATTCAGCAGTTAAAAAGAAATTCTGTCTGAGGGGGGAAGCTATTAGGGTAACAGCAGTCCTCATTGAACCATCAGTGCTTGATATATGGAGACAAAAAAATCACAGCAAGTTCTTCCTCCTCTAAGTGCAGGCTTGAGAACTTCCTGTCCTGCTGTGGAGCTCAATGGTCAGTATCTTAAAAAAGAAGTAACTAAACAAACAAAAAAAACCAATACAAAACCAAAACACAACACCAAAACACATTTTTTCCTCTTCCACACCCATTAATAAGGGGCTAGGATATCTGTTTTTAAAATGAATGTCCTGAGGTCCTGAGTGGGTTCATTGCTTTAAAAGTTGCCTCTTCCCAAACACACTCAATGTTCATCTTTAGCTGAAAGATCTTACTCTGGGGCACTAAGATCACAAGATGGGCAGTTAGTCTGTGGATGGATCCTAGGCACAGGTGAGGTAGGAAGACACCAGGGCATTAGACTACAGGAGGTGGCTTTTCCCATAGAGGGACCTGGGGAAACGGTGCTGTGGTCAGCAGAGGCTGGGAGGCACAGGAAGGTCAGAGAAGCTGCTCCCTTGGATACTACAAATTGCCACTTTCTCTGTGCTTTCCTGCTGGCTTCAGAAAGGTGCAAGTTCAGCTCTCCTGGGCTCCATCCTAACTTTAACCTTTTCCTTTCCAACCCTGTTCAGGTCGCAGCCTTGTGTCCTTTGAAAAACCTGGGTTTGACCACATCTCTGAGAAACCCAGAGCTGGTTCTACCACTCCATAGATTTATTCTGATAGAGGTTAGTTTAACTCTGACCTTGCTTCATGGTATGAAGTTTGACAAATCACATCTGGTTACTACTGACAGGCAGTGAGGCCTTATTCTAATTTACATGCCATTTTAAAAATTCCTTAGTTGACCATGAAAAAGATAAATCTTTAGCATTGGCAAGATCAGTTAAAAGTGCATAATGTGAAAATTGTGAGTTTGAAATATTTTAGAGAAATAGTAAAATTAATGAAATGACTGTATATTACATAAGCATGTGATCTTGGGTTCTCTGCATGTTTTGTCTTCTATAAACTGTTAATAACATAAAGCTTATGACATTTTCATGGATTTGACACTACAACATTCCATTTCTTTGGAAAGAATAAATAATTGTAAATGAGAACAGATAAGCAAAGTAGAAAGCCATCATTTTCAGACCCAGGTTTATATAATGAAACTCACCCATTTAAAGTGGTATAAACAGTAATCTGTTTTGGAAAATGTAAAAACAAATTGCAGTCATGGCTCACACTGATATATTTTATGTTTCCATTGTACATTCTGTTAATGAAATATCCTAAATGACAGAAAAAGGATTTGTAATCATACTAATTAATATTAGCTGTTGTGTGCTTTTAATGTGTGTAGCACAAATATGTGAGGCTAAAGTTTTCATTAGTGTTTCAAATTAAGCTGATTTTGCAAAAATAAATCCTTTCTTCATTGCCTCTGTTCTTCTAGGGGTGTCATTCTGTAATGTTGTCAGTAAGTAAAACCACAATTATAAAGTTTTGGGGTTTTCTTTAAGATGCAAACTGAGAGCTGAGGGGTTTTGCTTGCCTAGATAAAATTGTAGAAAGCTTTAGAAATACTGCCATTTTGATTCCAGTGAAAGTTTGTAGTTTGTAATGTTTTGAAAATTTATTGTGATACTAATATGCTAGTATCTAGTTGGAATTTGATGCGTATCACCACCACACTGTCTTCAGAAAGATCCTGATAAATTGAAGTTCATAGCAGAGGAAGAAGAATGATAGGTTTCTAAAATTTGACTGGCCATGAAAATTTAAAGAACATGTTTAACAACCTTCTGTGAATGAAAGATTATTATTTAAACAGGATAGTAATGAAATCCTTCCTGCGTTATGAGACAAAAGAGTATATTTTGTAACAAAGAAAAGTATTAGGGAAAGCTTGTTAGGTCTTAGGACAAAAAAATGAAAATGTAGAATCTTTCATCAGAAGTCTTTGCTCAACAAGCCACTGCTACGGAAGTCAGAGTTTTAAAAAGATTTATAACAAATATAAGTCTATATTGCATATTTTCTAAATCATGTTCAGAGGTATAAATGTGTACGACAGCATAATTCTGAATTTATTTGAAACAGCGGTGTCTTTTTAATAAGCAGTTCTACCTGCTGAGATATTCTGAGTTGTAGTTCATGTTCCTCTCAGAACAGATGACTTACTGCTTTTAACCATTAAGTAAACACATGAGGGAATGAAGTTGATTCTGTTCTTTCTTTCACTTTTCAAGAGAATTACTAAATCCCCATATATAAGCAAGACAAATAAACAGCAAAGTTTTAAGCAAGAGCATAATCCATATTCTGTAGCTTCAATTGCAAATGGTGATACACAGGTTATAAAGAAATCTGTCTGAGACTCAGTTTCCTATAGGTATACATTGTGCATCATCACCAAATAAATAATAAGAAGGATCTCAATATGTGAAATATTTGTATATGTATTTTTACTTATGTGGTTATTTTTATACTTTTTCATGCCTAGGCATTATTTAGAATAACCATTTTATTGGAGTTGAATTTTTTACAGTGGCAACTTCAATTTTAAATTAATCGCATATTGGCGGTAGCTCAAATCAATCCTCACATAAGAATAATCCACAAAGAGGAAACTGCAAGTTCCTTTTCAAATTGCTTTTAATAATCTTCCATGATTGTCTCTTCAATGGTAAGATGATCCTCTATTTTAATTTCCCACTCAAGTCTGGAGTAGATTTTCTGTGTATGCTGGATACTTCATACAAATCTGCACTTACAATTTAGAGAAGTAGTTGAGAAAAAAACACTTGAAGCAAGTCTGCCATCTGTAAAAGAAACCTGGTCAGATTTCTATCATCTGAAAAAATTGAGTGACTAAAAATGAAAGTATTTTTTCATTGTTTTTATTCTTTTATCTGATATTTCCCTATGGGGAAATGGAGGCAAGTAAAAATGAGACTTGTTATTATGAATATCAGGTTTCAACGAAACGTGCAACATGTAATGGAAAAACTGCAAAATCACAATGTATAAATGATCTCTTTTTCTGGTTTCCAACAAAGTCCTTTGTGACATAAATGTCTTAGGCTTCGTGTGTTGCAGGAATATTGAATCTGTTGCTGAAGACTGGTAAGTACGTACAGTTGGGATCAAACAAAAGATTGCAATGAACTTTGCACTTAATCAGAATGTGGATATTTATTAATGTTAAACTTTTTTTTTTTTCCTCTTGAGAGAAGAATAATTCTTCCAGGTGTTGATGCATTAGTAATTACTGGAAAGTCTGAGAACAAATGGGCATTAGTAGATTGGTGAACTGCTTCTTCTCTGCTTTGTACAGTCCTGCCTTCTTGTATTGCTTCTGTCTCGAAGCCTATGAATCATTTTCACTGCAAGAATTATTTAAGGTTTGACCTCATGTTGATCACTTTTGACTTTTGTAGCCATTCCTCAGACCTTTGGTTTGGTGATGTCTGCCTCTGTACAGCCCCATCCAGAATGCAGGTCTCAATGAACTGTCTTGCCAGCCCTGGCTGTGAAGAGTGTGAAAAACTTTCTTATTCAGATTTGAACAATTATTTCTACAATAATTTATTTGTGGATATATATCATACCACGTGTTCTCCCTGTCTCCAGAGAAAGATAGAGGTAACTTCAGTAACACTGACAATGGATACAAAAGCATTTGTGAAACAAATCAGGAAAAGCAAATGAGCCCTTTTATGCTTGAGTTATCTTTTAATTTCTCTTGTCTCAGGCATATAGGCAGGTTTTTCCCAAATATCTGTCTAGGTCTCCCCCAAATCCAAAAAATTTGATTGAATACTATATTGCTACTTATGACTCAGTGCAAAACATGCCACATACACTCTTATGTACAAGAGGGGTCAGAAAATGATAAAGAGCCTTTTAATTCAGTCAATACTGTCCTTTTGATACTATTGTTTTATAGATATGTACTTAGAAGGGCTATCTCCCAAATCCAGTGTATGTCCCAAGTTGAAGTTATGAGACCAATATAATTTTTGAAAATAACAATGAAAAGGTATTTTAAAGTAGGTTGTGTTTTGTAAATCTCTGATAAATTAAAATCTATGTGGTGCTTTCCATGTTTAAGCCACCATATAAACACTAATTAGTTTTCACCTGTAGCTTGTAGTTCAACATTTTGTAGTTCAACAACCCCGAGTTTATGAACTAGAAAAGTGTGAGAGCAAAAATTAACAACATAGTGAAAGGCCAAAAGCAGATGTGAAACATTGCAGAGAAGATTTTAGGAAATGTGTTCCCATGCCTATCACAAGCCTTACAGGACACACTGCGTCTTAATTAGTTAGGTTACACTTTTGACAATAGCTTTGCTATAAAGGAAACAAAAGTAGAAACAGGTATATAATGTGTTTAGCATCCATACCAGAAAATGTTGTAAGGGAGCATTTATAATATATTCTCCATGCTCAGTGATTTACTTTTTTCTGTTTGGGTAGTTTGGGATTGTTGTTTTTTGGTTGCTTTTTTTAATTATTGAACTACTATAATTTCACCAGTTTCATCAATGACATCTTTTGATATTATATAAATCATAAAAGATACTAGGTTTGTGTGTACTATCAAGATGGCTTCCCAAGTATATGCAGTGGCCTTTGGATTCCTAATTACTACACATGTGACTTTTTTTTTTTTTAATTAATTTTATGAATAAGCTCTGAAGGATTCCTATTTAAAGATGAGCTTGCTAGCCAGGTAGGCTGCTAGAACTGGTCCCATGTTCAGTCAACTACATATTTTTAAATTTCTGTGAATTGTTAAGGAGAACATTGCTGCTGCATTGGAGTGGCTTTGTTGCACTTAATGGGTGAATGTACAGAGTTTGTTCCAAGCAAACCAGTGCAAAAGTAAGGATCTGGGAAAGATTATGGGATTACAATGCTTTCTGTGTCTTGTTGTCTTTTGACAACATTATTTCATGAAATTTCTGGGAAATCCAAGAATAAACCTGTAGGAACGCCTGTTTGGAGACAGGAGTTTTGACTGAAGTGTGGCTTAGCTGAACTGACAGGTGTCTTTCAGAGAGGGAAATCTAAGCTTCCTTCTTCTGCTAGAAAAGTGGAGAGAATAGTAGTGGACTGGATGTGCATTAATGTGGCATGTAATACATTCTTTGTAACAGAAGAATGTAAATGTTTAGAGATGAAAGTAAAATATCAAAACTGGGGTGAAGGGATGCAGCTGGATTAAGTAAACTGATTAGGAAAAGAGTTCTGGTAGGTAAATAAGATATTTTTCACCTCTGAAAAAGAAAAAATGCAGTGCTAAAGCACTGGATAAATAATCTTGACTTCAAAGTGGAAGGTTTTTTAAGTATCTCAAAAATATGAAGTAGCCATTAAAAATTTGACGGGGTTTTAAAAGTAGAAATTATTCTTGTATATGCGTGAGTAAATAACCTTTCAGTTCAAAAATGGAAAAGTAAACCTCATAAAGTTTTTGGCTACCCCATGACACGGTCAATATATCTTCTCTAAAACCATTATGAGAGCTCTGCACTGATAGACAAAAATCCCAGCAACAAAGTGCAAATACAAATGGAAGGTTTGAACAACAGCTCACACAGAAATGAAGCCAGGTTCACTACTGAGGATTATAAAAGCCTACAAAGACAAGATAGAGAATGAGATATGGCATACATGACCCCTTTGATATCACTTTCATTTTTTCTTCATAAAAGAAAGAACTAGGAGTTACCTGCTGCTCTGACGCACAGAAGTAAAAAAAAAAAAAGGGGGGCTCTGCTATTAAACAAATACTTTATGGTATTTCATTTTGAAGGCTCAAAAATCAAGGTTAGAGGAAATCGAGACATAAATTTGTGCAAAATTGTGCATTACTTTCCTGTGCAATTTATTTTTGCAATTTTCTGTGCATAAAATTCTTGTGCATGAGAAACTGTAAAACTTCAAATTGTGTTAGTAAGAAAAAAAAAAAAAGGGAGGTGTGTAAAAGTCCTATCAGATGGAAGACCATGAAAGAAAAAAAAAGGTAAAAAGTCATTCTGAAATATACTTATTTAGATATTGGAGGACGAGCCTAATGAGGTTGCATCAACCCTGATAAAAAAAAAAAATTTGAGGGGCAACACTAAAACAGAACAATTTCTAAATGCCACTATAAATATGGCAAATTTTGACTAGGTAAGAATGCACCCCGGGTAGTATTATTTATGTCTTCACCCTGAGAATTGCTAAAAACTTTGGAATATAAATATAAACTTTATATATGCATTCATTGCCTTGAGGATAATGACCATTGAAGGAATATGCCAGTTCTGTGTTAATGCTTAGAAGTAATAAATAGCTCAATCATTTCAAAAGACTGCTGTTGTTTGTTAGACTTAATTATTCCTTGTCTTTAGAAATGATGGTGGTGAAGTTTCAGGAATCTGAAATTCAAGTAATCACAAAGATATAATTTAAATATGGGCTATAAAATGAATGAAAACATAAAACTTTCAGTTTGATAAATTCTGATTGTAAAGCACATGCACAAATATTGCAATACCTTGGTATAATATATGGGCTCTTTAATAAACATAGGATCTTAAGGATGATGATAAAAACACCATATTGTCAAAATGTCAGTTGTCTGTGAGGGGCAAGTAAAATAAATGCAATTGACACATAAGTTTATGGTTTAGTGATTGCTAAAGTTTAGAGGGGGGGTTGTTTCATGAAATTAGAAAAGAAAGAATATGCTTTCTTCATTTTATTTTTTTTATTTTGGAACTTATATTGAACAAATAACCACACGAGATGACTAGTAGTAAAAGCAAACCTGCATAAAGCTCTTCAAATCACAGAGAAACAAAAGCATGAAACATCCTCCTTCACAGTTGGCTTTGGAATATCTTCAGGTATTGCTGTCTGCCAACATGAGTAGTTAACATCTTGACAGCTTCACTTGTGAAGCATGAAAAAATTGAAGTAAGCAAAACTTGAGTGAACTTGAGAAAACAGTGTTTATCATAGGCAAGGCTGTCAGATTCAGTCAGTTGTTTTCCCTCATCTGTTTTGCATTGATATTCATTTCATTAAGATATGTGGATTGATGTAAGCAGCCTGGATCCTGCATGGTGTTCCGTTAGTAAATTTTGCTGATGTTCTAGGCCTGCTAGCTGGAAGTTCAACCAGTATGCAAAGTAAAGGTAATATTAAATGTCCAGCAATAAAAAAGATGGAAAAAAAACCCCAAACCCACAGGAAAACAAGTTCTAAGCAAATAGAGATCTATTTACAGTGATGCTTGGTGCATCTGTCTCTTTGTAAGGAATTGAAAAAAGTTTTGCCTGTCCTCCTTCATGTCTCATATTGCATTTTTGGTGGCACTGTGATCCTGTTCCAATTGAGGGAAAAACTGGGCTTTTTGCACAGAGTAAGGCAGTGGTGGCATAGTGGGCTGGGACCGCCTTGAGCCAAAGTGGTTTTTAAACTCCATATCTTCTCCTTCTTAGGAACGTTAGTTCTCTTAATGCTAAACTACTGTGAAAGATTGAAGAGTTAAACCCTCCTTTTGAATTTTCTCAGCTGAGTGTTGTAAAGTTTGAAGTAACTTCAAGGCCAAACCATGCTCAGAACATCTTAAGGGGGTTAATTATGTAGTGTTTAGATCCTAAACATCTTTAGGCTGATGGCAATGGAGACAATCAGCTCAGAAAAGGCCATAACATGACTTGAATTGCTTAAGGATGTAACCCTCTTAACTTCTTCTAAGTGGAGATGTAATGACCACAAGTGAAATACCAGAAATTCTGTTTAAACATAAGAAACTTCTTTACTGTGAAGGTTGTCAGACACTGGAATGGCTTGACCAGGTAGTTTCCGGGGTTTCCATCTTCACAGATAGTCAAAACACAACTGGAAACAGCCCTGAGCAGCCTGCTATAACTTATCCAGATTTGAGCAGAATGTTAGTCTAGACAATTTCCAGAGGTATCTCCCTATCTCAGCCACTCTGTGAGTCTGTGTTTTGGGTTGCCTTATGCTCCTAGAGTACACTAAAGTTGCATATTTTATAGACATTTATATTTATTGTTTCTAGAGAAAAGAATAAAAAACACTTCTAACAAGAACTTTAGATTTGCCACAGTGTTTGTGAGAGGTGGTATTACAGGTGAATCAATAACATATCTGAGAAATTTTCATCAATATATCTGTTCAGAGAGAAATTCTGTAAATCAGAAAATGACATAAAAAGTACAAGAAGGATTATAGAACCCTAGTCATATTTAGAGATAACTGTAATTGTTCTATTATTCTTCAAAAGCATAGAGATAATGCTTTTTTATAATAGGTGATCCAAATTGTTATCTATGAAATTTTTGTAAATTTCAATTTAAACATTCCAGAAATTTAGACTCAAAAACTAGATGTGTTGCAGGAACATTGTATTAGAAGAGTATTAATTTTTAGAAATGGTGGTGCTGAAGAATTGGAACATCATATTTTTGTAGCATGAGGGACTCACAGCCAAAGCAGGTAAATGACAGAAGATCTCATTCATCAATAATTCCCTTAGGCTTTAAGATTTCTTCACAAACAGGGGAAAAAAATAGATTTACAATAGTATTGGTCCAGCAGTAGGTTTAACAACTGAATTGTTTCATTAAACACAAAGACATACAAAAGACAGTCTGAAATGAGATTCAGTATTCAGTGTTGTATAGCAGGGTGTTCCACTTCTCCAAATATTGATGAGAATAAAACGAAGGGCCCTAAATCTAAATACTGTGTGTTAGTCCTCTTGTCCTGCTCTCAGGCTGCAGCTGAGGGATAAGCTGCTATAATAAATGACCTAAGTTCTGTAAATATGATTTTAAGCTACTGCCAGCCAGCAATTAATAGTTCACTTTGAATGTGCCTTTGACTTCTTAAACTTATACATTTATATGGGTGTACACATAGTCCAAATAAACAAAGATCACTTCACTACTTCTGACATACTGTGGAACCTTGTTCTACCTAGTATTAAATAGGCATTGTAAAGGAAAAAAATGTTGTTCTTTTAGCTTTAACTATGCTACTGAACAAGAAAATGATGACTTGAGTACTCAAGTATTTTGGTATGGTGCACAATCCTCTGAATCAAAGGAAGCTCTTTCTAGAAAAAAAAATGAAGTATTCCAAAAAATGTACCTACTGGAAGTGGAAAAAAATAGATAAATATCTAAGTAGATCTTGCAATAGAGCAAATCTTTATTTGAGTTTTTTTTGTTGTTGAAACTAAGTTTGTGCTCAAGATAATTTGGCTGCTTACAGTGCCAGCTACGTGCCACCGTAAGTATGAGTCAAACAAAAGGATTTCCTTAAAAGTTCTACTTAAAACATAAAATAAAATTACTGTTTGGCCCACTTTTAGTGCTACCCATCTGTTTCAGATGTAGGGGAGAGGGCTGCTACTCCCCAAGACATGGCTGCTTGTTGGACAAGTGTATTGTGTCTCCCTACCTGTGCATACAGAGGGCCATTTCCAAGAGGACCCATATCAGCCAGCATCTGGTACTTAGGGAGCAGGAAGGAGAATAAACTTGCCACTTCCCAAATCTTCAGCAGCAGTGCAGAGACCAGCACAGTGAGCACAGGTTGGTCGGCTGGTTACAAGGGCAAGTCTAGGGTGCTGCACCTTGGGGGAGCAATAGCCCCATGCACTGGTAGAGGTTTGGGGCTGACCTGCTGGAAAGCAGCTCTCTGGAGAGAGACCTTGGAGTCCTGGGGGACAACAAATTGACCACAAGCCAGCAATGTGCCCTGGTGGCCAAAAAGGCCAATGGTTTCTTGGGGTGAATTAAAAAGAGCATGGCCAGCAGGTCGAGGGAGGTCATCCACCCCCTCTACTCTGCCCTGGTGAGGCTGCATCTGGAGTACTGTGTCCAGTTCTGGGCTACTCAGCTCAAGAAGGACAGGGAAGTACTAGAAAGGGTCTAGAAGAGACTGGAGCACCTCTCTTATCAGGAAAGGCTGAGAGACCTGGATCTGTTTAGCCTGGAGAAGAGAAGACTGAGAGGGGACCTCAGTAGTGTGTGGTGACAGGACAAGGGGCAATGGGCACAAGCTGGAACACAGGAAGTTCCATCTGAACATGCAGAAAAACTTTTTTGAGAGTGACAGAGCACTGGAAGAGGCCTCCCAGACAGGGTGTGGCATCTCCTTCTCTGGAGATATTCAAAACCCACCTGCATGCAATCCTGTCACTGGAGTTGCCTTTTGAGGGGCTGACAGGTCTGAGAGGTATTATACTCTGTCTGAAACCTTGTCAGACAAAATCACTGAAAGGAAGTAAAACACTATTGATGGAATACTAATGTTTTCATCGTCTAAATGAACTTTATGCTTCCTTAAAGTTAATGAAGCCACATGGCAGTTGCTCAGTTTCCAGAATCATTCACACCTTCAACTTAAGTATCTGTCTTCTTCATCAAACTGATGTACTCTTTTAAGAAGGTAGTTAGATCTTTTTTTAATTATTTTTTTTTTTTGTACAGATTTAAATTTGTGGTTGATGTCAACCACATCTCCACAGAAGTTTTTGAAATCTTCCAGGGCTGCTTCTGCTCTTGCTCTGAAGAGCATGTCTTGGTTATTTCGTGGTTTGAGGTTTATAGTCTTTTATTAACATTAATTAAATTACTCTGCAGATAACACTAACAAGAATTCTTTTGGTATTTCAGAGGGAGTAGTATCTCCTAGTTAAAAACAGTTTTGACACTCTCAGCTGTCTTTTGTAGACAAAAAAATAGTTGAGCATTAGGCTATAAACTAAACCAATGATTGGTAGGCATAGAAACAAAATATTCTCAATTCTGAAGAACTTTGATTGTGGTGCTTAATTGCTTTACCTTTCAAGAGCTGAAATTTTCAGAACTCTAAATTCCTGACACGTTTATTTATTTTGCCTCATTTTTGAGAAAGATATTGGTTTAGTATTATGCAAGCTATTTTCCCCTGTGATTTTTGATAATATGTAAACTATTTTTCCCTCAGTCTCTAACTGCATTCTATGTAGAGAAACACAACATTTGGGAAAGAAGGCAGGCAAGTAAATTATGTGCCAATACTACTCTAACTTTAGCTCCAATTCTTTGGAAACTTCTGCACTTCCATGTTATGACATATAGTTATACAGAAATGCATATTATTTGTTAAGCACCAGGGAAGGCTAGGAACTCTACAAGATGAAAAATGAATGCCAGTTTTGTCCTAAGTGTCTTACAAACACAGTAGAGTCAGCTTGGCTGTTGACTGTAATTATAGATACCTCATTCTTTCTACATGACTGTCTTGATCAGGTTTCTTTATGTCCAAATTATAGAGGCTTTTAATAGGGAATTGACTGAGGGGATTCTGTAAAATATGGATGAACTGTGTCAAATGCAGAGAAGTAAAAGGAAATCTCATTTCCATTTCTGAGTTAAAATTCTTGAGCTAACAAAGAATTGTCAGCTTCTGTCATTATGTGGTATAGATCTAATATGTAAATTCTATGTCGAGAGAGAACAGCGGAGAAGACTCCAGTGAGTTGTCTTTCATGTAGAAATTTTGGATTAATTGATTTTCTGATCTCCGTTTTGACAGCTAGTGTTACCCAGCGTTACAGCAGTGCTTGCAAAAAAACTTACCGTGGGTTTTATACCTGATGGAACGTATCAATAAGCATTCTTTCTTACTGAGTATATTTTAAAATTAAACTAAAAGATGTATTCATAGTCTAATTTAGTTATACTTTTAATTAATGATAATGGGTTACAGAAAGGGTTTTAAGCACATTTATCCCCTATGACATCCCTTACAATTACAGAACCAGGCATAAGTGCCTTTAAAATAATTGCATAGCATCTGAGTCATCAAATTAATCTTGACATATAGGTATTTGCCACTATTGTAAAGAAATCGCTTGATTACAGATAGTCGGCTGTAATTCAGAAAAAAATAAGCCGATATCCTTGTTTCTCATGCTATGTTAAAAAATTAGTTAAGGTTCCAAGGCACAGACAGATCTAAATATTACTTAAACTTCTTTGATAATGTATGTCTTGTATTCAAACCCGAGCTGCTTACAAGTAGAATAAAAAGATTATTTTAATCAGTCCTTAAAAACAGAGTAGTCACATAAACTGATTTTGAATATTTTTTCTGAAAAACTGGAACTATTTTCATATATATTTACTTATCCTTTTCTTGTAATGTTACTTAAATGCAGCATCAGTTAAGTTAGGAACTTAAACTCTTAAGTTCCTATCTTCCATGAGCATTTGCAGGATGTAACGTTGTTATGAGTTAAGATTATACCTCCAAGATGAAGTCTTGTAATAAATGTTTGTGGAGAAATCTTTCATGGCCATTTGAGACCATATGATACTTTCTTTTTCTTTCTTTTTTCTGTTTTCTCAGGCTGTAGCCATATTCCCATGGTTTAATTAGCATGTTAAAAAATCAGGTGTTTCAGTATATGGCCTCCCTTGCAAGACAAAGATGCAAGGATTGATATTGTACTTTTTTCCATATTAACTTGCTGTTTAAACAATTCTTAAAAATGTGACAACGCTGTTGTTGTGAGGTTCTCTCTGCAAAATCAAAGCCTTTTTAGTTGATTTATAATAACAGCTTGAAGGGTTATAAAATTGCCAGGAGCTACAGTGCTCAAAACTTATTTATACTGATGAGAATTTTCTCACATGTGCTCCTTGATGGATGTCAGTGGAATTCCTCATACAAACACATTTCACCGTGTGAAACTGTGTAGTCCAGTCTTTGAATTCAAATATACATTTCAGTGAAATGAACTGATTGCATAAGTTCTTGACAAATTGATGACGACAGTATAAATTCCTCTGGACTGTGATTTAGCTTCTTATAATTACCTGGTACCTACAGTATTATGGAGATCAGAACTAATGTTTTTTTCTTTTTTGTACAGTGTTAAATAATGTAAATTATCCACACAAGGGATTTCCATGGTAGTTTTGAAATCAGACCACATCAGGATTGTATTGATAGCCTAAATGTTATTTTCTTAATACTTGAAGGTTACAAATGTCTTGAAAAATATTTTGCATTTGTGATATTGCTGTTTTCCTTAGGAAGGCAGGTGTAGAAACCTTGTCAAGTTGCCCGTGGCATAACACCTACGGTGCATGCTCTTGTATCTCACAGATGCTATCATTCCTGCCAAGCAGGCCAGTATTAGAAATAATAATGTCGTCCTGGTATCAGATGGGGAGATCTGTCTTCAGAAAACCAATAAATGTCCTCTTTATTTGGAGCCGACACCATTGAATTAAAAGAAATGAAGACTAAATTGCTAAAATAGGAAGTAATATATATTCATATTTAATTCTGAACTGAGAACAGATGCATGTTTTCCTTTTCACATCACAGCTGTAGCTCAGTGAGTCTATTGGAAAGAAATTTATGCCATGAGTTGATATTTCATACAGCCAACCCCTTTTCACCTAAAGTTTAGTTCTTTGTTCTGCTGCACAGCCTGGCCCCATTTTTGCTTGTGTGCAGTTGAGGTTCATGGTACACATAATGATCGTGCATTTCATGTGCAGTTGAGGTTCATGGTGCATATGATTATCTTGCATTTCATGTCTTGTCTGTGATTAATTTTTTTTTTCCCAAGATCCAAATTAGGGCATGGATTTAATATTTTAATTGATTGACTTTTGAATTGCTGAATTTACCTGTTTTCCCTCCCAGTTATTATCCAAAGTGTAGCTTGTTATTTAAACAATTACTGGAAAAAATTATATTGTCAATATACAGGCAGAAAGAGAAAAGTTTCTTTTTTTTTAAAGAACATTTAATCACGGCAGTTTTATTTACTGTGACAATGAAATGTTGCTCATACTAATGGTGACTCAGTGTTTTGCTGAGTCTCTGTGATTAACAAAATACAATAACAGTACAAAATTACTGTAATTTTGGGCTTGGATCTATGACACGACTCCACTTTTCTGTTTGCTTTTCTTTGGGGCTGAAAAGGTTAGATGTCTATAAATAGGACATGATCCAATAATCTGTAGAATTGTCTGTCCTTTGCTTTTGAGAGTCTGTGACATTTTCTTTTGATGATACGAGGTTCAATAGCTTTAGAGTAGTACAATTGTGCTGGAAGGAAATGGTACCAAGACTGATTTCAGCTCTATTCTCCTTTTTCTTTTAACTTGCAATGGTTTTTATGTTATCATTTCCAAGACCCAGTTTCCAGATGGTGTATTGTTTGTTGGGGGTAGAGAGAAACATGAAGTCTAATGGCATAGTCATACTCCACTTCCACATCCAATTCATTATAATGCTGCCCTAATAATAATGGAAGAACTTCCTCATGCTTCTTAGAAGGGGGTAAGTACATTTCTCCAATTATTTGAAGAAGTTAGTTTTTTGTTCTAAAACCTGCTTTAACCTGGCAACTTCCAATAAAATCAATACAAAGTTTTAAATGATGATCAATACATAGTTTTAATTTTCTTACTGACCATCACATAAATTGCAGTAATTCTAATTTTCTACACAGTATCTACAGAGGATTGGTTAGTTTTAGTGGATTGCTTCTCTTATTCAGAATGAAGAGTGGTATATTGTACTTCAAAATCAAAGGATAATCTATATATAAAGACGTTTCCATAGTTTTCCCTTGATTTTATAGTGCCCGGTGTACTTGTTCCTTTGTGAAGCCTATCTGCATTGCAAGTCATAGGCAGTAAAGATGCCAATAAATTTCTGATGCTCTGCAATGTCTCCCCAGCTCCTGTGTGCACAAGCATATCAAATACCAATACATTTTGACTGATATAGTCAGTTTGGCAGACATCAAGATGCTCATACTTGGCTGTCTACAGGCAAACTTCTAAATCCATGTTTAGGCATAAAAGTTCTAGTGAAATAATTTTCAGTGGTTTTGAGCCTTGGCAGCTACTTTTGGCTTAGGCATAATTTATAGTTATTCACTGTTTCTGGAATCATTAATGATGGTGAATGGCAGTGAGTGGGTTGTATCAATTGTATCTTTTTAAAAGAAAAACAAAAGGGGAAATATGAGAATTTAATCGTGACTTGGAGTCACTGCAATCTTATTTGTCTACTGTAAAAATAACTGTTGCTATGAATAGATGATACTCTCTACTGTGTTAACATCTGGGCAGAAAGTCAGGAGGTGCATTTACTTCAGTTCATTTACATACACAGAAAAACTTGCATTGTAGGCACTGTGATGATTAAGGGAAGTTTAAAGCATTGATAGGTAAAGGTCAGCTATCAGAGTACACCAATCTTCCAAATTAAAAACATATCATGTTCCAAGTAATCCACTCCCCTATATCTCAGGAAAAATGAGCTCTAGAAAGCTTAAAAGACTTGAATGGATTGAAGGCAAAACATTATGGAAGAGGAGCAAGGTCAAAGTCATGTTACTTCAAAAAGAGAAATCTTCAGATAGAATCCCAAGAAAATGTCATCATTTTAGCTCTCTTGATTTCACTTTGTCCATCTTTTATGTAGGAAGACCTCTATAATCAGCATCATTTAGAAAGCAACTGAAGCGAAGGTTTTTCATCCTACATCTGAGTTCCTTTGTAGGAGTTGTACACTTAAGTTCTTTTTTTTTTAACAAGTGTCCTTTGTTATTCATACTTTCAATAAAATATTCCAAAATAATATCAAATGCAAATAGAAAATAGTAAATTTTAAAAAATAAATCATTAACGACAATTTTTGGCTTTAGAAGCAAGTTCTTCCAATCTGATGGGGCATTACTATCGTGGTATGTGCTGGCTTGTGATTACTTCCCTCTCTTTAACTACTTCCAGGACAACTGGGCTTAACTTTTATTTGCATCTCATTTAACAATATCAGTTAAAAAATGCAGGTGGCTAAAGACTGATATGAAGGCTGAAAAGAAATTTCCCACTACCTGTATGAGTAACAGTGTCAAAAAAGACCTGGTGAGCCTTAGCAGTCTGCATCTCAAGAGGACAGCAGAAACAAAACCATTTCTCAGTAGTTGAGCAGAGTCTGGAGATATTTTCTGTCTTTCTTAGAATATATAAAATTCTAAAATCACCATGCCTCATTCAGTAGCAGATGTCAACACACCTCATCCTGACAAGTTTAGAAGATTAAAGCAGTGCTTCGTAGAACATACAAGTAATTTTCATTAATTCATTTGATTAAATGAGCGTGAATAATAGAAATTGCAGCAGTGTCTGTGATTCTGTGATATGTGTTTATTTTTATAAAAATGCAAATATACTGAATATATAATATTTTAACCAGTGTTTTTAAATAAAGCAATTTAAATAATGACATTCTATTTCCCTAATTAAGAAATGACAACAATTTAAGTGTTTTGGCAAGATTTGTATCTCTAGCATTTTCTACTAGACCAGAAGCTCTTGTTTTTGGATTATTTTCTCTTCCTTTTTCAGGAAGCATCAAAAAGGTATTAGATTTTTGATTTCTTATTACCAGTGAAATGAACAGAAGCTTTTTAGTACTTAAGTGACTTCCTTGATTTCCATTCTAATTAGCATGATTACAATTAAAATTGAATTCAGATGTTTCTGTACTGAGTCATGCTTTACTCCCAGGCTCACCACATTAAAATTACTACATTTGCCTGAAATGTAACTTGTACTCTTTATCTAATACTATGAATCCCTTGCTCCTTTTCTGTTTTCAGTAATACAACATTAGATGTGCACCAGTTTATGGCTTTCTGACTTAGGTTCATAACTTTACAGGTAGCAAGAAGTAAGGGAAAGGCTTCATACCCATACAAGGATGGATGGTGTCATTAATTTGGAATGATGACTATAATGGCTCCAAAATCAGGTGGATTACAGGAGGACCTTCATCCACTGTCAGTTCTTAAAACTTCTTTTCAGAATGTGTCTTCTGTTACATTTGATAATACACATAACATTGCAGAGGTGAACTACAGGTTGTATGAACAGTAGCTCACTAATAGTTGGAGTTCATGCACTCTTTCAGGAGACTTGTAGCATGTGACAGCATTTAGTTTATCAGCAGTGGCCAAAGGTAAGACAATACCCACTTTTAAACTCTATAGATATAATTATGCAGGGCATAAATCATTAAGGTCTAACTGGAATGGAAGAAATTCCATTAAAAAGATTATTAACTCAGTCGTATTTGAATGTTTGATTCTACAAAGTTACAGTAGATAATGTGCCATTATGAATTAAAGGAGCTAGCTTGTTTGGGGATCATAGAGCATTATTAAACTTTCCATTTTTGTTCCTTTAAATCATAGAATAGTATGTTCCAATCATAGAACAGTGTGTTAACTATACTAATGGAATGAACTATATGCTTTCTCACATTCCACAGTATAGGTTGTACATCACAGATTGCTGATCAACAAGCATGTATTTATTTTGTCTAATTTCATTGCCCAAGCAAGCAGGGTGAAATGGCAATAAATATACAGTTCAGATAGTGAGGAGTAAGGGGTAGTTTAGTAATCCTAATAATAGGCACACAAAGAGCTTTTGTTTATTGTAATGATTTCAACAGCTCTTTAGATGGTGTATAAAAATAACCAATCCTTTTCTAAAAATTTATTAATTTTGTCACAAGAGTCTAATTATTTTCCTAGGTTGAAGGTAATTTCTGAACAGTCAGATCCCAAAAGCTAGAGACGTGACTGTTCCATCTTCCATGAACGTATTCCATGCACTGTGAAAGTAGACACAGTGATGGTTGTGAAAAGTGTTCGTGAAAATTGCACGGAATAATTACTCTGTGTTTCCTACATAAATTCTGCTTACATATGTTGCAATAGTGTGCGCTTTTTCCTTCATGTGCTCTTTGAAATTCATTACCTTCTCTGAATCTCCAATTTCTGGTAACTGGTTGTTCCCCATCTTGTATTTTCCTCATTGAAGAATGTCTGCTAAAGCTATGTTTTGGAAAGCATAACAGTAAAAGAAGGCTATTAGTTCTATGAATCCGTAACTATTGACAGTGTATGGTGTTAGTTTGAATTATAGACCATAATATTCAAAACACATATTATGGATGCAGATCCTCCTAACAAAATTGGACGGTAACTTCCATTATTCATACATGTCTTTTGTTTGTAGCTTTTTCAGTACAGAATTCCTCACTGTATTTCATGTATAATCAGAAACTGTCATCTTTGTGGCCAACTGTTTTTTCTATTGTTGAACACCTACAGTTTAGTTTGTACCATGTTTCTATTCCCTGAAGATATAGCAGTTCCGTGACTTTCTGGGACAGAAAACTTTTGTGGCAAAGGCAGCTCTGGTTTCAAATTCTGTGTGTTTTTTCACCCTTTAAATATTTCTGATGTAGCTAAAATTCATGCAGTGCTCTGTCTAAACAGGCTGCTTTGACCATGGCAAGTGTTGAGATTGAACTGCACTAGGAGCAAATCAGATTAGCTCATGTTTCCTATATAAAATGGTCCTGCATCTGTAGTACAACGTTTTTGACTCTTAGTGTCTCTGTGGTTCATTACCCTGTGTAAATCTGATGCATAATCATTTGTTCATCCTCTTGTATTTTTCCAGCTGGGGATTATTCCTCCGTGTGATACTTTGTACTTTTCTTTATTGAATTGCATCTTTTTCTCTCTCTCTCTCTTTTTTTTTTTTTTTTTT
>VXBJ01006544.1:858468-875479 GCA_013400055.1 Nycticryphes semicollaris | reverse complement strand
GTATTATATTTAATTCTTTTTTAATTTAAGTATTTAAAACAAACAAACCACTCATTCCCTAACTGATACAGCTCCAGGAAGATGCATGCTGTTGTCTCCATACTGCTGTGTAGAAGCAAGCTCCTGGCAAGGATATAAATGTAAATTTTCTGCCTACCTAAAATACTTCTGCAAAATTCTTTGCAGCATCTCTGAGATACCAGAGTGGGCATTTCTCATGGAGAGTATTATGGTTCAGACCATGCCACTCAAAATTCAAACTCATCACACCTGACCATGACATATCATTTGTGCCCACTGCTCTTGAGGTTCACCCAAAGTTCACTCAAGAGGCTCAACCAGAGGAGACCAGAGATGATCCTATAAGGGTCCTGTTGCCTGTCCCAAAAGTGGCTGGCCTCAGTAGGTGCTTTGAAGTCAGACAAAACTGCCCATCTGTGAGAAAAATGTGAATATGAAACACCAAGTCCATGAGACACCTAAGCCTCAGGGCTCCCTCCAGATCTCCCAGGTCACAGAACTGCAGGTGTAGCCATGACATCTTCAACATCTTATGATATATTGTTCATAAAAGCTGGACTGACAAAAGTACCATTGTCCTTGTACAGCTTTTTAAAATAGTAGTTTTGCAGTACAAATACAGAACAACCCCATTAAAAGAGGCTGCTACTGATGTGCAGAAAAAAAAAACGTTAATTACACGGAGGTCAAGGTTGCATACTCCATTTTAATTAAGTACACTTTGAATATTATTAAAAATACAAGTCAAATAGTCCTGTAAAACAAGAAAAAAAGAACTTACTTTCCTCTATTTTAAACACAATTTTTAAAGTAGTGTTTAGTGACAGATAGTAGCAAAATTCAGCTTGCAAATTGAGGCACTAGAATTTACATGCCCAAGGTTCTAAGGTGCAAAAAATTTACAGAGCCCTTATAGCTGGTAAGAATCTGGTTGATACAGTATAGACAGATGCCTAGGTGACTCCAAAGTGGACGCCTGCACTGGGGCAGCTGAACATCTCTAGATTCTGTACTCTGCAGTGATTGTGTTTTCAGTGGCCATAATGGAAAACATGTCATCTTAAACAGTGAGCTAAAATCTTCCTTAAAGAATCCTTAATGTTTATGTTATAGATTTGCTGTGGGTTTTTAAATCCACTTTCTATGATATTGTGGGGTGTGAACAAACCTTTCTTCCATCTTCAGTGCCAAATCCAAAATTTACTGCATATGCAAGAATTTGAGATAAATCAGCATTAGAAAGAATGAGATCTTTTTTGCTAAATTCTGGTCCAATGGGCTGATGATACATGTTCACATTTTAAATTATTTTTGAAGAAGTACATAACTATCTGGAGGCAGGTTTCTTATCAAATTCATTAACAGTTTTAGTTCTGCTTTTGTTCCTGATCTTTTTCCCCAAGAATGGAGTCTTCTTGCATTTATTCTACATGGCCATAAATTATTCTGACTGAATAACTTTAATGTTATTATGTATTAATGAGCTTTCACTTGAATTTGGCACTGTTTTGTATTTTATTTCAATTGTTGGATGAACAGTAGGCTTGAAAAAAGAGAAGATCATCTGCTCAAACTTTTAGGGGTAAATAACTATGTAATTCATAAAATTTTGAACTGAGTATAGTTATTGAACAGTGTGCAATTATTTTAATGCCTTGATGTATCTTCACAATTACAGGAGTTTAATTGGGTGTCTTTGTATATGTAAACCACAAAATATTTATTCTCAGTTAAGTTCTAGTGAAAATATACAGAAAGGGAGTGAAACACACACAAGATATATATGCAAATATGAGAAGAATCCTTCAATAAGAATATCCCTGTTTAGAAACTAATTAAGAGAAGATATACTGACTGGCTTGCAGAAGGACGTTAACTGTGAGCAAGGCAGGTAGTGATTCTTCAACATAAAGCTGTACATGTAATGAGGTAGGTGAATTTCATACTCGTATCTCACAGATGCTTCCATGTTTCTGTTCACACTGTGTAGCACTTCTGAGGTATGAATCACTGGGCATAACTGACAATTTTGATGGAGGCATGCATGTGTAAAATCAACGTTTGATATTGCTTTACAATAACCTGAGCATTGTTTCCCATCTTTGCAAACAATGTTTAATTTCCCCATAATATAACTAGACTTTCCCTTGTTTCAAGGCTGAGGACTCATTTTGCAGGACGCAAATTATTTTGGTATAGCCATCAAGAGTTAACAAGGCAGCAGCAAAGTCGATTATGGAATGTCCTGTGCTGTAATCATCTAATATACAGCACATATTACTTTATGTTCACTTCCCCTGAGCAATTTTATTGCTTGAATTCTAAGCAGCCCAGCCCAGATTGCAAACTTTCCATTAGAAGTCTCCAGTTAAACCCCTGTGTTGTGCTTAGTGTTCTTCCTTGTTGCTTACAGCTAAAACTTAACAACTAGGACAACTAAAGAGGGCGTTCCATATATACTATCCAAGGAAGAAGGGAGCTCTTATTCTATTTAACTATGCTTCACTTTTTCCCTGTCCTTAGTTCTACGTGATGATTGATCTAATGCAGAAAATCTACTCATTACTTATAAGTGAGGCTGAATTAGACATGATTTGTAATTCTAAAAATTAGGGCAAAATGTGAATATTAAAGGCGGTCTGTNCCTGTTGCCTGTCCCAAAAGTGGCTGGCCTCAGTAGGTGCTTTGAAGTCAGACAAAACTGCCCATCTGTGAGAAAAATGTGAATATGAAACACCAAGTCCATGAGACACCTAAGCCTCAGGGCTCCCTCCAGATCTCCCAGGTCACAGAACTGCAGGTGTAGCCATGACATCTTCAACATCTTATGATATATTGTTCATAAAAGCTGGACTGACAAAAGTACCATTGTCCTTGTACAGCTTTTTAAAATAGTAGTTTTGCAGTATTGGTGATACCACAAATATAGAACAACCCCATTAAAAGAGGCCACTACTGATGTGCAGAAAAAAAATGTTAATTACAGGGAGGTCAAGGTTGCATACTCCATTTTAATTAAGTACACTTTGAATATTATTAAAAATACAAGTCAAATAGTCCTGTAAAACAAGAAAAAAAGAACTTACTTTCCTCTATTTTAAACACAATTTTTAAAGTAGTGTTTAGTGACAGATAGTAGCAAAATTCAGCTTGCAAATTGAGGCACTAGAATTTACATGCCCAAGGTTCTAAGGTGCAAAAAATTTACAGAGCCCTTATAGCTGGTAAGAATCTGGTTGATACAGTATAGACAGATGCCTAGGTGACTCCAAAGTGGACGCCTGCACTGGGGCAGCTGAACATCTCTAGATTCTGTACTCTGCAGTGATTGTGTTTTCAGTGGCCATAATGGAAAACATGTCATCTTAAACAGTGAGCTAAAATCTTCCTTAAAGAATCCTTAATGTTTATGTTATAGATTTGCTGTGGGTTTTTAAATCCACTTTCTATGATATTGTGGGGTGTGAACAAACCTTTCTTCCATCTTCAGTGCCAAATCCAAAATTTACTGCATATGCAAGAATTTGAGATAAATCAGCATTAGAAAGAATGAGATCTTTTTTGCTAAATTCTGGTCCAATGGGCTGATGATACATGTTCACATTTTAAATTATTTTTGAAGAAGTACATAACTATCTGGAGGCAGGTTTCTTATCAAATTCATTAACAGTTTTAGTTCTGCTTTTGTTCCTGATCTTTTTCCCCAAGAATGGAGTCTTCTTGCATTTATTCTACATGGCCATAAATTATTCTGACTGAATAACTTTAATGTTATTATGTATTAATGAGCTTTCACTTGAATTTGGCACTGTTTTGTATTTTATTTCAATTGTTGGATGAACAGTAGGCTTGAAAAAAGAGAAGATCATCTGCTCAAACTTTTAGGGGTAAATAACTATGTAATTCATAAAATTTTGAACTGAGTATAGTTATTGAACAGTGTGCAATTATTTTAATGCCTTGATGTATCTTCACAATTACAGGAGTTTAATTGGGTGTCTTTGTATATGTAAACCACAAAATATTTATTCTCAGTTAAGTTCTAGTGAAAATATACAGAAAGGGAGTGAAACACACACAAGATATATATGCAAATATGAGAAGAATCCTTCAATAAGAATATCCCTGTTTAGAAACTAATTAAGAGAAGATATACTGACTGGCTTGCAGAAGGACGTTAACTGTGAGCAAGGCAGGTAGTGATTCTTCAACATAAAGCTGTACATGTAATGAGGTAGGTGAATTTCATACTCGTATCTCACAGATGCTTCCATGTTTCTGTTCACACTGTGTAGCACTTCTGAGGTATGAATCACTGGGCATAACTGACAATTTTGATGGAGGCATGCATGTGTAAAATCAACGTTTGATATTGCTTTACAATAACCTGAGCATTGTTTCCCATCTTTGCAAACAATGTTTAATTTCCCCATAATATAACTAGACTTTCCCTTGTTTCAAGGCTGAGGACTCATTTTGCAGGACGCAAATTATTTTGGTATAGCCATCAAGAGTTAACAAGGCAGCAGCAAAGTCGATTATGGAATGTCCTGTGCTGTAATCATCTAATATACAGCACATATTACTTTATGTTCACTTCCCCTGAGCAATTTTATTGCTTGAATTCTAAGCAGCCCAGCCCAGATTGCAAACTTTCCATTAGAAGTCTCCAGTTAAACCCCTGTGTTGTGCTTAGTGTTCTTCCTTGTTGCTTACAGCTAAAACTTAACAACTAGGACAACTAAAGAGAGCGTTCCATATATACTACCCAAGGAAGAAGGGAGCTCTTATTCTATTTAACTATGCTTCACTTTTTCCCTGTCCTTAGTTCTATGTGATGATTGATCTAATGCAGAAAATCTACTCATTACTTATAAGTGAGGCTGAATTAGACATGATTTGTAATTCTAAAAATTAGGGCAAAATGTGAATATTAAAGGCGGTCTGTTATGAAACAAAATGAAAAAAAAAACCCTACACAGACAAAAATCTTCATACTGAATTTTTGAGTAGTTTGTTCAGTTGACTCTTCATAATGATTCTGAAGAAAGAAATTTCACTGTAATCCAATGGAAATTTAGTTAATGGGTTTAGATGGAAAGTTAATTAATACATGGTTTCATAATTGCCATTTTCAGTGTTTCTGCTTTTGTAAAAAGAAAGCCAAGAAGAACTTAGAGATCACCCTCTCAGGCTTATGTGGGGGTATACACTTCCAAAAGGTTGATTTTTGGTTATTTAAGTGCTGTTTCTAGGTTGCCTCTCAGTAGTCTCATGAAAATTTCCTTAGTTTATAGTGAATTGTACTGCATTTATACAAGGTGCTTTAGAGAAAGAAGCAGTTCTACCTAATTCATGTTTAGACAAGAAAAATGAGTGGAAAAGTGGAAGTCAAGTGATAGGATAAGGAATCTCAGAGTTACCCTTCCAGTCAACATCAGGACCAGGAAGCGCTAAGATCTCATGATCCTCATCTATTCTGATTTTTAAACCACAAAGTCTTCATGATTCTTAATAAAAATTAATAACTTATTTAAAGCAGCATGTTGAGAACTACAATTTGTTTTGCAGCCCACCCTTTTTTAACAATTATTTTTAATGCAGCATCTGCACAGGAGCTGAGTATCTGTGCCCCCTTGGTCAACATGGAGTGTCTGGGAACAGAAAAAACTTCTTCCAAGCCTGTGCAGTGCTTTTCAGCTGTCCAGTGTGCTTCTCCCAGGACACACTTTCTCAACAGAAATCACTTGATTATTTGCTGTGCAGCCCATCACTGCTAGTTCCATACAAAAAACTGACTTGCTGTCATTACTCAGCAACAAAATTGCACATGGAATAGACCTGTAAAATCTGTTCTAAATTTAGGGAACTCTTTACCCAGACATTTTTCCTGCCCGAGCAGTTTCTCCTTTACTAACTGCAAATTTCAAGTGAAAAAAAATCTCAACATTTCAGTAAAACAATTAAACTTGCTTTTTTCTGCTTTTGTTTTAGCTGGGTTAGTGGAATACACTTGCCCTTAGCTATCTGATCTAACTATTGCAAGGAAAAGCTGCTGCTCTTTCTTTTGCTTCCGTTTGTTTGCTTTTGAAAATGTACTGATTTAAAGGGAACCTAATTAAAATTAAACAATTAAATAATTTTCTCTCTGCATTCCACTTATTAAACTCTTGGTTCTACTTTTGTTCTGCAACATATCCAGTCCCATTCTTGTTTATATTAATATATTTTGCCAAGGCCATAGCTTTGGTTCTGGAATTATAGGCCCAGTCCAAATATCCATTGAAGTGATTGAATCTCTACTTTTTCTCCAGTTGGTGCTGGATTATATTTTAATAGCCCAGTGGGGAATTAGAAAAGTAATCACTTTTATTAAGATGCTTAATTCAATGAAAAGACGCTTTCAAAGAATTTAATCTCAATTGACAGCTCATTGTGCCATTAAAAAGCAATACAGAACCAGGGCATCAGCAAACCAAAATGTTGCTTCCTTTCAAGTGATTTTGCAGTCAGTGCTAATGACTCAGTTCTTCTTTTGTGAATTATGCAACTTTTTTGAATTTATCTATTATAACAGCTCATTTGAGAAAACTGGAATGCTTTTAACTGCAACATCACTTACTAGTACAGTTTTATAGCCTTAATGATTACTCTTAATGCCTTTTAGTAAGAAGGTGCTTTTCAAAGTTATTTTTCTCAAGAATTAATACTCAACACTTCTGATTCAGGTGCATAATTTTGACGCAGATGCAACATTTATGATTTTGACCCATTACTGTAGTTTACAGTTCCTCAGCACCATTTATCTCAAGATAAGCAACATCTTGCTGCTTGCTTCCTGAAGACTCTACATCATCACTTTTTCAGTTGTTTTTCTGTATCATTATTACATGGCAAATATTACTAAAATTACATAACCTCCCTATGGCCCTCCCAAATATTTAAAACAAAGTATATACCAAACTGGCTGCTATATATTTTCTAGCTGTGACGCGATTATTAAGAAAATAGATTGCAGACTGATAGAGCATTCTAACTTGGGTAATTTCTCTGTCTTCTTAGCTTCCTTTTTTTTGATATTTCTTTCATAATTCTGCTTAATTTACATGTCATTAAACAAACTTCCCATTTCTCTGCTATTTTCAGGATATTTTCTATTTCTTCTTTGTCATTATTTAATTTCTTAAAGATATGGAAAGTTAATATGAGTCATTTCATCTAGTTGTATCCTTCAGCTTTTCCTCTGACCTCTTTATTTAAGGTCATCTTTCATTACTTTTTGCATATAGTTCATTGGATTCAGTTTTTTTTAAAAAAAATGAGATTAAATTGTACTTCTAGAATACCAGTTAAAAGACCTCTCCATTTTTATACACCTAGGGTTCCATCTGTAGTCTCTAACAACCAACAGCCCCCCACCTTCTTAATGAGTATTAGTAAAATAGATTAATTCCTTCCAATGTATCACGAATTGAATAATTTGGTAACCTCTAAATGATTATGTTTGTGACATCAAATTAAAAACCTTAAAATAATGTGAGGTATGGGATTTTAAAAGTACATGTGAGGTGTTTTTATCTGCTGTGGTTTTCAGACAAATCAAAGCTCAGCATTTCTCCTAAATATGGGGCAGTTTTTCTTTAAGAAGGCGAAAGGCAGCTCTTACATACTTTCTTTTCTGATAAAATTTGCAAATTTGGCTATTGTGGGAATAGATCGGTCCCTCAGGCTTAGCAAGTAGCTTGGTTATTTAAGAAGTAGCTCTGAGCAATTAACGGTTGTCTTTGCATATTAAAATTGTTTTGCTGCAACGTTTCTGTTTAAAATGGAAATGTGTCATTTCATGGCCGGCTTTGCCATAAGTCCTCAGTGGTGTCTCAAAAAACCTGCAGAGATCTGTGAGCCTCGGGAAGGGCTGCAGCATAACTCTCCAGCACCTTGCTGAATCCCTACAGGGACAGAGTGCTTGTACAGTAGAATTCTCACAATTTCTTCTCTCCTCTCCGTTTCCCAATGCTTCACACCAGGAATTACCCCTCCAGCACTTCCATTCTCAAGCAGACCTTGCACTGGGCCTGTGTAAATTGGAATCCTTATTCTTGTATGGAAATAACCACATTTTTCCCTGCGTCCTACTGTGTACAGGAGGGTTAGCTGAGAGGCCCAAGAGAATAAATGACAGATTCACTCATGCTGAAACCTTTCACACAGTCAAGGTACTAAACTGAGTGTCTCTTACCTGCTTGGTCAGTCCCTTTCATAAAATTTATAGGAATTTATCATCCCAGAGACTTCTGTTCTTCTAGTCTTCTTTAACTGCCTGTCAAATTTAGTTAAAGCTGACCACTGTATTAAAACATTATTGAATGATAAAGCCATCAGGGAGCAGGAACACATAAACCTCTCTTTTGTTCTTTTTTTTTCTTTTTTTTTTTCTTTTTTAAATTTATTTTTATTTATTTTTAAGAAACTTGAACCTGACTAAACACAAGCCAAATTAAAACTCTCTCTAGTTACAATGTTGTCAGATCATACATTGACTTTTAAACTGTTTTATACATGAGGAACGCCTCTTCATAATTGTTATTTTATTTTGGAGAAGACTTCAAGTTTCAGTTAGTCCATTAGTTCCTTTTGGCAATGCGTACTGCACTGCATGTCTTAACGCTATACAAAAGTGCTATTCTTCCAGAAGTGCCGGAGAGCAATACTTCTCTTGAATATTTTGTTTGAATTAAAATATCAAGACAATCATAGCCTCCTTCTTGGTCTTCCCAGACGTTCCGCTTCTTTTATCTCTCTGTACCTAACTGGAGTACTTTGTTATTCCTGATTCCTATACTTGCTACTTGTAGCATTGCTGAATTCTGTGTTGTGTTTGAATGTTTAGACTGCAATATATTGTGATTCTCAGAACTTACAATAACAATATCAAGCAGATATGAATAACAGCTACCCCTATTTTGCCCTGTTAATTTGTTCCTGAGGACCACCCTACTAGGGGTTCTCTCTATGGAGTGTGTCTGTTCTCATCACCCTTGCTGCGTTCACTCTGCAACACAGGCAGAAGCTACAGGACACTACTGCAGGCCCACAAAAGTGCTTTTTGCACTTGATCTTCCTCCTCTGCCTTTCTTCTGCATTCTGCTTTTCTCCTAGGATGAAGTCTCTGTTGGAGAACCCATCTAACTCCTGTCCTCTCTGCCAGTGGCTTCAAGTAGATGGAACAGGAAGGACAGTGTAGAGTGGCCAAGAGTATAAAAATCAATGCTGCCCTTCTTGTAGACGAAATCCATTACTGCGTTGTCTGAAACAAGTGAGTTCTGAAGAGGGAACATAACAGAAAGACATGTACACTCAGGTTGCCCAGAGAAGCTGTGGCTGCCTCATCCCTGGAGGGGTTCAAAGCCAGGCTGGATGTGGCTTTGAGAAACCTGGTCGAGTTGTCCCTGCCCAGGGCAGAGGGGTCGGAACTCCATGATCTTTAAGTTCCCTTCTAACCTGAACCTTTCTATCTGTGATTCTATAAAACAACAACTGCTGCAGTGTCATCAAGAAAGATGGTACAAAGGAGCATGGATGCATTTGTAACAAAACTTCAGTAATTTAAAGTTGAGCATTTCTACTAAATCAAATGGGGATCAGTTAATCAAGATGCTGTTATCTGCTTAGTCTTTCTTCAGCTTTGCGAATAATGAATTTTTCATGAAGTATTCTGTCACCTTTCTTAAAAGCAAATTGAAAGCTGATTTTAAAAGTATCATACCATTTGAATAAGACTTGATTTTACACTCATCTCTGAAAAAAAAAAAAAGTGTTGTACCTTTAAGACGACCATCACAGGAATGGCAAAAGAACCCTAGAAGTGAGGAAGTTGGACTTCAGCAATTTCAAGCTGAGTTTATGTTTTCTGATCTGCCAGCTATTTGGAATTGTGAAGCAGGATGACACCTCCCTTTCCTCTCCAACAAGCTTACTTTCCTCAGTACTTATGCCAGGTGAAGCCTCCTACAGAAGGATCGAGGACCAATCAATAAGAAGTAAAAGTGGTAGATAAGGTCTGAAATTCCTACTCACAAGTGCTAAAGCACTGCACCAAGAATAACTGTATGCAGGTGGATGACTGTTCATGCATATGCAAATGTACAATATCAAGGAGCTATTTTCCAGATAATAAGCCTGAATATACAACCGACAGAAATGAGCAAATTTTTCAGCATCAGGACTGGGCTTTTTTTTTTTTGTTCTGAGATGGGCTGTGCATGTTTATTCATATTAGCAGAGAGGGAGCTGTAATTCCATTCAAGACAGAGAGACTAGTCTTGAAAATAAGAGCTCATCAAAGTGTTTGTTATACACTGGAACAGGCTCAGCATTGCAAAGATTAAAACTAAAATATAAAAAAAAAAAAAAACCCTGCTAAAGTAATTACGGAAAATGGAGAAAGCATTAAATTAGTTGGTATACTCAAAATCTGAGTATACAATAATTAGCCTGAAGAGTGTAATTAGGATTCACATTCAGGCAGTAGCAACTGCCTGTATTGTATTTATTGTTTGGTTACCTGATTTTGGTTTCATTTAGCTTTTAGAGGCAAACATTTCCTTTGCCACACAGCTATGAGGTTTGAGTTTACATAAGTTTGATGAGTAGACAAGCCCATGGACTCCATTTATATCAGAGACGAAACCCTATTTAATACTCCATTGTGCCGGCCACTGCCTAAGTATTCACATCAGAGAAAGTCATTGTTCCAAATAATTTGAGTCTAGAGAAGTAAAACAAATATAAGGAGATAAAGGTCTTGCTCTAAAAGTAGTATCAATGATGAGATGATCTAAGCAAACATTTAAAATCTAATTCCAAGTATGTAGTTCTTGCATTTTGTTGCTTTAATGCTAAATACAGTATTTCTTTTGTTCTTTAAAACTCCTCAGAAACCTGGAATTGTATATATTCACATATCCAAAACGGTGCTAGTCTTCATAGTTGTCATCATGGCAGTTCATGCAAAGGTTGAGCCAGAGCCAAAAGTGAATTTATACAAAAGTGAATTCTTTAAACAGCTTCATCTGATAGATCTTTCAGAGAACATCCAACAGGTATTCACATCTTCTCCAAAAGCGTCACCATTTCTTTTTAAAACATGTCAGGAGAATAAGAAAATGACAACATAAAAATTAGAAGAACTTGTTTCAAACCTCTTCTGAAGGGGTTCAAAGCCTCACCTCCCCCTACACCAGATTTTTAAAATTCAGTCTGGTCTCTATCACTTCTCATTCGAGTTAAAGAAGAGAAATTTTATTTTATCAAAATTCAGTTCAATTATGGCTTTACAGACCCCCTAGGTGGAAAAGCATGCAGGATCCAAGACGAAACAGAAAATAGAACAAAGTTCTTGGCCCTTCTGGAGTAGCACCAGTACAATACTGTTCATGGGCTTTTGGTCCAATTCATCTCTTCTTTCTTGGTTGGCATTCACAGGCAGTGAAAGTGATTAATTTTCTTCCTTTGAGGTAAGATTTACAAGTTTGTATGTCTTCAGGAAGAGAAATCTGAGTTAGGGCACTCATAGCACTCATTTAAAACCACTGGGCAACCTGCTGCAACCTGCTCTTGGTGGTGCTGTTAGAGCCAGGAGAGATCCAGAGATCCCTTCCCACCACTGCTAAGTTTTTGGAATGTTACCTCTTTGCCCTCGGGCTGTATTTCTGAGTGAATACAATCCATTTCCCTGTGGTTTGTACAGACCTTGATTGTGTGTTTACAGTGGGAATGATTGAAACATGGCTACTATATTTAGTCTCCCAAAAGGGATGTGAAAGAAAATGTCACACGGGAGGCCTAGGCATTGATCTGTTATGTAGTAAAGAAAGTAAGGAAGTTGTGGACATCTCTAAAAGCAGAACTTTAGTTAACAAGGGAAAAGGTGGGTTTTTTTTCTGACTGAACACCTGAGGTTTGCAGTGATAAGAGAGGATTTTAAAAATTGCAGTCTTAAACCACAGCACAGGTTTTATGCGCATAAATCCTGATGTCAAAGTCAAGTAACGGACCAACAGCAGAACTGGAGGATAAAACACAACTGAGTGCTTTACTCACAGGATCCTGTGCCTCTCAAAAAACACTGCTTCATTTTCATCCTATTTATATGGTGTAAGTCTAGAACAAACTCTGTTGGTAGCGGTGCCACTGCAAGCAACTCAGTTTTTAAATCGCATGTCCTGTAAAATAAAATGCAAGGGGCAAAAGTTGTACTGATAAATTGCTAATTTTTTTTTCCCTGGAACCTGTAGGTGAATCTGTTCCTACGGAAGCGAGTGGAAAATGTTTTTTCTTACATACTTTCAACTGCGTGTTGAAAATATATTACAAAACATGAGCAGTTTAATGACAGGAGGTATTAAAAAATAAAAGGTTTACTTTACTAACTTTTAACAAAATGCATATAAAAAATTAGTTACTTGAAGTATCTGCAATATAACACCGATGCATTAAATAGATATAGTGGACAAAGATAGCAGTACAAGATACACCACAGAAAAATGTATGCTTCTTTAGGGATCTACTCGAAGATGCAGAAAAATATCCTTTATTACATTATTATAAAATATATTCTTAAAATTATTTAAATAGATCCCTGGTTTGTCAGCAAAACAAAACTTTAAAAGCAGAAAAATTAATAAATTCCAGGAAAAACTATATAAGAGTCTGAGATTTAAGAGCTATAAATAGAGCAAGCTCTCCCTAACCACTATTTGCCCCTGTTGATTTCTCTTTCTCTCATTGCCTTGATCTGCTAAAAGTTTCTTTTTGAAGACTGCTGGTGGCCTCCTTGTTACTAAATTCAGGGGAAAAAATTCCTTTGTTTACTTTTTTCCATTGTTGACTCAACTTTTATGCTTTTTCATACTTAATTTTCACTGATACAAACCATCTTTTTAGACACATTCTTTGTCTTCACTCCATCAGCCCTCTGGAGAACTTTTCTTAAAAGTAATTAAATGTAATTAGCTCTTTTTTCTTCTCTACTATTTATTTTCTTACCATTTCCTTTCACAGATAAATCTTCTTAACTATTTTTCATTTATTTCAGCTTTCCAAATGTGAACTCTCTATCTCGCTTTTGAGTTGTGTTCACTTTCTGTTATAATAATACACGTATTTCTTGAATATATAGTGTAGTAGTACCCAAAACCTTAAGTTTTGTAGGTTTTAGTACCCAAAACCTTAAGCTTGCTGTTTGTATTGTTATTAATTGTTCTCTGCAGTCAGTTATACTGAAATTAGTACAGTTTGATTTATATCTCTGGCTTACTAATGTAGTGCGTGTTCTTCTCTGTATTGTTTTTCAAGAAAAATTTTGAACACATTTAATGAAAATGCAGATGAAGTAGGTCTAATTAGTTAGATCTAATTAGTTATGAAACGTAGGTTTTGAATTCTTTTAGTTTTCTCGATTGTTTTATGACAAGTTATACTCAATATAGTGAGTGACAGGCATATGTGCAGTTTTTAATTTCAGCTATACTTTAAAATATTTTCTTACAATTTCGGTTCTTTTCCTGGTGCTCACTATTTATACGGTGTATTTTCAAGCTAAGGAAAACTGTAATACCATTAGTTCCCTATAAATCTCATTTCCTCCCTGCTTTTTACTTTGTGCTGCACCAACCAGGGAAATGCTACCATTTTCTTTTGTGGCTTACACTGAGTGTATTTTCATGGAAAATCCCAGATTGAATTCACCCCATGAATCCTTCCTCGGTTTCCCTCTTTGTTATTGATTCTCTATTTCTTTAGTCAACTGTTGAGCTTCTCCCTCATCTTTGCAAGTTCTGCAACTTTTTTCTCTCTCATAAACCACTTTGTAGTAATACATATTTAATAATAATCTGTGAAAGTTCTATGCTGTCCCTGTGGCAGGTATACATTCTGTTCTGTGCTACATTTGTCAACTCATAAATCAAGGAAAAAGCAGCTGTTCTCAGTTCCATTCTGGTTGGTTCCTCTCATCCGAAATAGTGGATGGAGAAGATTCTTACAAATTCCTTTTGTGTATTTATTTTTTGAGATAATGACATTCTGCTGTTGCCCCTTCATTGATCTACCTGCACAGAGCACGCATACAGGCATGATGTTAAACAATGTAAGCAACTTAAACAAATCAAAATGTAGAGAAAATTTTGAAAACATAGGAAGAAAGACAACAAAACTAAGAAACCCTCAGTATGTCTTTCATTTTGTATTTTAGTAACAGGAATGATCTTTCTGCGAGGTGCATACAGTGATCTAAAAGCATCTAAATTTAATAATTTAGGCCATTGGGGTTTTTTAATGGTGACTATCCAACAAAGAATATATTACACTGGGCTTGCTGTTAAATTAAGTTTAAAATAACATAGAAAGACTTACAAAAATTACGTTGGTGGTTGAACATTAAATAGTGATTCTGTTAAATAAGACTCAACAAATGTCTAAGGACATGTCCTATCTTCTCACACAGCTGAGGCAGTTCAGTAAACATACAGATGGTAATTAATGTATTAAAGCCATCTTTTATAATATAAAGACACGTTTGAGATATTTCATATAATCCAATGGATGTGAATTGAAATGCGTTCAGCGTTATGTCTAAATCGCACTTATGAATAGCTGAAGGTGTGGTTAGAATCTCTGGTATTACTGGATAACAAGCTCACAAACAAGAGTTCTGCTGATTAATGTAATTTCCTCTGGTTTCCCAATAGTCCTCGGTTTCCTCAATGGCAAATGTTTGCTCTGTTACACGTTTTCCTTTATCTACCATAGAATTTTTTTTTTAAGATATACTGAATATCAATAACATGAGTGGTAGCAGACCTGCAAATGCCTCTGGGTATTTCACAGGATTTTTTTCTTTCCCTCTTGAACTTAGCAAATAACTACACTACGCTGTGTATTAAGTGTACGTACTGTTCTGTGCCATATCCTTACCTCTACAATAGTTAATGTAAAGTGATGACAAAAATGGTTTCATTCCTCTTTGGATCCCTAATACTAATTGCCTGTGAATTTGGTATTTCTGGGTGGGAGCAGCACAGTCCTACAGCATATTGACATGTCCTGATGAAAAATACACAAAGCATAGAATTACTGTATGAAAGATGTTTTTTCACTACCACAGAATCATAGAATAGACCAGGCCAGAAGGGAACTCTAGGGTCATCTAGTCTGACCCCCCTGCAGTCAGCAGGGACACCCTCAACTAGACCAGGTTGCCCAGGGCCTCATGGAGCCTCCCCTTGAGTATCTCCAGAGAAGGGGCCTCAACCACATCCCTGGGCAACCTGGTCCAGTGCTCCACTACCCTTATTGTAAAGAACCTAGTCCTGTATTCCATTTTCTCCACAAAAACCTTCTTCAAGTGTAAGAATGGCCTAATTTAGATGAATTAAATTTTGAGAACATTCTTCCTTTTTTTTTTCTTTTTTAAACAAATTTGGTGAAATGCATTTGTCTCTGATAAGCATATATTCTGAAACAGATTTTCTTTATACATGGCTCGCTGTTATCTCAGCTGAACTGACATAGAGTTAGATTCGTTTTCAATAGTTCACATTCTGTGACTTTACACGGTCATATGGCAACTGAAGTCAGATTTGGAAGACTGAACCCTGTTTCTCCCTCTTCTTACACAATAACTGCAGAGGACTGATAGTGTTGCAACTTTTCAATAGCAAATAAAGCATATTGGAGACTGAAAACTGCTGTTCAGGTTCTTGAGTATGGTGCTTTTTTCTTTCATGGATGAGATCAAGACTCAGGGCTCTGAGTTCATAATAAAGGCTTATTAAATGAGCAACCTGAAGTCATGCTTAGCGATGCTATTTAAATATCCAAACACAGATCTAGGGACACAGTACAACAAATTTCATGCTTAAAATTCTGGCTGTGGATTCTAGACATCTGTTATTTTCTTTGCTGTGAGGGAGTGAGCTGGTAAGAGACAAACTTTATGCATATTTTAATCTGCTTATGGTAGGAGCTTGATAAAAGGAGGAGAGGCCAGGAGCATATAGAGTATGGACAGCGTCCTGCTTCTAGAAGAGGACACAGCTTTGCACTGAAACCAGAACCAAGCTGCTTACGTGAATGTGCTGCTCCCAAACGGCTCTTAGCCATCGGCCATACCTCATCTATTCCCCCATCCTTGACCTGTGCTCAAAACTGCACGTACTACAGCCGTGTTTCCAAGGCTGGCCATGTGGATAGCAAACTCCTTAAGTATTTTCCAATACAAAAAAAAAAACAAAAAAACAAACAAACAAACAAAAAAAAAACCCAAAAAAACCTGTCCCTTCAGTTTGACATTTTTTACCTTGTTCTTTCACAGCTCAGCTGTAGTGAGTTTGCTTTGGCCTGTGCAAGGGTCACTGCTTTTATAGGATCATGGAATTGTTAGAGCTGGAAGGGACCTTAAAGATCACCCAGTTCTAACCCCCTGCCCTGGGCAGGGACACCTCCCACCAGACCAGGTCACTCAAAGCCCCATCCAGCCTGGCCTTGAACCCCTCCAGGGATGGGGCAGCCACAGCTTCTCTGGGCAACCTGGGACAGTGTCTCACCACCCTCACAGCAAGGAATTTCTTTCTGGTCTCTAATCTAAATCTCCCCTCTTTCAATGTAAAGCCATAACCCCTTGTCCTGTCACAACACTTCCAAACCCCCCAAACTTGGTAAAATGCCTTATATTTTCATACTTCTATAGTCTTTATATAGACTTAGATATTTTATATATATAAAATTATTAGCAGTATGCTCAATTTTCATCTATATTGTCCGAAACACTCTTCAAAGCTGAAGTCTCTCTAGTGCCATACGGCAACAAAGTGAATTGAGGTAGGAATTAATGGTCACTAGAGTTAACCAAGCCATGGGTGTCCCAGCTGATGTTCTGAGCCTGATCTGAGAAAGGAACCGGAAACTTGGTGAGGATGGAAGTTTGGGG
>VXBJ01006544.1:830539-857372 GCA_013400055.1 Nycticryphes semicollaris | reverse complement strand
AGCGCGAAGCCGGGGAGTCGGCGGGCGCCGCCCGGGGAAGGGGGGATGCAGGCGCCGGACAACAGGTACCGCAGCTGCGCGGGGGGCGGGAGGGGCTGCGTGCAGGAGTATGAGTGTGCGTGTGTGAGTGTCGCCTGTCCCCTCCCCTCTGCCGCCCGGATAGAAAGGGGGTGGGCGATGTGCTGGCGAACTGCCGCTTAAAACCGCGCGGCCCGGCGGTGGCTGCCCNTGCGGGGGTGGGGGGGGACGCTGGCGGCGCCGTCGCTGGCGGTGGCCCGGCTGGATGGCCGGTTCCCGCGGCTGCCCAGGGCGCCGGGCTCTCTCGCATCCCAGGGCCGTGCGTTTCCTCCTCCCGCATCGCACTGCAGTAAGTTCGCGAGTCGCTGGGCGGCTGAACTGGTTGCAGTCGGGGAAACTGGCGGGGGCTGGGGAGGGAGGGGAAGGGAGAGAGGGTGTTTGTGGTAGTGTGTGCGTATAGACATAGCGGAGGGGCAGGGCAGAAAGTTGTGGCTAACCCCGCTGTATTGAATTTGTCACGATTGGTGGCTTTGGTTTCTAGTTAATGCCAGTTTGCCTCGTTGACCTACATCACTTTTGCTCGGCCCCAGTCCGTGTCCTGACGCTGCCCGGGCTTTCACTGAGGGCTGGGTTCAACAGGGTGACTCTGAAACACTGAGTGTGGGTGCCATCCCAGTGAGCCCAGGAAACAAAAAGATGCGACTGGAAACTTAGGCTTTGAAGGCTGGTGTGCTGAAACTTTGAGTGTTGATATGACAGACTCTCTGTGTAAGGGTCTCTTCATGGGAGAATGAAAAATCCTGCTCTAACTGGCAAAACTTCTGAATGCCTGAAGTCGATTTAGGCACAGCTTATTCATGTTTTGTGTGCTTCGGTGTTGTTCTGATTAATTTTGTTGAAAAGAGTTTTATTTGCCGGGAGTGCATGTAATTGCATTTTTCATTGACTCTCCGGTTTTTGAAATGGATGGAAGGTTTTCTCAGAAGATTACTGTATCATAAGTAATTTTTTCCCTAGCTGACTATAGGGTCTTCAGTTAATTCTTCTTTCTGTTTGACTGCTTTTCTAGAAATTTAGCAAGAACTTTATTAATTTTCAAAAGTGATTTTATCTTGTTGATGTAACTTTAGAAAGCAGACGGGATAAGCTTATAAAATCCATATCCTGAATTAAGAGAGGCAATGCAACAGGGTGGGGAAAACCAGTAATTCTTGCAATAGAAATAGTCTTTTACTATTTTTTTGTTTTTTTAAAAGCCAGTACAGGTTTCTTCTGCTCCCATTTAGCTCAAATGACCTAATGGTAGCACTTTGCATTTGAATGGTATAATGCTTGCACGTATATTAAAACATCTTTATGCGTGTAGGGGAAAAATAATATAAAAATCCATACCAAGAACCTAATATGCATTGCCAAATGACTGGACTTGTGCTATGCTTTATGGATAAAAGGACAGGAAATAAGTCCTTTGTTTCTCCCCGGAGTGATAATCCGGTATTGCTCAGAGCCTGGAGTGCCCGTCTGGGACGGAAGGAAAACAAGCATCAAGAAACAGGGGACGACGTCACACAGCAACGCTCGCCTCCTGGGGCTTGTGTCCTCCGTCCCTTGTCCATTTGTCAGGGTGGAAGGACTTTCTTATTTACTGTGGCGGAGGGAGTCCTGAAACAGTTACTCAGCAACCCGAAACGTGTGCGGAGTGAGATATTTTATGCTGTGAATATGAAATACTTGGGGCCCAAATCTATTAATCTAATTTAGGTGCCTGCAAACAGCTGAAGTTGCTGCTCTTCAGCACGGTTAGGAAAAACAACACTTTCTTATGCTTGTTTATGGAGCAGAAATGTGTCTGAACTGTTTCTAACAAACTGAAATTATCTTTTGTAAACACCTGTAGGTGTTTCAAAATAAAATACTCAAAGGACAGTGCTCAGTAGCAATGCATCAATGAACAGGTAAGTTATTTTTGAAGCGTTTGTGCAGTTTGGAAGTAACAAAGTCAGTATATGTTTTGAAGAGCACTAGACATCAGTTTCTTATTTATGAGGAGATTCTGCACCATTTCTGCTCTGGAACAAAGTGTCATTCAGGTGACACTTCATGGGACAGGTCTGCGTACCTCTTGCCAATGGAATGAGATCACTGGAAGAGGAATGAAGGGAATGTTAACAGGGCTGTAGGAAACCTGCTGCAGCAGCATTTTGATAAAGCAGGGTGTAAATAGAGCACACTTGGGAGTAAAGGTAGTAATAAGGCAACACTGGAAAACTTCAAAGTCAGGCTGGATGGTTGGACTGGACTTCTTTTATTTCTGCTGGTATGACAGTAGCACTGACCTCTTGTGAATGGCACGTGTAGAAGGAAAGATAACGGCTTTAAGTTATGTCTTATAATTAAATGAATGAATATCCATAGCATGTACAGATGATATATATAACGTTTCATTCTTCTCTTTGAATTTTTATGGCCTTAGAAGCCTTGTTATGAATTTGGTCATTGACAAGTTACAGCTTCCGCGCACGATTTTAACAAGTCTTTAAAGCCGCTATTTCTGATGCTTCTTTGGTTAAAGGTCACTTAATGGTGAAGAGCGCTTTATGGGATTGTGTCTGTATTTATAGTGTATCTTCTTGTCTTTTGTCATGGTAGGGATTGTGGATTGTTGTGAAAAGCGAGTGATGCGATGTTCCCATCTGTACCTTCAATTATGAAAGAGTGAAACAATCATAAGGCAGAGGAAAGCTGAAAGAACAGGTCTTGTTTGGTAGCTTGGTGGGCAGGAGCCAAAGAATTTACCTGGAAAGGAGAAGGTACTTGGAAAGACGTTGATTTTTGTGGCAAAGTTATGATGTGAAACGTGGGAGACATCAGCGGAGGGCAGTGCTACTGAAGAGCAGGATACTCTTCCTCTTCTTCCTGAAATCATTAGTTTTGGATTCCAGGTCCCTAATTCTTGTTGCTATCAAGTAAATTTTACCCCCTGCTTTGGGAGTTGGCAATTGAGCTTTACACAACTGTCTCAAACAAACAAAATAAATCAATTAAATGTAATAGGCCTTGCTCTGGATATCATTGACAAGTTTCTGTGGGTTTTTTTTTATACCTGCGCAGAATGAGTTCTAAACCTTATTCTGTAGGAATTATAGCGTTTCACAGACAATTTAATCAGTAGGAGATGGTATAAAAGGTTAAAAAAAAATTCTGTCTGTGGGAAGAATTCCCCATAAAAGATCTGTTGACCAGTTATGAGTTTCTTCAGTCAGAGAGCTCTTGTCTATTGTTTCTTGTGGCACTTGCAAAATAATTAGTAACAGTAATTGTAGACTTTGGACAATTATTTGTCCATAATTGTAGCTCTTCATAACAGGATTTTATTAACGATTTTCTCTTTGAGGACGAGCTTTATAGCTGAACCAGCAAATTCACAACACTGGAGGAAAGCTTAAGAAGTGACGTGCTGGGAAAGAATTAGATGCTTGAAGTTATTTTTTGATACCTTGTCTATAAAAGTGTGAAAAAAAGTTAGAAATTTGGGCTTTGAAACTGGTATCATCAGTTTGTCAGCCTGACCTAGTTTTCATTACACTAATGATGCTCTTACTGCGGATAGGAATTAGCTGATACAGATAAGATATTTGGGCAGTCAAGAAATATTTATTTATTTATTTACTTATTTGAAATTGGGAGGAGTAACTGTTCCCAAACACCCAGAAAACCAGCTTTATGCAATCTAGAACACATTTTCTTGTTTTAATTGTTTCTGAAGAAAATGGAAGATTTCTCTGAATAACGTTTGCAGCAGTTTAGCCCTGAGGTGATATAGCCTTGTTTTGTTTGTTGGCTGCAAGTTTAAAAGCTTAACAAATATAAGTACTTGGAGGCTGTTTAATTATTTCTTGTTCAACCTCTTAATACCAGTTTGGAATGCAAATGTACAACTCTGACACTATTGTGCTGCCCTAAACTATTTAAAAAAAAAATAATCAAAACAAAGAAAAGCAAACTTGCAAACACATTTTTGTCAGTTCAGTGTTACTAATTGGAGTTCTAATTGCTGGGACAGATGAACTTTTTGTTCTTAGATTGCTTGTCATTTACTATAACGAACCACGAATAAAATTATATCTAGATACTTCTTTTGTGGCTGTTAACAATTTTAATTTTCAGATGTGGAGCTTTTATATATGCTGTTAGAAATCTGTAGTTAATGTGAATGCTGTGAATTTTTACGGTTTTTTTTTTGGTTTTTTTTAGTTTGACTTTCAGCCACATTTTGGGTTACTTGGTTTGAAAATGTTGTGGGTTTTTGGTTATTTTTTTTTTTTTCTCATGACCTATTCCATGGGATGTCTAGTGCTCAGTAGCTGCAATTAGTAGTTGACTCTAGGCCTTACAGTAGGAAGAATCCCAACAGATACATACATAGTGCAGTTGTCACAAAAGGCCAGGTTGTGCTGTGTGCCTTGAACTTTTTGAGTTTTTTGCTGTGAAATGCTGCTTTGCTTCCCTTTTGTCTTCGTCCTGTTTCGAGGTAAAATGAACCAATTTTCTGTTTTGTAAATTTACTTTTTCAGCTGGGCTTCTTCTAACTATCTAGACTCTGAAATTAACAGCGTATTGTTCAGAAACTGTTCCCTCTCACAGGGATAAGACTTGATTACGCTAAGGAGTGGTGCAGAGAGGCCCTTGCTTATACTTACTGCTATAACAACCAAGGGCAGGGAATTTTGTTATTTGCCTCGTTGGAGGGTTGGAAGCAGAAAAGCACAGAGGGGTCACACCTGTAGGGAGGAGTGAACAGGACAGGTGACCCCAAAACTGACCAACTGGGGTATTCCATCCCATCCGCATCACGCTCAGTATAAAAGCTGGGAGATCAAAGGGGTCAACTCTTTTCCTTCAATGGCTGACATCCAAGGAGGACCCTTAGACCTGTCTGTTCATCTGCCTTTGACCCCGATCCATGTGTTCCTGACTCCAGATCTGGAATCTAGCTCCTGTTGGTCACCAAGTCCAGTCTGGGACTTTTCCTGATGCCTACTGGTGATGTGATCGTCATCCTGGGAGCTTGATACAGTTTTGTATATATTGAATCCATTTCATTATTTTCTTCAGACCTTAACTTTCGTATTAATACTTCATTAAAGTAGTTTAGTTCATTGTGAACTCATAAATCTCCTTATCTCTTCCTCTCTTTTCATTCTGGGGGGAGGAAGGGCCATCTATCAGTCTGGTTTTGGTAAATTTGGCTGAAACCATGATAGTCTTGGGGGACGTTATGAAGGATTCCAATGTAGTGGTAGTTTATTCAGGGAACATGAAGAAACCACAGGTATAATAGAAACTTGATCCTTTTTTCCTTTGTCTTCTAAAACGTGTTGCGTAAAGGAAAAGCAGGTGGTCAACTTGATTCTGTTTGGTCTAAACGTGTCTTCAGGTGGACACTTTTGATGCTTACACTGGTTCAAGTGTGGAAATGATTTGAAATCAATCCTGAGCACTGTTGAAGTACACATGCCTTTTTCATGCAGTTACATGTTTGTGGTCGTAGATGGTTGACAAGCTAAATTTAGCCAGAAGATAGAAATGGTAAATAGTAAGGCATCTGTATCAGCCCAGGAAAGAATTGTGGATGACCTGAAATCAGTAGGTTTTCCTGACTTGTCTCCTGAAACAAAAAGATGTGGTCTCCTGAATGTCTGGTACATAGAGGGTATGGCCTAGACATCAGTGGTATGGACCGCTGCATCCCAAGAGTCTGCTGCTCTGTTTCCTCAGGAATCTTTTGCCTCTTCAGTTGTAGATTTTCTTCTGTTTCTTGCATGAATGGTTACGTTTATCAACTGAATGGGAGGTAATATTAGAATAAGGCCAGAAAAAAATGTTTTTAAAAAGGGAGGAAGAAAAAGAAAAATTAAAAAGGGAGATAACAGAGTAAATAGGCAAAAAATTGATATTGAAGTAAATGAAAACAAAAAAACGTGATTGCAGACAGGAATAAATTGAGCATGTAAAAGAGAATTTAATGGTTACTGGTGGGTTTTTTTTGTTTTTTGTTTTTTTTTTTTTTTTTCATTTCCCAAGGTTAGTCTTCCAAGAAAACCTTTTTCTAAAATTTAAGAGAATTTAAGCTAGTGAATTCACCAAAAAGGGTTTAGGATTAGAAACATAAAACTTGGATGTGCTTCTTTTATATAGCAGGATGCTTCATATTTTGATAACTTAGTCAATGTTTAGAGTTAGAAATTTTGGTAACTAATCTGTCCTATACTCAGTATCTAAATAGCATCTGGTTACCTTCTGTCTCTGCTATTGTTGCTAATGGAAGCACAAAAGCACCTGCTGAGGGGAATTTTAATTTTAAGATGAGCATCCTATATAGGTCAGTTGAAGTACATTCCGGATGTATCCAGTTCTCTCAATTCATTATAAAGGGTGCTTGGCTGGGAGGGCTCTTTCACAGTTTAAGGTCTAATTTTAAGGCATCCGGCTTTGGGTGAGAAAAATTGTGCCCTTGGGTATTTTCTCAACTAGAAGGAAGAGCGTAAAGGAGAATTGAACAAAGAATGTATCAGATTTTCTCCATGCATTACTGAAAATAAACATGAAGTAAAATAGCCCTAAAAAAAAGTTAAAAAAAAGTTGCTTAGAATGAGCCACATACCAGAAGTTAAATATCAAAGGACCTATTTTTAAATATATCTAAATAAACAAGTACTTTGGAGCATTTCCATTTTTTTTTCATGTCCTAAAAAGATGGGTATGGTATGTTTTTATCAAAAAAGCCTCTGTCTTAATTCCTTATTAATAGCAAATATTCCAGTAACACTTTTAAATGGAAAACAATATTGCAGAATTTTCTGAAACTCTGGATTTACTTTGAAACAGCGAAGGCTTGCTGAGGAATTTAGTTTTAGTGTGGTCTACGTGTCACATAAATTGAAAAACTACTATGGATGTGCCTGGGTTTATCTTCATATACTATTGTAAATTTAAAGTTGTAGAGTACTGCTATGTCTTCTGCTGTGGAGGGGCAGTGGGTCACTTTACCTTTTTTTTACTTTAAACACACCTTTTCATGGGTGCTTTTAAAGACTCTTGCAGCTCCTACTTCAAAGAATTCAAACCTTCTAAACACTGTCATTTTTTAAATAACAGAGAGATAAAAATTTATACTGCCCTTTGGTGGGCTTAGGGCTGTTGACACAACCATTTCTTCATTAAAATAAAATGGCTGGAGGAATCCTGGGGAAACCTCCTGCCTTTGAGGATTGAGGTGTTAATCACATTCTTAATTATAAGAATATTCATTTACTTCCTCTTTAAATTTAAAATGCAGAGTAGTTATTTGGTATTCCTTATATAGTAAAATACTGTATTCAGTTAGGAAAAATTTTTTGCCTTGTGAATTCAAAGTAATGACTCACAGAAAAGCTTTATATTCTGTCAAAGACTGTTTCCTACAAATAATTTAAGCATCTAGAAACTATGAAAACAGCTCGTGAGGTTACTTGTACGAGTGATCGAGATATTTTTCTACCCTGTATTACACAGTGTACCAGCATCATGATTTTTACATGTCTCTGTTAGTGTTGAGAAAAATAATCTTGATGGATGATCCAGTAGTTCTATCTAGTTGCATCTCTAATGACCAAGAAGAAATTCAAGTCTCCAGTAAGGATTTCTGTGTGTTCTTATGCAGATCTGATGAGCCGAGGGTCAGGGTAGATCATCTGTCAATGACAGAAGAATTTATAGAATCATACAAATACACTTTTTCAAATAGCAGTAACATATTCCACACCTATTCCAGTGCACTTTAACGAGCAGATAGCTGTAGAGGGAACTAATAAGAATATATGGGCCATATAAAAGATATTGCACTTACGAAGAGCACTCCTTCAGGGTTTTGGCCATACTCCCTCTGACCTTATTTCAGGTCAGGGCACGTTCCTGATCAGCTTTGGTTCACTCAAAGTGGATGTCATGGTACCAAGACCAGACTGATAGATGGCCCTTCCTCCCCCCAGAATGAAAAGAGAGGAAGAGATAAGGAGATTTATGAGTTCACAATGAACTAAGCTACTTTAATGAAGTATTAATACGAAAGTTAAGGTCTGAAGAAAATAATGAAATGGATTCAATATATACAAAACTGTATCAAGCTCCCAGGATGACGATCACATCACCAGTAGGCATCAGGAAAAGTCCCAGACTGGACTTGGTGACCAACAGGAGCTGGATTCCAGATCTGGAGTTGGGAACACCCAGATCAGGATCAAAAGGTAAACAGGCAGGGTCATCTGTGGATGTTGGCCATTGAAGAAAAAGAGATTTGAGCTTTTGATCCCCCATCTTTTACATTAAGCATGGTGAGGATGGGATGGAATACCCCAGTTGGTCCCCTGCCCTGTTCACTCCTCCCTGCAGGTGTGACCCCTCTGTGCTTTTCTGCTTCCCACCCTCCAACGGGGTAAATAATGAAATTCCCTGCCTTTGGTTATTGTAGCAATAAGTATAAGCAAGGGCCTCTCTGCACCATCCCTTGGTGTAATCAGGTCTTATCCCTGTGAGAGGGAACAGTTTCTGAACAATACGCTGTTAATTTCAGAGTCTAGTTAGTGAAAAGAGGCCCAGCTGAAAAAGTAAAATAACAAAACAGAGAATTGGTTCAAACCAGGACAGTGAAGCCTTTTCATTTTAGTTCCTACAGTATGGACTCTGAAATTGCTGTCCAGCTGAAGGAAGAGATGACCTGTTTTCTTTCAGTGTCCTAACATGATGGTGTATTAAGACAATGTTTAGTCCAGGACCCTGACTAAAAGCATAACCACTGCTATGGAGGTGGAGTAATAGTGTCGTCATCTAGAAACCCTTAAAAGTTGTGTAATTTCTTAATCCGTCTGTCATCTTAAATGAAGTAAGAGCATTATTTGCAAATTCCAAACCAAACTACTGTGAAGCATGGATTTATAATGACAGCAATTACAGAACTGAAAGATATTCATGCTTTGTATAATCGTACCAAAATGAGATCTAAATCTTTTCTGTGTCCTGACAAGGTACAACTCCTTAGATTTGCTGTGAGGTCAAAGTCTGGTTTGTCTTGTATTATTTACGTTCTTGGCCAGCGTTCACTGGAGCGCATCACAAGCAGGAAAAGTTTGCCAGTTCTTGTACGTATTTCTTGGCGTGTTCTGCAGTTTTCATTCAGATTCAAATGCTCCATCCCTTCCCCTTAGAGATTATTAATCTTTCATTTATTCAGGAAAAGTTTCAGCACTCCTCCCCTTGTCTTGTTTACTGCTCTCATTCTTTGGAAATGCAAATATGTGTTTGGCAGAGCAGGTGCCATCTCTTTTAAACTGGGAGCAAATTATTAACCCATGGAGGAGTAAAATGCTCTTCCTCTCCAAGGAAGTGGCTGCGTGTATCCCAATATGAACATCTTTACGTGCTGAACCTTCTGTTTTCATCTCAACATGCACATTAATAGCCGCACTTGATGCTAATGTGTGAATATGAATCACGCGAGTCTCTCGGTATTGCATGATGGCCTCAAAAATGTATTATCTGACTGAATCCCAATTCTGTTTGACACTTACACAGGTGTGTAAAAGCTCTGTAAATAAAACCTACATGTCTACTTTCTTTGTAGAACACAAATGTCTCGAACGTTTACAACCAGTATCTACTACAGCCATTTCAATGTTCTAGGGATATGGAAGAAATGGTGAGGCTGTTTCAAGAGAAATTCCTTGTGAAAAGCACAAAGTTTGGAGAGATTTTTAAACTTCAAAAATCAAGCACCTGAAGGCAGAACAGCTGTGGTGAGGATCTTCAACCTGTGGGTGTTGTAGAAAGGAAGATAATACTTAGTCTTACTTCATCTTCGACAAGTTTTAAGACAAGTTTCACTGAATATTGCTTTTTTTTTGGGTAACCTAATGGAATTGAAGAAGGAAGGGAAATAAAGACAGTTCATGTCAGCATATCCTTTCTGTCTCAATACTTTAAATGCCCTGTAATACCCTTCAGTAGCTTAAAAGGGATGTAAACAGCATGATGTGAAGATCTTAACTATTGTTGCTAAGGTTTTCATGGATAAGAATATTATGTGTAATAGATGGATTCTTCTGAAGAGCTGATAATGCAGATTCCTTTCCTCGTTAGAGTTGCAGTGGGATGCTGTAAATAACTGCAAGCACAGCTAGAACTTAAAGGAATGTTTTCCATTAGTTATTACCCAGTTATTTTTGAAAACTGTACATACTGCCGGTAAAACCGGTTGTTTGTGTGCCCCAATGTTTATGGGAAGTGGGTGCTGTACGTGTGACAAGTGAACACAGCCAGTACAGTGTGGTAAATGTTGAAGCATTTACTTTATTTTCAGAACCAAGTCTTTACTATTAACCAGTTTTGTCTGGACTTTCTACTTTTGCAAAGTCAAATTCTGCACATTTTCCTTAAACTTCACTGTGCCTTATTGATAACGGTATCAAGACGAGGCACTATTAGCAGGACGGGTGAATGCGATCGTTCTGCATCCCTCTTCTTGGAAGCGTAGGGATAGCTTTACTGGATCAGAATAGAAGTCTGTCTGGTCTGGTGTGCTGCCTACTAATAATGATTACCAAGGGAAGGATATAAGAATATGCTGAGCATCCCCAAAACATTCCTTCAGGCTGCCATGCTGTGTACACACTTATTATTTTACAGACCTCTGCTGTATCCCATTGCTTCTTATTGCAGCCAGGTGAATCCTAGCATAATCTTTTGTTCCAGATGAGCAGGTTGCTCCATCTTTTTGTCCTTCTCTTTTTTTTCAGTCCAATCAATTTGAAAATCCCAGAACTCTGTATGTTATTCAATATGCAAGTGTACTAGGGATCTATACAATGGAATAAATTGTTTTGTTATCGGTTCCTTTCGGAACAGTTTTGTTTTTTGGTTTCTTTTTGAATGCTGCGAAGGACTGATCTGATGTTTTCTGATTATAACTCCAAAATTTCATTTCTAAGTGATAACTCATCACTGATGAGCTTGCTGCTCATCACTTTAAGTGTACAGCTAGGGTATTTATTTTTTTTTTCTACATGCATTACTTTATATTCATCAATGCTGAGGCAGATGAGACTATTCCAGTGGGGGGTGGAGGGCAGCGTTAGCAAGCAAGAGAAAGGAAAGTCAGGCTATTAGGGGATTTAGAGCCTCTATTATACCTAAATTCCATTTCAACTCTCTAAATCTTTTCCTGTATCTGTCCTTAAAAATCATTATAGTAGTCTGTGTTAAATGTTTCATTGGTATGGGTACAATAACAAGTAGAAGAATGATTCAATCATCCCTTGGAAATGGGTTGGTTTTCTTTGTGAATAAAAGGAGCATAGTGAACCCAAAATTATTTAAAAGGCAAAATTCCTAACAGTGTAATGATTCACATCTCTTGGGCAAACATACTCATTTAAAGAATTAGAAATAAAAATATTTTTATTTCTATTTTGAAATGTTTAGATTTTTTGTTTTCTGTATTTGCTAGTCTTTTAATCATAACCCAATACAAAATAAGATAAAATTGTTAACCTGCTGCTGCAGAATACGTAAATGTCTTGACTTTGTCAATTTATAACATGGTTTTGTGTGCTTAAGTATACATACATCCTATATAATTTTCTATTGACTACATGCTGAATGTGCCAGCAAACATTCATTGTATGTGGTGAACATGATTAAATTTCTAGGTATCTGTTACAGTTTAATTACTTACAGGAACCATGTCATAGATGCACTGTTTGCGTGGGGTTCACTGCATGTCAGTTTTATGTACCCTTTCCACAAGATGCACAAGCTACAGAACATCTCCCTGCAGCCTGAAAAATAACCTATGATTTATTATACAAGACCAAGAGATTAAACCAATAATGCTACAAGAAGAAAGAGAGCAAAATACTGAGATAACTTTAGTTTGGAATAAAACTTAATGCTTTGGTTACGTGGAAACCAGTGAAGAATGGTGTTCCTCAGGCGTCGGTACTGGGACCAGTGCTGTTTAACATCTTTGTTAGCAACCTGGACAGTGGGATTGAGTGCTCCCTCAGCAAGTTTGGCAGCAATACCAAGCTGTGTGGTACTGTTGATGTGCTGGGAGGGAAGGGATGGCATCCAGAGGGACCTTGAGAGGTGGGCCTATGCAAACCTCGTGAAGTTCACAAGGCCAAGTGTAAGGTCCTGCACCTGTGTTGGGGCAATCCCAAGCAAAAATACAGGCTGGGCAGAGAATGGATTTAGAGCAGCCCTGAGGTGAAGGACTTGGGGGTGCTGGTTGACAAGAAGCTGAACAAGAGTCAGTGATGTGCACTTGTAGGTCAGAAAGCCAACGGTATCTGGGGCTGCGTCAAAAGAAGCGTGGCCAGCAGGTTGAGGGAGGTGATTTTACCCCTCCACTCCACTCTCCTGAGACCCTACTTGTAGTACTGCATCCAGCCTTGGGGCTCCCAACATAAAAAGAGTATGGACCTGTGGGACTGGGCCCAGCAGAGGGCAATGATGATTGATCAGAAGGTTGGAGCACCTCTTCTATAAAGACAAGCTTGAGAAAGCTGGGTTTGTTAAAGTCTGGAGAAAAGAAGGTGCTGGGGAGACCTTATAGCAGCCTTCCAGTACCTAAAGGGGGCTACAGGAGAGATGGAGAGGGACTCTTTATCAAGGAGTGGAGCGATAGGATGTGGGGTAATGTTTTTAAACTGAAAGGGGGAGATTTAGATTAGATAATTAGGAAGAAATACTGTGAGGGTGGGTGGTGAGGCACTTGAACAGGTTGCCCAGAGCAGCTGTGGCTGCCTCATCCCTGGGGGGGATTCAAGGCCAGCTGGATGGGGCTTGGAGCAACCTGGTCTGGTGGGAGGTGTCCCTGCCCAGGGCCGTAGGGTTGGAACTCCATGATCTTTAAGGTCCCTTCCAACCCAAACCATTGTATGATTCTATGCCTTCTGTCCTCATCTGTGAAGATATTTAAGCAAAGCAGTTATTCTCACAATTTTTTAAGTTCTGCTTTTTTAAATTTAAGTATTGGGGAAGATGTGAACAATATTACCTCTTACTTGAAAGTGTGACTATTCTCACTGGGACTCTGTTTCCAAGAATTGTAATTCTGTGAAAGTGGTGATCACAGTTCACTGAAAAAATGCATTTCCCACAAGTTATTCTGTATATAATACTTGTCATTATAAATAATGCTTGTAAATAATAGTGCTTATAAATAATACACTATATAGCCTTGCATTACGTCATTTCTTTAATCCTTTTAGTAGGGGTTACAGTTCTGTGACATGTTTCACCAAACTAAGTGAAGTATTTTCCATTAATTCATAGGTAGTCTGAACTAGTGAGATAGACTGGTGCCACCCTGTTAGGTGTACAGTACAAAAAATTTACATTAGAAAGGAATTCAAACACTTTTAGCTTGGTAAGATATGTATTTAGTAACCGCTGAAATGTTCTGGGCTAGTAAAATTAATGAACACTGAGCTCTGACAAACGACTGCATGTTTTTCTGTGGATCTGAACATGCAAAGGTGAAATATGATGAAGTAGGGGAATAATAAATGAGGAAGGCTGATGCTGTCAGACTCCGGTTACTGCTTTTTGTAAAGTTTCCTTGTTCTGAAAATACTGAGGTAGACGGAGCAATCCTGCCTATACTTTGAATTTCTGAAGTAAAAATGGTGTATAGTATAAAATCAGCGCATCATAATGCTGACTATTGAAACGTGACCTGTGGTATTCTGGTTATCTTGGCAAAATATATCAAGTTTATTTTCTGAGTATTTTCTCCAAGCTGTACTTTGTGTTACCCACACCTCCCCTCTCTGCCCTCCACCCCCCACCCCTGGCAGTTGCATAGCAGGCATATACAGGCAGCTTCTCACCTGCTGATGCTCTGAGGGAGTTACATTAGGATTTAGACCGAGATGAATTCATGCTTTTGGAACTGTCAATGACCTTCCTTCTGTCTGTGGAGCCGCTGCTGACGTACGTGGGAATTTCCCTTGTGTGTAGATCGTGATACATAGGCCCTGAGAGTGGCTTCACTTAAGTGAATGGCAGTCAGTAACATGGGAATTGGGAGGAAGCCGTTTTTGAAATGCTCTGCTGCGGTCTTAACTTCATCCATTATGGGGAACTGAAACCAGAAGATGTGTGGATCTGATATTTAATTAGTTTTATAAACTTCAGTTCGTCAGGTGATTTTCCTTCTCATGGGCTTGCACGTACCATAAGATGCATGTGTAGATGTGAATATAATTAATTTTTTTTATTATTTTTTTGTACAAGAAAAATATACTTGAAAGTTGGGGGGTTGTTTTTGTTTGTTTTTTTTTCCTATTCATCTGGATCTTTTTGTATTGGAACAGTGCTTACAAGTCTGCTTTCTAGGGATACGTAAAACGCATACATTAATTCTTAGAAAATGATTACTTCAGTCCTCAGCCTCCAGTTATGGCCCTTTGGTTCTCGATCACTGCTGTTCCTCTAGTCTGCTGCAGGTCATTAATCAGCTCTGCATTTATACAGTAGGTTTTGCTGTTGTGTTGTTGCCAGAGTGGTAAGAATCTTGGAGGTATGGAAACATACTAATATAATGTAGGGAATGGTTTAGGTTTTTTTTTTTTTTTTAATGCTACCTGGAAATATATTCAGCAATACATGGAAGAGTTTTGTAAAATAAAAATGCTAATCTATATGTGTAAGCTTCTTCCGAGACCATTATCTTCGCCTTGGTGAAATGTGCGACAGAAGGGGAGCTCAGTGCAGTCACTCACCTTGTTTTCCACCCTTTTTTTTTCCTAGCACTTTGAGGGGGTGTGTGTGGGGAAATCCATCCCTGTTTCATTTCCTAAAACAGGCCACCAAAAGAGCACCTGAGGAAAATTCCAACTTCTGTTCCCTGTGTGACATCCTCTGAGTGCTGCTGCGGCCCTGGGTTTTAAGTCTCTGCTGCTGCCTCCTCGCTTTCCATGTCCTTGAGGTGTTCCTGCTTCTGCCTTTCCGCTGGAAGTTGACGGTGTACTCCAGGGATTAGGAGCTGCCAAGGTGGGAGCTGCTTGGGTTGATCCCAAAGGCCGATTAGGCCCAGCAGAGAGAAACTATTTCTACTTGGCCAGTTAGCTTTTTTGGGGTATTTTTTGTTATTTGGGTTTTTGTCAGGTTTTTTTTTTCCCCTCTTTTCTAAAGATTGAGGAGAACAGGTGTGTATAGGAAATGAAGGGGAAAAAGAGGGAGAGTTATAAAATCTATATCTTTCTTTTCAAATACTTATTGCCTTGAAGAGATGGTGAGGGCTTCCTCTCCTGCCCCCTGCTTTCTGAAAGGGAACTCTAGTAAAAAACAGGATGCCTCCATGTGGCCTAAGCTCTGGGTGTGACTTAACTGTGCATCTTTTCACTCAATTCCAGTGAACATCAGGTTTGGTTACAGGCACGTTCTAGGGGAAGGTGATTTGCTGGCATCCCACTACTGGTGGGCAGGCACTAACAGGATTGTCATATCCGCTGTCATGCTTGATTTGAAATTATTTCAGAGTGGTTTGGTTGTATATCTATTTCAGAATATTTACTTTTCTACTTGGAACGGTTACAGTCAATCTGTGCTTTGATTTACCAAGCGCTGGGGCTAAAATTTCAGCAAGCAGGGCCTGGGCCAAGGTGCTGAGGGTTGGGTGAGTCTTTGCTTTTTAAATGAGGGAATGGGCTGTATTATTTTGTGGAAATTGCACTCTGTGAGGATTGCTTCTTCAGCGAGCCAAAGTGCCTACTGGTAAAGATAGTTTGCGAGAGCAGACGGCAGATTGACTGCCAGAGATGAGATGCAGGAAAAGTTGGTAGGAACAACCACACACAATCAAATAAAATCTGTTACTGGATTATTTTTTTTTCCTTCCCTTTTTTTTTTTTTTTTTTCCTTTTTGTGTGTGGTGTGAGATGCTTAGAATCATTTCCCTGTTGGGTAAAAGCATCGTGGGAAATAAATGGTTGTGGGGGGTTGGGAGACGTGTTGGAAATGCTGCCATATTTTGGGGGAGAAACCTGTTGACCTGAGTGGAAGCCTCCTGACTGCATCCTGCAGGAAAACTTCAGCTGCTGCTGGGTCCTCTTGTGCTGCAGCGGGAGGCGCAGGAATGTGAGAATGGGAGGTGAGAGAGTCAAGATGGGTGCACTCCTCCTCAAGGGGAAGAGGAGCCAGGACAGCTCTCTGTCTGTGAGCGAGGCGATGTGCTGTGGCTTTGGAATGGGTAGAGCAAGGAATTTTTTTGTTTGAGGGCATAAACTAAGCCCTTGGTGAATTCCAGAGCATAAGAGGAAGAAACGAAATGTTGTGGTGAGCGAGCAACATTCAGTTTGAGAGATGTGAAATGGTGCTCGAAAGAAAGAAGCAAGCTGGGATCAAAGATAAATTAGGGGCTGTGGTGTCCGGGAGGTACGTAGGAGAAAATGGTCCTTCATGCAATACCTTCATACAAGGGAAAGAAAGATGTGTCTTTGTATTGATGTTGCAATTGCTGTGATTTCATATCAAGTTGTTAAAAATTTTCAGTGATGTTTTGCATGTCACTTTTCTCTTTTTTTATTGCTAGCATTCTAGTGTGGGCCTGTTTTGGTGGGGATGTCACCTAAAGCAATTTTAAACATATAAACCAAAATGCTTCCCACCTCAGAGATATCCAGACAAACCCCGAACACCTGTGTGAAGTGTGTATTGCAAAACCAATAGTAAATGTGTGCACTGTGTAGAGGGTGAGGGTTAGATTTAATATGCCTCTTCAATGACAATTTGAAAACCTCTATATCTATAAAATCAAAGCAATTTTTGGAACTGGTGAAACGAATACTGAAGTTCTGTGATAATGCTCTTACTTTCATCTCGCTACTTTACTGCTGTCTGCCTGGGCAATTGTGTAAAAAGAGCTGCTACCTTTGAACTAGACCATTCGACCAAAAATTACTCATAATCTAAGAGCTTTGGTTTTGCTATGAAAACATTGGAATTCTTAGATAATAGCTGTTTAATGAAGTTAATGGAAGCTTTTGTCCTAATTGTAAGTCAGACGTGAGATAATACGAATCTGTACTGATGCAGAAGGTTATTGTTCTTTTGAAAGGGGTTTCAGATGACTTCACCAGGGGATTTCTGGGGATGTGCCTCTGTGCATCTGTTGTGAAATACCAGCTCTGGTGCAGTGTAAATGAGGATAGTACGCCTCTTAAGAGGAGGTATTTGTTTTGGACTTACATCAGGACTTTATGATTTCTTCGGTATTTTACAGAGAACTTATTTTCTAAAGTAAGTAAACAAGGAAAATCATGGTGTTTTCACGGCACTGAAATTTATAGTGGCGGTTTGACTCAGAGAAATACTTTCAAAAGAGAGCAGACAGTAACAAGACGTGACAGTATATTATTCCTTTCTTGATGTTTTGTAGAGCTCATCTAAGGTATTTGGCATCACAAACTTTGTTCAACGTTGACCCAGACTAAAAGAAAGGTGTTCTGTCAGTCCCTTCCTGTCCCTCTGCCGTGGTCCTTTTGTGACTGTTCGCAGTGTATCTTATGGAAGGACTGAGATGACACAGGTCAAATGTGAAGGTGATGTTAGACTTTCAGATCCCAGACTGGTTTGCTCGTGGCCTTTTGGTCTTTCTAGGTCTGTGCCCTGTCACTGTTTACTTTTTCTGGTATGGATGATCTCGGTAGCTGTCCCACGTGTGACCATCGGTCCACGTACCTTGTCACCTATTGGGGAACAGATGAAGATTAAAGGAATAATTAACTAATAATGCTACGGCTCGATAAATTTTTCAGAATCCTTTTAATCGAAAGTAGTTAAACTAGGTAAAAAAAGTACTTTGGGACTTCTTGTTCTATTTATTTTTTAAGACTATTCTCCACAGAAATCACTGGAGATTTCTTCTTAAAACAGATGGCACAATGTGGACCATTATAATGCAATTTTCTTTGGAAAATGCTGTGTCCCAGGGCAAATTTACCACCAATGGAGCAATCGTGGTGTCCCATAAAAAAGGAGATGTGTTTTTGCAACTTTTGATAGATCTAAATAATATGCATAACTCTGCCAAGCAAGCAAAGCTTGCTCTTCTCATTATTTTGGGGCTTGTGGAGTAGGCTTGTGGAGTCTTTTGAAACTGATAGTATACTAACTGCTTTGACTATTCAGGAAAACTTTTTACATCCACAATTTTAAACATGAGTAAATATAGAACCTGGAATTATGGCAAGCAAGAAGAAATGTTAAATCTCTCTCCCCTTGAACTTCTGACAGAAAAATAATACAATTTTTTTTTGCTCATATTATTTCCTGGAACTTCTTAGTTAATATGTATAGGTTTTAAAGTCATAAAGAAATAGTGTACAGATATCAAAATACTTAAAGAGTCATCTTTCTGGTTCACAACTAATCAGTGCAAGTATCTATCTCATCAATTATCTTTGCCAACTTGGACCTAGTAATTAATTAAGCAACAGTATTGTAAGAGGCCTGCTACCATTATTGGTGACACCTATTATTAAAAGGGCTAGAAAAATTTCATTAGTAATTAAAATAATGGAGAAATAAGCAAAACAATATGAAAGGCTATTTATTTTCATCTGAATATTTTGATGTATCTATGCAGAAATATAGCTATGTTCGTAATTTCACCTTTTATCATAGGTAGTTTTCTACAATACTAACAATATGACAGCAGCTATGTTTGGTATACTTGTCCTGAAGAAAAATGAAAATAAGAAACATACCATTATGTTGTACGTAGATTTACAACAGGATATTTTTACAGTGAATTTTGTAGGTATCCTAAATCTATGTTTTTAATTCTTTTAAGATGCCAAAAGAAATAACTTGCTTATTTTAGTCTTATTTTAGTTGTGCCAATTTAGGAAATGTAAGCTAAATCTAGTGTTGCAGTTGGTGCCTGGGAACCTTGAGGACTAGAAACCACTAGTAAATCTTAGAGATCTATAATAATCTCTTAAATAATCTTTTTTTTTTTTTTATGCGTGTGTATCTGAAAAGAGAGTCTGAAAAAGGCTAAATGCACTGAATTCTCACTTGCTTCTGAAAACAGAGTATTTGGCATTTTGCAGTTTTGTATTCCAAGTAGTAGCAGCTTTTTCTTAATTTCTATCTACTCTGCTGAAGGTATATACACCTTTTCCCCCCCTTAAGAGGAAGGACAGTGCAGCAGTTCAGATGGGCAGACTGGGTGATCCCTATTTGGCTTGTACCCAAGGCATACTGCTCAGAATCTCCATCTCCCTTTACACAGGAATCACAGAATGAGATGGGGTTGGAAGGGACCTCTGGAGATCATCCAGTCCAACCCCCCTGCCAGAGCAGGTACACCCAGAGCAGGTCGCACAGGAACTTGTTCAGGTGGGTTTTGAATGTCTCCAGAGCTGGAGACTCCACCACCTCTCTGGGCAGCCTGTTTTAGGGCTCTGCCACCCTCACAGGAAAGAAGTTTCTCCTTATGTTTAGGTGGAACTTCTTATGTTCCAGTTTGTGGTCATTTCCTCTTGTCCTGTCACTGGGCACCACTGAAAAAAAACTGGCCCCTTCCTCCTGACACTCCCCCTTTAAGTATTTATAAGCATTGATCAGATCCCCCAAACCTCAGTCTTCTCCAGACTAAAAAGACCCAAGTCCCTCAGCCTTTCCTCATAAGAGAGATGTTCTGGTCCCCTCATCACCCATGTAGCTGTTTGCTGTACCCTCTCCAGCAGTTCCTTGGCCACCTTGAACTGGGGACCCCACAACTGGACCCAGTGCTCCAGATGGGGCCTCACCAGGGCAGAGTGGAGGGGGAGGATAAACCTCCCTTGACCTGCTGGTTACACTCTTCTTGATGCAGCCCAGGATGCTTTTACTGGGAGAATGAAGCGGCTTCATTAGGAGCAGGGGTTCATTAGGAGCTGCCCCCTCCCAGCACCAGTTTGGATGGGTCTTGAGCTGGTGCTGGCCCACCTCAGTGGAAAAGGAATGGAGCTGCTGGGACTGGATGGGAGCCGTGACGTTTTCCAACCAGGTCCCTGGCGTTGAGTAACTGGAAAAGCAGGACCTTGGGGCAAACCACAGTACATAAGCTCAAGTAATTTAAAAACAGCCACAGATTTCCGGAGTGGTGATGTTATTGGATATACGTAATTAAATCTGTAAGCGATAATGTTTCCTCAGCAGTATCTACTTCCTTTGAACTACTTCTTGGTATATTAACTATAGCTAGCTGTGCATGAGAGACAGGGATTTTTAATTAACATTCTGTGGTTTGGGTAATTAGATATCAATGATAATTTTCATAATCCACAGCTTTATTTAGAGTTATTAAATACTTTTTTTCCTTTAGGCATTTAGACTTAAATTTACCAAATCAAACTTGATAGGATAGACAAAAATAAAGCTGTAAAGAAACGGGACTGTTTTATTGACTTACATAAATTAGCACTGTTCATGTGTTTAAATATATTCAATTACAGATCTCAGCTCAGTTCCTGACTTTTCCACATGCTTCCTGTGTGATAGCAAGCAAATTATTTGAGAACAAATGTTTCAGTGTGTCTAGTGAATTTGAAACACAATAATTAATGCCAGCTGAGATCTAGACACTTCTAAAAATTCAGCACTGGGTCTATATTCATTTTGAGGGATTTCAGTTCTCCCCTTGCTTTCTGTAAGATGAGGTATTTGTCTTTCTTTAATCTCCTAGTCCTTGTACTTCAAAGTAAGCAGGTCTGCCCTGTATGTTGTATTGTCAATGACACAGTCAATTTTATCTCATTTTCTGTGTGTGTACTACAAGCATGTAATAACAACATAGCTAGTAGTTACTTGAGATTTTTCATTAAGCTCCATTGGTTGAGCCAGCCTGTAAATAACGAGCAGAAAAATATGTATATATTCAGGGTCTGTTGAACATCAGAGTGTGGATGCCCCAGTTTGTGTCAGAAAAGCGATGTAGCACCCAGGCTATGTAGTAGTCCCAGTTACCCAAGTCTACTCAGTTCTAGGATATCTCCTGGTACAGTCTGGGCAGCGAAGTCTAAACAGCAATATCTCAATAAGAGAGTCTCAGATTTGCATCGATGCATGTGACCTGATATGGGCGACCTTTCTCTGGGGTGGTTTTCTTTATTTGTTTGCTTTTCTTGCTCTTGTGGTTAATAGCCATCACTTATTCTTGGGTAAAACTGCTCAAGTTACTTGGCATGTCTCAAATGATGGAACAGAGGGGCTAACTTCTGATGTACTACACATACAAGCAAAAAGAAATTAATTAATTGTAAAAGTTACTGCAGGACGGCAAAACCGCTCTGTAAATATCCTTTGGAATGTATAAACAAATTAATTTTAAATCTTCTTCATTTACCTTTTTGAGGATGGAGGGTTTAGGAGGCTTTAGCCGATCTTTGGTGAATGTTTTCAGAAGATAAACTTCTGTTTCATTACTAAGTATAACTTCATCATTTAAAATATAACCTTTGGAAAAAGAACTCATGGAACAGTTTTAAATAACAAATAGAATATAGAATACTTTTTCTCTCTTTCCTTTTTTTTTTTTCAAATGTCATGAGCTATACCAAAATAGGATGACCTTAGTAAATTGTGTGACTTACAGATCACATCACTGTGATATTCTTGTGACATAAAGAGGATGCAAATGGAACAAAACTTTTTTGGCTTATTTCATATGTAGAAGAACTCAGTTGTGCATGTTTTAATACAGAACAGGTTGAAGGAATGACTGATAAATAACAAGTAATTTAATAAAATTAAACAGTGTTATTTTTCTTAACATGACTTTTTTTAATTCAGTAATTAGTTCTGTAATTGCTGACAGTGAATTTTACATGGGTGGCCTCTGGGAAGAGACTTACACGTGTAGGTCCTGCGCCTATTGATCAGAGTAGACCACACAATGGACTTGGGAAAATCTCTTCATTTGAAGACTTTCAAGGATCAATTCAGAATGGAACAACAGAGAATAATTCTTAACCCCTAAGAAAGTCTACTTTTTAAAAAAAAAAGCATAAAATTTGAATCTACGCTCAGTAATATACATATTTCCTATACAGTCTTCTCATAAAACATACAGACCTTTAGTGATGACTCCGTACAGATAGATGGAAGGACTACTACAGTGGTTACTAAGTACAGACTGAGATACATACATCAATTACAGGGTGTTGAAAAAACAATGAAAGGTGAAATGTGACTTAACAAGCTTGTGCATATTAATAAGTAACAAGGTTTTTCTTCATAGTTTCTCTCTAGCAATAGAAAGCTAAGCATAAACCTTGCGGGTAAGTTTGCGATTTGCAGGATGATGTGGAAGTTCTCTGGGGATGCTCTTTCACCTTTTTTAGTTATCAGGATAAATGAAATCTTAAACATTGCTGGTTTGAGAAAGATTGTTATACACATGAGTTCTAAATGTGAAGTTGTAGGATCATGAAATGTGAAGTAAAGGAAGCCATTGAAAGGATTTGAGCTTCTTAAAGGGATTCTTAAAGCTTTATTCTGCTTTCCTTACTTTATCACCCCCTTTGATTTCTGGCTTTTCATTAGCTACCATATTCTAACATGTAAGTCTTTTTGATGTAAGGCTTAGAAATGTTGCCAGAATGGACTAAGTTTTATTCTTTTCCCAATAGAGGTATATATTGATTTGCTTATCTTTAAAGGGAAACAAAAGGAAGTGTATCAAATGTTGTGTATCTTTCGCTTTTGAAAGCTATGTGAAAAATGAATCGCACAGAAATTATTAATTGCGTCAGTGACAATGTTTATGATTCAGAAGTATACATATAGATCAGTTTTAGTTTATGACAAATTTAGTAATAGCAAAAGAAGGCTAACCTATACTAGACAATGTCTAGTGCTGTAAAAGGTTCTCCATTATGGAGATGGAGATTAACACTTGTTTGGCTCTTGACCACAATTTGTGGATAATGTTAAAACTCCCTTGGGCAAAATCCTGTGGGTCCCCAGATGAATTTCAGAGGGCGAGGAAACACAAGTGTCAACATTCAGCAAAGTCAGGGAAATCTGTTCCAACTTTAAAGCTACAGTCTTGAGTTCAGTTTTGTATCCACCAACTGCATTTATAAGGCAAATTGCTCACTGGAGTATCGTAAGAACTTCATGTGTGATTATTCTGTGTCTCTTTTCACGTAATTTTGAGCGTGGTTTATTACTGGATTCTAAGCAGGCTTCTCCCAAATTTATCAGTGGTATAGGCAAAAAGCACTGGAAGGTGACATCTCATGAGGACAGCTGATGCTGTCACCTTCAAGATATCAGGAGAGGCAAAGTGGCCCCTACCCTTTTCTCTTAAACACCATAATAATGTAGCGTAAGTTAAACTCAAAATTGATCTTAACCTATACGTAGCCTGAAATTTTCTGCATCTGTTCTTCAGGCTTGAGGAAAGGCCTGTTTGTCTGAATGCTTCATGTGTTAGAACACATTTTACTACTTTCTGCCAGTCTCACATTTTCCCTATCTTTAGATAATCGTACTTACAATAGCAATAACGTTAGTGCCAAGAACCACTGTGTAAAAACGTAAGCAAAATCTGAGGAGAATTAATTGCAGTGTTTAAAGAGAGAAAATAATTAGGTAGAACTCCAGAGGAAAAAAAGCCATACTAGAGAAAGATAACAGAAATGCAAAGTCTTTCTCTAGAGAAAAAATATTTTTAAAATGCAAGCATAATATGAGTTAGCTCAGCCAAAAAAAATCCCAAGGGAAAGAGGAGACAGGATCAACCTTTCTTTTTTTTTCTTTTTTTTTTTTTTTTCTTCCCTTTAAGATGGCAAAAACATGGGGAAACGCAAATTAAAAGAAGTAAGATTTTGTACTGAAAACTGAACACCATTGATAAAGAACACAACCTCAAGTTGCACAGAAGTGTAGTTATTTGCTTGGGTGAGAAGGGAGCAGCAGCTTGAGCTGCTGCTGCCATCACACAGTTCCCTTTGGCTGGAGAGGAGCATTCCTGTAGGCCCGTCCCATTTCGATATCCCTTTTGGTAGCTCACTATCACTGACCTCTTTTAAAGCACTACTGATGAATAAATATGAAACCGCTTGTAGTTGTCCAGAAGGCCCCGCGCTATCCCAGTGGATGGTGACAAAGCGCCGGATATTCATATCCCAGGACTCCCATAGTTTAATCAACTGCTGCATGTAGCTCTCTCCCAGGGGAAAAGAAAAAAAAAAAAAAAAAAAAAAGTAATATCCACCTAGTAGAAAACGACAGAGCATCAACTTGTGCTATAAAATCCACTGCCTTACCTACTAACCTCTTCTCTGTGCAGATTTCCTGTTGAAGATTAAATTGGGTTCGTATTTTCACAAGTTATTTAAAAGGAACTCCAGTGCCCTGTTCCCACTTTATTTTTAAAAGTGCATAAAGCTTTGGAATGAGGACAGCAGTTAACAAATCTTTTCCTCGAGCGCAGTGGAACATTTTTGTCACAAGACTAAAGCACATCTCTTCAAAGGCTTATTCTGAGCACCAAGTAGGAATTTCTGCCCCAGGAAATTAAGGATGGTCAGAAATCTTCCCCAGTTGTAAATTACGCTTTTCAGCTTTGCCTTCCTCTAATGTAATCACCCCTGTGGCGTCTGAATATGAAGAGATTAATTAAACCCAACAATTAAAACGACAACAAAAGAACCCCAACCCCGTAGCTTATTACCAACAAAAGGTAATTGCTATGCAGAATTTACACTTCATCCCATGAGAGGGAATGGAAAGAAAAGGGGCAGAACCAACAGGTGGCAGATGATGTTTGAAGGGGTTGGCTCTGCTGATGAGGGCTCAGATACCTCGGGGTGGTGGTTGTGGGGATGCGTGTTCGGAGCTGACACCAAGGAATATGCTTCTGGGGCTGCCTGTCCTGGGGAAGGTGGCAGATGGGCACTTTGGAAGGCGGAGGTTGCCCCTTAAGATGCTTATTCTGTGTTGTTTTGACATTTTGGAGAAGTTTTTTTGGTGGAAGTATACAAACAGTAGTGATTGACATGGAAAGGATTGTGGTTAATCCTCTCTGTGGAGTGATTTATGCAGTGGAGAGCCAAATGTGCTGTATTAATGGAGAACTTCCTACAGATTGCATAGTTACACCTAGCAAATCCTGTGCTTTCTGTCCCAGATTGCTGTGTTCTATTTATTAAAGAATACCAGTCATAAGCCCTAGTGGTTCAGCCTTCTTTAAACGCTTTTTAGTATTCAAAGAGTATATTTTTGAAATTCACCAACTGCAAAATACAAACAGCTGTCTAAAATTTTTTAAATTTTTTCTGCCTAAACTCTTTACTGTCTTCTTTTTTTTTTTTTGGGTGGGGTGAATTTTGGTTGTTTTGGTTTGTTTTCTGTCGTAGTTTCACTATGTTTCTAAGCAATTGTACAATCAAAGTGTGATCATTTAGTCATAAAATAAGTGGTACCAAATTCTAATGACCCTATCGGCCAATTTTGTTTTTTAGTTATTGATATAAAATTATAAGGATGCCTATCTCCTCAAATTTCCTTTTTAAATTTTCACTTTTAAAAATCTGTTTTCTTAAAATGACTGCTGAGAAGTTTTGAACAGTGGGAACAGCTCCGTGACTCTGGCTGAGAGAAGATTTCTTGAATTAATGTGTTGTTTCTTCATAAGCAGCAAATAAATTCCAGTCTGAAAATGTGTCAGTTGATGTTTTGTTTATTCAGTTACATTATTTAAAGCAAGGAGAGAGCCTCTATAAACCGATGATGCACTGGCATGTATAGATTCTGGTATTTCCTTGTCCCACGTTCTTATGTTTAATTTATTTCAGTATTTCTTTTAGTGAAGAAAGGAAATTTGAATCTAGCTCTTCTGACTTGGTTGGTAACTAGTGTAGCAGCTTGGAAATAACAAGCCTAGGATCTGGAAAAATTTAAGATCTATCTGATGAAGTGAAGGTACCTGAAGAGCAAAGTGAAAAATGTAATTAAAAGTTGCCTGCTGGTATTTTAGATGCAAGTAACTGTATTCAGTGATGTTGCTATTTCGCATTCGGACCCGTTTTTGTCAGCACTCAGGTTTTCTTGTTGGTATTTCTCACTGTCACAAACTGTAGTAGCGTTGGTGAAATGTCTTCTCAAAGATTCAAGTGTTGTGCTTAACCCATCACAGTGGTTTTTGTGCTGCAACTATTCCCAGTGTTTACCGATATATTCCGTACAAATAATTTGAGGGAGTGAATTTGAATAATTGCTTCTCAGAGGAATACAGTCCATATCTTGGTATTAAAATTTAAAGGGATGTTTTTACATGGCCCAGACTAGTACACCTGGGGATAAAGTAGTCAGGAAAACATGTATGCTTTTGAGTTGTGTTGAAATAACTCCTTTAAAGGGAGAGATTTTTAGCTTGGAAAGTGAATTTTCACAGGTTTCAGTGTATCAATGTTTATAGTCTATTTCAGAATTATGTTTATTTACATCAGTAAGCATCCTTTGCTAAATTGAAAAAGAGTATGCGCTATTAAAATTACTTTATGTATGCTAAACACGGCAGGAGAAACAAGAGGATGTTGTTATGTAAAATAAGCAATTTATGTAGGAAAAAGCTCTTGAGTTTTGTTATGGGGCCCTTTTTTTCCATCCATGCTGTTAATCCAGTAGCAGTTATAAATAATCGTAATACTACTGCATTTGAGAGTAAAGAAATCAGAATGGTGATTAGCAGATGCTTTTGATTGGATTCCAACCC
>VXBJ01006544.1:816032-830519 GCA_013400055.1 Nycticryphes semicollaris | reverse complement strand
CCCCACCCAACTCTCCAGAATTACACTTTCAACTATGCAAATTTGGAGCATTTCTGACATTAGGGACATTGTTTTCTACAAAGTGTAAAATGAATTGCAGAAGTGCCTACACAAATTGTTTTGTATATTTGTACATAAGGCCTACATTTCCAAGAAATTAGAAAGTCCCATCCAGCCTGGCCTTGAACCCCTCCAGGGATCGGGCATCAACAACTTCTCTGGGCAACCTGGTCTGGTGCCTCACCATCCTCAAAATGAACAATTTCTTCCCAATAGCTAATCTACACTCTTCCAGTTTATTTTTGATTTATTGTTATTATCTATTTTGATCCTAAAGCTTGCTAAATAGTGCAATAATGCATCATAATCCCTTATATACTTAACGTTATATAGATTTTAAAGTACAATTACAGGAGAAGAGATTTTACACCTGAAGGCTGAGTTGTTCTACAAGTGTTGACACAATGTGTACTTTTCCATCGTTACTTTTCCATCGTTTGTGAAACCCACAAACGACAGAGGAAATATAGTCTTTTCAATAAAATGAATGTAGTTGCTTCCTGAACTGGTTGGAGGAGGTAATAGAGAAAAGTGTTTCATGTGTATGTGTCAGCATCTGGTATCTGACATGAAAAAATTCTCTTTTGGATGGAAAATCCATGAGGTCACGCCCATTGAAATCCCGCGATCTGGCTAACTGTGGTGAAGGTGCAGGACCCAACTGAAGGAAAGACCAAGTACATTCTGTACAGAAAAGTTCTTGAAAAGCATAATTGCTTCAGCCTCTGTAGCAATTAAGCTATAAAATATTCTGAGTTATTTATTGCTATTGTTCAGGCAAAAATCACTAATCAGTCATGTTGTGGAGAACTGTAGTTTCCCTGAAAGGAGATGCTTCCTTGCAGTTTTTCTCTCTTGTTTGTTTTTTGGGTTTTTTTTTTTTCTTCTTTCCCAGTAAAATCAGAAGTGTACTAAACCAGAGGGAAATGAGAGAAAAGCACCTGAGGGTCTCAGTATTGTAGAGCACAGAAAATGCTTACTGGTGGTCTGTCATTTTGTCACTTGCATCCCTTCCTGCCACCGGCCTTACACTGTGCCCCCTTTTTGGAGTAACTTGCAATAAATGATAAAATTCCATGCAAGATGTACGTTATGAAAGAGCTGGTAGAAAGCAGAGAATGGCGCAGTAATTCCAATAGCAAGTTTCTAGACTGATTTAGGTTTCCCTGTTACGGTGAACAGGATGCAGTCACCCTCTGGAATCATAGAATCATAGAATAGTTTGGGTTGGAAGGGACCTTTAAGATCATAGAGTTCAAACCCACATGGGCAGAGACACCTCCCACTAGATTGGGTAGCTCAAAGCCCCATCCAGCCTGGCCTTGAACCCCTCCAGGGATGGGGCAGCCACAGCTTCTCTGGGCAACCTGTTACAGTGCCTCACCACCCTCACAGGAAGGGCTTTCTTCCTGAAATCCAATCTAAATCCCCTGTCTTTCAGTTTAAAACTGTTAAGTCTCATCCTGTTTCTACACTACCTCATAAAGAGTCCCTCCCCAATGTTCAAAGCTGAACCCAGTATTGTTTATTGGTTTTGCAGGACTGAAAGTAATTTCTCCCTCCCCCCACCTCCCCTATCCTGTCCCCCTCAAAAACCCTTCTCTTTCCTTGCAGTGAGCACTTTCTGAGGTGTAATGACATGATCTGAGTGTTGAGGTTGGTGTATGGGGGGACGTGCCTTAATATTCGTTCTCTCCTCTGTTGTATATTCCTTTCTCTTCTCCAGTCCTCAGCCTGATGCCTGCAGAGCAACTCAGGATCGCGGTCCCATGGGCAGTTCCTGGAAATCTAAGTTTGTTAGCATTGTTGGCTGGATGCTGTGTAATTTGATTTGTAGGGTTTTTAACAAAGCTTTGCTTCCTAGTTTGGGTATGTGGTCTGGTAGGAATCCTGACAGAAAACTTAATAAACTCACAAATCCAGAAAGGAAAACATGTTATAAAAGAGAGACTGGAATTCTAAGACTTATTGTAGTTAGTGGATACAGGAGGAAGATTTTTTTTTCTAATTATTTTTGTGATAAAATGAATGGTTTATTAATGCAGTATTTCTAATTTCTTCTATTTGTATGGTCTGCTTTGTGTCTGGTTGAGAGGGCTTGAATCTGAAGTGGATGCTAACAAAATGTGCACAGATCTGAGTTTCCTGGAACAGGTCAGACCCTTGGAGGGTCAGTGGAAGAGTTCCCTACTTGACACCCTGCGTGTTTTAACTGTTTTCTGTAGTGTGGTTCTCAAAGGAATTTTTCTCTGCATATGGAGGTCAAATCATTGTTTCTATCTCTTTAGTGCTGCTGGTCTTTATTTTGCTTGCCAGCAAGCACATTTGATGAGTGGTTTAGTTCAAGATTCTTTTTTTTTTTTTTTTCCTTCTTACGTGACAGTGTTATCCCTGTCACTGCTTTCCTCTTCGTGTACTTAGGTGTAGTTTTCTCACTGCATGACCTTCCTGGAGTACTGAGAGAAAGAGCACTAAAATAGAGTACAAAGGAATGCATTTAAATTAAACGCTACCGGGAAAGGTAGTATAAAGTAGTATTTTCTTCTACTAAACCAGGGTGTTTGTGTAAGATACAGGTGGTTTTGAAATGTTTGCCTTAAAGGGCATGCACCATATAGTGCAATTATATATGATGGCTTTTGTCCTCAGCGGCTATATAATGTGCTTGGTTTCTTATAGCTCGATTATTATCTATATAAAATGGGAAAACACCACTGTAAAAGGTTTAACTATGAGAACTTAAGGACGCAGGGAGCAGGGACCTTTATTTAGTTAGGACTCCTTTTCAGTAGAACTTAATAGGAGGCTGTCCCCCACCTGCCTACCATTTCAAAGCAGGGAACTTGCATATGGAGGGTTTTCCAAGAAAATAGCGTAGCCTTAACCTCTGTTGTATCTCCCACGGTAACTCTGCTGCCTTACACACAGATTACAGCTTCTTTTCCATGGACTGCCGTGCCCGTATTAAATTTTTCTATTGCTCCCACTCATTCAGGTCATGCACCTTTTTTTTTTTTTATAGGCAGGAGAGCCTGAGTGTCTGGGAAAGGATATCAGAGGTGGCCATTTAGATTTGAAGAAGGGGAAATCCATGGGAAAACATCTGTTTTCGCTGCCTGTGTGCTGTGTACGTAACAAATCCTCTAGACAGTGGTCAGCTAAATAGAATAGATGGATGAGTTTAGAGGGCACGGCAGTAATTACCTTGCCTGGATAAAGCTATTCTAACGGTAGGCTGCTTATCACAAAAATTGGTATTAAATGATAGAGGGAATCCTGAACTGTACAGCATCCAGCAACGTTAGCTTTTAGAGGTAATGAAGCTAAACGCAGTTAAGAATGCAAACAGTAATACTGGATGAAATTGTGGTAGGAAAATTTAGGTTCTATTAAATCAATTATGCAAATATATGATAACTTTCAGTAAAATCTAATCAGTTCTCAAGAATGAGAAAAATATATCTATTTGAAAAAATAAAACTGTCTTCAGCACAATCTAATCAACTGTCAGAAATGAAACATCTCTAATTTGATTAAAGTGCCCCTGTTGACCACAGTCATTTTTGCTTGTCATAAATAAGAGGACTGAGGTTCTCAGGACAGAATGATAGCTTTTCTTATTGAATATCACTTCTAGTTTTCATAGTTACTGCCCTTTTTCTGGCACTGTTGTTGATTCACTGATGTTTGAGGGCTGATGTGCCTTGCACTTGGCCAACATTATCCACGTTAATATTGCTTTTTTCCATCCCAACGTCTGTGCTCTTATTAGCTTTTGTTATTTGTACAGTCTTACAAAGACCTTACCTTTTCTAATTTATCCTTACGTTTTATTCTGACTTGAGGAGATGAAAATCATAGGATTCTCTGTGTTCAAATTTTAAAGAAAAGGCAGTTGCAGTTGTGAAGCAGTTTGTTATTTGTTACCTCTATGTAGATAGCCTCACTTACTAATGATATATGTGCATATATTCAAATCATTCATTGAGAAGGGCCTGGGAGCAAAGAAAGTGTACTCTGGGACGAAGGTGTCTTTATTCCTGAATTTCTTTGTCCAGGAATGATACTCATATATGTAAGATGGGGGGGAGAAGAGGGGGAAGTGTTTTCTATCATTGGGTTAATGTGTTTTTTTAATATGCTTTTATTCATAATTACTCTATTCCTTTTTTTTTTTTTTTTTTTTTTCCTACTGTGTCAGTCTCTTTTGGTCTGATTTTTTTCATTTACTCTTGTGACCTGGCCCTTGTAAACGACACATTGCTAGGCGTATCAAGAGATTCCACTTAGATTCTAAAATTAGCTTTCTAGTCTAAACTTGTCATCTAGGCAACCTCTGTAATCAATAATGAAAGATAAATACCACAAGAAGGCAATTCATTGCATTTTAAGATTGTGTTGAAACTGGAGGGATTAATTGCTGTCTGGGCCACCTGTCTCTTTCTGCTGATTAAAGAGAGAGCCCGAGATGACAATCTCGGTTGAGGTACTTGACTTCCAGATGCCTAAAATTAGATGAAAAGCATGCTACCTGTTGTGCATGGAGTGGTGTCAGTGACCTGTTGCCTTTGTGAGGGCTGTCCTACGGAGGTAAAAATGGCATAAATTGTAATGAGATTGCACCCACAGTTTGATTTATATTCCTTTTTTTCCCCCGAACTGATTTGCAGTGGTGCCAGCAGTTAGGATTTTTTCAGTAGTGACTTCAGCAACATTGTGACATTCTAGAAATCAAACCTCTATTATTTTGATCAAATAGTTAATATGTATATAGCTCTCCTGTGACTTTCTCGCCAAACTGCAGAATCCATTTCATTTCTGACACGGGGACTTAGAAGCTTGAGAATGTTTCTGACAAGACCAAACAGCGCTGTAAAGCAATGGAGATGGATACAAACCCAGTTACCTGAATCCCATTTTCAAACCGTAGGGAATCAAGTTTTCTGGTAGTTAGTATCTACTATTGCAGTGGTTTTTACTGATACAGAAGCTTCCCCATACAAGATATCCAGGTACAATTTGAGCATAAACAGTCAATATTTTTTTGGTTATCAATGCTGCACATAAGCATTTGGAATTACAAAAATAAAATTAGGAAATAGGTTTTATGGACAAATACTGTATGGAAAGATTATTGAGCAATGCTCTATGTAAGAATATTTATCAGGTACGATTATTTCAATAATAAAACTGGTGTTCATGCTTTTATTACTTGATCTTCTTTTGGCAGTGCTGTAACTCACCACTGAACCAACACGCTGGGAACAGTTCATAGCATCCAAGACTTCATCCACGTAGACGGATGTCACCTCTCTGGTCACCGAGCACTGTGAACTGAAGCTACAAATCTTTATGGAGTTTATATTGCCTGCGTCCAAGGGAATGTTTCTCTGATATTTCACGAGGACCCTTACTGCCACTATGACGAGCCAGGAGAAGTGGGTTAATCTTAGTCCTGGAGAGTTCTCTCAGCTTCAGAAATATGCGGAATGTAAGTAATGGTTAAAAGATGTGATTTTATGGCTTATGAAAAATATTTTGAACGCATAATATAATATTCATGTACTATTGATGTTATTCTGTGTCATCAAATAAGAGGTTGAATTATGGTTTATGGTTTTTAATCCAAAAAGATATGTTCTTTGGTGGGGAATAAAGATCAGTTTGGGTGTTAGTTGCGTTTTTTGTTTGTTTTTAACTGTACTGTTATTATCAAGTATGGTACCACGTAGACTGACTATGAATTACATGACTCTGGATTTTTGGAGAGTGTATTTTTATGGCTTTACCACCTTAAATTCACCATGACAATTTCTTTAGTTCTTGCTCAAGCAAAACCTCCTTTAAGTTGCCTGAGCAATATAAATGTCTCAGAATTGCGCTAAGAGGCTGATACTGAACATGAGAAGTTATATTTAGGAGATGGCTATGAAGCCTGATATGAACTGAACTGGAAAAGGTCAAGAACATTTAGGAAGTTTTCCTGTATGATAAGTAAATCAGATCTATATTTAAAAAAAAAAAAAGACAATCTCATGTGATTCATGAACGTTGTTCATTTATATGGTTTTTTGTGCCTGTGACATCACAGCATATACTTAATTGGAGTTCAGTGAAGTCCAATACAGTATGGAATTTACAGCAGAGTGATTTGTTTTCCACTCACGTGCTGATAATGTGAGGGTGTAATTTGCTCTGCTGTTGTTTGGTTTGGTGGAGAGACTTCATAAACCTTACCTTAATTACAACATAGTAACCCAGACTGTTCTGCTGTATAGCACACAAGGCGTGCTTGTAGGAGTGAGGGATTTGGGTTTCAATCTTTTGAGGTTGAAGATCAGTTTAAACCCATGTTCTCAGTCTTTCCCCTGAACAGAAGACAAACCCGTCTCACTTCCACCCCTTTTATGAAGATGACTGTTGCTTGCCCAACTTTGCTGAAACCAGTCAAATCTGCAAGCATTTTGGTTTTTGAGAAGAGCAGAGGAATGTGTCCACCCAGGTTCTAAGAGACTTATTAAGTGCTGCTCCTTATCTTTAGACTGCAACGGAACTCAGGAGGCACCTAGATGAGCTGCTTCCCGTCTCCATAAATTTACTTTAGTCATGTAAGGAGTTTTCAAACCATGTTCAGATACAGGCTGCAGAAATAATAGGCTTAAAGTGCCTCCAGAGTTAGGTTATACGTGTAGAACTGTAGCTGATGGAGTGTGGGCATTATAGATCCAGCTGTCCTGGGTTGTGAGGTCTGAATTTAGCTGAAATCCCCCTTTTGATCACCAAAGTAAGCGTGTAGCTCTTTCACTACATATCTAATGCTGACAGAGACATGCGTTTTCTGTTTCCTGATTGAAAGTGCAGTGTAGTTCTGCCTTTAATTAATCTTTGTTTTCTTGATGATACCCTGTCTACTCTCACAAGTACAGTTAAACAGACAAGACCCACTCCTGGCTCTGCCGGCGGGTTCTGTCATTGGTACCCTATTGAGAAGTTTCTTCCACATCTCAGCTGCTGGTCGTCTTCATGATTCTCAGCTTCATCCAAGGGTATTGGCTGGTGATCACAAACCCTGAATGTAAATTTCTTCCCTGAATACATACCAGCTTTTCCCAATTTCTGTAAATGGAACTGAACAGCAAAGGAGAATAAATTCTCCACCACTTGTTCCGCATCACAAGGCATTTCCTTCCAAGTGACACTCAGGACTTCATAGTTTGTGACTATCTCCCAGCACTTTAATCCAAGGAATATCCATAATTCTGTTTTACTGAATTATTTTTGAACTCAATTCAAGGCAACTTTATATTTCTAGTTTAGGACCTTTCTTCATCTGCTCACCATGCTTAAACAATTTTGGGCTTCAAATGAATTTTTTGGGACAGTTTAAGTATTACTTTAAAAAGAAGAAAAGTTTATTTCTAGAATTCAAAGAGCATATTACCTAATACTCTGCTCTTTGAAGTTCATATGCATATGTGTGGTTTTTGGAAGCATAATTATTTCCAAAGACAGTTCCTCTGTGTCCTCCTTGCTGGTCACATTAAAAATCTCCTTTTTCCTCTTGTTCTGAAGAGAGTGTGGTCAAAATTACTTCATATTAGATCTTTTCCTGGTTTTTAAATGCGGCAGAAAAATACATACAAAGAGAAATAACTGGTGTGCTCATTATATAGTTGTAATAATAGCAATAGCAATAACAAACGATGTAGCCCACACCAAATGCTGAAGATTCTAGAGATATATATGCACTTAACAGAAGAAAATATGTTTGGTTTTGGTTTTTTTTCTGCTTTGGATTTTGTGACCAATGCTGGTTGTGGGAAGGAATGGTGAAAATAAGCAGGGTTTTTTCCTGCATAAAAACGTCACTGCATGGGGTAAGGTACATCCAGGGCTTTTCAGGCAGAGATTCTTCTAAACTGTGTAGTATCAGGGATATGCATAGTTGTGTTCTACTCCTAACAGCAGCCTCAGTTGTAAGGACATTACTAAAAAACTATAAATAGCTTCATTGTGATTATTATCTGTGGGGTAAGTTTAATTAGTTTGGACAGGGGTCTTTGTATCCTTTTTATTAAATTAATTTTGTGTCTCCTTTTTACTAAATAAAGTTTTATGGCTGATTAGTCCGTACTATATATTAATATGATGTTAGGGGATCATACTCCAAAAGCAAGTGAGAAAATATTGATGGGATTGGAAGCAGTTAAAGCAGGATGGTTTCATGATTCAGCTGGACTTTAAAAGAAAGGAGGTTTGCCCTTCTCTTAGTAGGCGGAGAAAAGGGCTTCTGAGCTCTGGCAGCATGTGCACTCTGGGGAAATAGCTTGGTTTGGTGTTGTCCTTTTGAGTTAGTCAACAAAATGTGCCCTAAGGAAAAAGCCTGAAAAAGACCTTTTTTTTGCAAAACTTTTGGCAGTGATTTTTTTCCCAGGCTGGTGGAGGAGAAGTTGGGCAGACTGTCACAGCCTGAAGATAGAAATAGATGCTGGAGTGCTACTGGGATGGCTGTGAGAACAGGAACAGCATCAGCAGCTGCAGCATCTTTTGATGTAGCATCAGTAGCAAGAACTAGACAGTGTAAGATTTTTATAGGGGAACGGGAAGGGGGAACTTGTGAAAAAGAATCTCTGAAGAGAAACAGGAAGATCAGCAGAAGTTTTGGTCCAGAAATAAGCTGGCAGAGACGCTTGGGTGGGTTTTATTCTGTGGCCCTCACAGATGGGAAAGATTTTCTTTTACAGTAGGTATAAATGATAACCTGCAGGGAACTTCATACATGTAGCAGCTGGTCACCAGCAGCAATGGACCATTACTCAATCCCTCCAAGGGTCCCAGGCTTCTAGTGCCACATGGAATCTTGCTAATTCTAATGAGGGAATGTGCCTCATCAAAGAATACATATTGCTGAAACCAGCTATTTTTGTCAGTTTGGAAAGCGGAGAGAGAAGATGGTGGTGGTTACGGAGAATAGTTTTACCCCAAGTGTTGGATTTTAGGAGTATGGTGTTTATGCAAAAATAAAGATGGAGGAAATGAAGTTCTTACAAGTTTGTCAGAGCCTGTCAGACTGGCTGAAGGATGAAGTCTGCCAGCACAGCCTGCATGACATCCCATGTGCGTGGCCAACTTCATAGAGGAGGATAACGGTTCTAGTGAGAGATTCTTCTCTTTGCATGCAAAGCCTGCTCTGGCAATGAAGTGTCCAGAAAAAGGGGTCAGATGACAATTTGTGGAGTCTGAATCCTACTGCTGAGTCTGTGACTGGGGACTAAAAATCTAAGAGAAACTGGAGTCCCGATCAAGGGTTTGTTGGGGAACTTGTTCTAGTTCTTCTGAGAGATGAACTATGCTTATTGATGCAACACTGTAATTTTTTATTTATTTTTTTTTTTTTCTTAAGATCACAGAATCACAGAAAATCAGGGATTGGAAGAGAAGACCTTGAAAGATCATCTAGCCCAATACCCCTGATCTGTGAATTTAAATCCCTGGTGCACATTCCTGTGCAGTACTAACTAAGAAGGAAAGGGATGGAAATATTGTTTCTGATAAGTTTAGGCTCTAGTTCAGATTTATTCTTTTAAAAGTTGAACTCTGTCTGAAGGAAGGTATTTATACACAGTCTGCACTAGTGAGGATATTAGGATTTTTATGACGTGTGTTAGACTGACATCCAGAATAGAAAAAAAATGCGAAGTTGCAAAGTTGTGAATTTACTTTCCGTTTAACCATTCATAACTGGGACTGGGCCTCTAAAGACGGTTTAATCGATGAAGTTGTTGAGCGGGGGGTAGCGAGCTGGGCACCAATGTCAGCTGCAGAAGTGCTAGTGGATTTCTTTCCTTTGTGTCATCAGTCTGTGATGGGTCTTGAAGGGAATGCAAGAAAGGTATGATAAGCTGACAATTTCTGAAGGAAGAAGCTGATAAATATACAGTAATACAGTATGATTTGGATCTCTGAGGTGGGCTTTCTAGTGATTTAAAATGCTTAGTGTTCCTGCAATGACATATGCCTGTCTAGGACTAGTAAATGTGTTTTCACCCAAACAGAAGCCAACTAATTTTTTGGTCAACCCCTCTGGGGTAAACGGTGTCATACTGACTCTGTTCACAGCCGTGAGTCAGGAGGAACCTTCTCATGGCATCCTGGTGGGATACTCAGGTGTATGCAGAACCTGTTTCCCGCTTCCATGCCTGTGCTGAAGAAGGGCATCTAACTTGTTTAATGTGCAATAGGCTGTTCAGGGAAAGGGACAATGCAGAAAAGAGTGCTGACCTCCTTAATTTGACTAAAAGGGTCTATTAAGTTATTTAGGATTTAATTTATTTCATGGCAAAGGCAAATGCATTTGAGTCCTTTCAGTCCTTTCTCAGGGTACTATATATTCTAATTCAAAATAATCTGTTAGGAACTAATGGCTTTCCTAGAACTTTATGTGAATTGTGCACAGTAATGGCACAAAGTAAAGTCACATTAAGTGACTTTTTTGGTATCTTATTATAATATTATTTTGATATCTTAGCTAATTTCAGAGATCCTTGTCTTCTGAGTGCAAGAAAAGCCGTATGACTTTAAGAGGAAAATAGGGAGTTTATGTGCTTTTGTTCCTATCAGATGGCAAATCTGGGACGTACTCCGCTGTTTATAAGATCCTCTATTCCTCTGTGGAACAGAGGATGCTCCCAGAAATATCTGACTTGTTCAGGAATTCTGATACAAAGGGACAATAGCCAGCAAAATGCAAGACGACTGTTGCTGTTGCATGCTGTTGACTGGAGACTGCTTGCAAGAGGTCGTAACAGGAAGAGATTTAGTCCATCTAGTATAAGTACAGAAGGCAGTAGGCTTTTAGAATAAACTTCTAATTCAAAATTTTTAAAGGTGTTGATAAATTGGTCCACAGTAGAATCAGTTCAATAAAGCACCAGCTGTTTTCAGCTTTAGTTTCTGTCCTAAAGAGCTGTTTCTGGTTCCTGAACGATTTAGTGGCAAGGGCAAAAATACAATGGCTCGGAAACTTGAAACTTTCATTCAACGCAAGTATTGTGGAGCAGATGGTCTCAGTTGTGTTAGTGCTAATGCACTTTATGTGTCCATTTAGGAAAGCTAGTGGAAGTGTCAAAGTTTTGTACCTGTTTAGTTTTCATGTGGAAGAAATGTTAGAGGAATTGGAGAAGGAAAACATTGACACAGCCAGTTAGATAGTACCAAGTTGTGTTGATGCCAAACTCCAAAGTGAAAAGATTGTTAGAAAAAGGCTGTTACTGTTACAAACCCATCATTTGAGAACAGAGGGGCACTGGCTGTGCTTGCTGCATGATGAATAGGACACTGTCCCGTCATCAGGAGCGCTTAGTGGCCTCTCTGGAAGATGGCAATTTATTTGCAACCATCTTGTACGTCTGCTTCATCTGGGACAATGGGAGAGAGAAGGTCATCACAACACCTGGAGAAGATGATGTTTTCTCAGTCTCAGTGAGTAGTGAAACACGATGGTTCAATACAATACCAATATTGGACTGCTTGGGCTGAGATTGGACAGTGTTTGACTTTTAGTTTCAGGAGAATCGTATTATTTTCTAGATTATGCTACTAAGGTATGCTACTTTAGGTACCTGGGAAGGATTAACTTAGTCAAAGCTCTAGCACTACTGTTAGTTTCAGGGCTTGTGTCAACTCTCTTAGACATGCAGATAGATCCCTGATTCTTTAGAATAAAAAAATCATAGCACTTGTGCACATTTTCACAGATTTTAGTAATGAAGAATTTATAGAAAAACTTCCACAGGACTCTGCAGAAGACAGAATGCTTATCTTGATTAATTTAAATCATTGTTACATGATAAAAGTTGGCTCACCGGTAACTTTCTACTTGAATTCTTTTCCATCTGCCCCAGGTCATTTCTCTCAGTCTCACCATTTGTTTTTTGTCTTTTTTTTGTTTTGTTTAAATTATTTCATATGACCGAGCACCCAAATGTCAAATAAGAATTTCCAAAAAAATCAACCTTTGGGTACTGATCTCTGTTGTGGCTCCTGGCTGCAGATCTGCCTCTTTAAAAGTCAGGCTCCTGAATGTCAGGCCTTTATTGGAGTAGAAGGGAATTATAAGTCTTTGTAGAAAAGCACAATACATTTCTATTTTCAAGGATATTGTTGCAAGAAGCAAATCTAAAGGGTTCCTACAAAGACCAAAATGGAAACCTCAGTTGCCAAGGTTCTGTGGCTGTGGGATCCGTGGTGTGTGGTGGTTGGCAGTAACAACTCCTGTCTTAGAATCCTGAAAGGCAAATGTTGTCTTCTCACCTTGGTTTCTGCTTCCTCTGTGAAAAATAATGATTTCTTCCTAGAATGAAAGCTGCCCAGATTTCCACTGTTGGTTATTAATGCGTTGTAGCATCAACTCTTACTGGCACTGAACATGTATTGTGGTTATTACAAATCTGACATATGGTCATCAAAGTACAGAACGTATATTTATACATCGTAAAATATATAAACATTGATTATGCCTTTGTTACATTTCCTGTGTTTCTATGTATCTTCCATACTTGTATTTCTTTGTTTGCTTGTTTCTATGGACATTTGGATGTAAACAATGAGAATTTTTTGCTCCTTAAGAGTTCCTCTGTTGCTTATTCCCTATTATAAAGATTTGGGGGATAATTCAATTGGTTGCTGTGGAAATGAGCCTGATGTCACAAACAGAGAATTACAGTTCACCAAGCCTTGAAGAAACAAAACGAAGGGAGAATGGACTAATTGGGGAGCCACGTGACTGTGGCAGAATCTCAGCTCTCATTAAAAGCATGTATTTTTAGTTCTTGTGTTTCTGTAGAAGAGATTGAAAGTGTAATTCAAATGATGACAATCCGTGACTCATCAGACAAACTGAAAAAAAAAATAGTAGCTCTGCGAGAAAGGATGATCCATCTTTGCTGTTATGGGGTATGAACTCAAAGAACCAGTAGTTCGTGGTGGGTCCCCTCAGCCCAGCAAAGCTTCACGTGCCTGAAGAGAGAAGGGGGAAGCACCACTTGTCCAGTTCATCCACTGAAAAATTAGACTTGGCTGTGAGCGTTACCGCTTAGGCTGTTCAGCCTCTCCTGGCTTTCTGAAGAGAGCAAACCTATCTTGTTGCTCTTAAGAATGGGAGATAGGTTGCTCTTGGTGGTTCAAATCAAGAATCAGAGGCCTCTGTGTGAAAAAGTGGGGGCTTAAGGCTGCTTGGTGGTGTCAGAAGACCTCCCTGCCTTGCCGTTGGACAGGGTTGAAGGGCCCTGGATAGCATTCTTCTCTGTTGTTTTCTGCCAGTAAAAAGAGACAAAAATTTCAAATGTGCTTATAATTATGTATATTTTCATTGTTTTTTTTTCAAGCACTAAAAATATATTGCATTTTGTGTGGCTTTGGAAGATTTTTAGTGGGTGTTATGGAGTGTCACTGCATGGTTTTGTTGGCTGCATTGCAAAATGGAATGGCTTTTTGAGGACATTACTGATTGCTAAATTTGTTTTTAGAGCTGTCAGATTTTCTGTGGTTTACAATCTATAATTTTATTAAAACCAGTATGGAATATAGAGAAAAACTTGTGATTAAATTCCAGTTTAATATTTTCTTACATAGTTTCTGAAAATATAAATTCTTGATTTTATTTTCAACATCAAAGGTTATCAATAATTTGTGTTATTGGGACACTCAAAGTAATTGTAACGTTAGGGGTAATTAGTGAGAATGAATTTGTTTTGAAGAATGTATTTCCCAGAACTAACTGGTCTGGGAATAGATGTTTTCATTCATGACAGCTTTAAACTGTTTTGTTAACTGGTGTTTGCTTTTTTTGTTTGGTTGAGTTTTTTTTTTTGTTTGTGTGTATGTCTTGTTTGTTTCTTTTTAAGTAAAGGGTCATTTCTACTTTTAATACATTATTTATGATTGAAATTCACTACAGAGATGGAATAGAATCTAGCATCCTTACCTGTATCAGAATAGATTGATTCAAGACCCTGGTTTTCATGGTTGACATTACTGCTTTGGAAGAAAACATAGACTTTTAGTATATTGTGTAAGAGCCTGTATGTTGTAGAGGTAGAAATGAATAGAAGGAAACACAGTGAAAAATTTAGACAGTTATGGGAGGAGGATGGGAAGACAGTTTATATACTAAGTATGTGTTTGAGTACTTTCTTGAACCGAGGTACTTCAGTTCTGGGTAGGCTGTAAGAGCTCGAGAAATTATTGAAAGGGTACTAGAGATAATGAAAGCAGATTGAAGTGAGAAGTGATGCAAAGAAGAAAAATGGCAAGATAAGTACATTTCTCTAGTTTTGAAGAAGGTTACAAATGGATGGTGGCTACACCACTTCAGCAGCATGAATGTAGGAGATTTAGAGCTCCTAGGATGAAAAAGATGGAAGTCCC
>VXBJ01006544.1:779756-815984 GCA_013400055.1 Nycticryphes semicollaris | reverse complement strand
AGGGGAATTAAGAATAATAAGCCATGGGAAAACAGAGCAAAACAAATGGCTTCAAATAAAGCTGGAGTCTACCAATTTTTGTGAGATGAAAAATTCTTGGGTCCACGCTATTTTTAAAACTTACAAGTAATGCATCGAGTGACATAAGGAAACTGAGGGAAAAACAGCTCTCAGAAAGAGGTGTTTAGGACAAATTCAGACTAGGCTTTTAAAGAGGCAGATCTGCAGCCAGGAGCCACAACAGAGATCAGTACCCAAAGGTTGATTTTTTTGGAAATTCTTATTTGACATTTGGGTGCTCGGTCATATGAAATAATTTAAACAAAACAAAAAAAAGACAAAAAACAAATGGTGAGACTGAGAGAAATGACCTGGGGCAGATGGAAAAGAATTCAAGTAGAAAGTTACCGGTGAGCCAACTTTTATCATGTAACAATGATTTAAATTAATCAAGATAAGCATTCTGTCTTCTGCAGAGTCCTGTGGAAGTTTTTCTATAAATTCTTCATTACTAAAATCTGTGAAAATGTGCACAAGTGCTATGATTTTTTTTTATTCTAAAGCCTGACTACTTATTTTGCTGATTTCGGCTGAGGGTGAATCCAATTAAGTACTCAAACTGGAATTTGAAATAAGCTACTTGCATTCCCTTTGGAGGTGCTCTTATTGTAGAATAAATCAGAACTGGTTATTCATTCGGAGTTATTTTAGTAGATAAGCTGTTATTTAATTAGGAATTAGTAAATAGTAAAGAATACTTATCCATTTCATATTCCTTTGTTTTGTTTTAAATTTAGAACCATATTATTTCTTTTTTGCCTCAGACCCAATGAATCTTTTCACATTGCTTGTCAAGTCCAAGCTTGCTATTTTGTCCATGGTATAACGTGTGATATCTCTGAAAAGGCACAAGATCTCTACAGTGTATGACACTACAATAAAATTTTAAATTACCAGTACTTTAAGAGGCTTCTGGGAGTTTAAGGGATCCACAGAAAGAAAGGCAAAATATCATGAACTTGTCCCGAATGGTACAAAAGCACGTTCTCAAGTGTAACTATCTGTTACACTGGGAAATACTTTTAAATTAAAGCGTGCACTGATGTTTTTTTCTGGATTAGATTTCACGAAGGAAGTGCCAGGGTAGCGCTGCCTTCTAATAGCATTCTAAGGATGTAATAACTGACTATGTAGGAGGACTAATAAGCCTTTCTTCAAATTGCAAACTCTGCTCTTAAACATTTTGCAGCTCTGTGTACGCATCGGAGCTTAAAGTTACCCAGTCTGGTATTTTTAAACCTCACCTCAGTAGTGAGTTTTTAAAATTTCACTGTGGTTTCCCTACCATGAACAGTTTTCAAAAGCTGAGTTTCTCCCCCTCACACCCCTCTTTTTTTTTTCCCACCCCCATTTTGTTATCTAGCCCAAAAAATCGTGTAGCATCTTTGGTTAATGACACCCCCTTCCCTTCCACCCCCCAGAAGGAACAAAACAAAAATTCACAGACAAATCTAGGCATCTCTACAGCTTAGCATCCTGTCCCCAGGAGGCATGCATCATCTGAAAAGTTTTGTAGGGGTTCCAGGCACAAATATGTTGATCTTTACTCAGGGTCTGTCTTGACATAAAACGCAATACCAAATTTTGCCTAATTATGCACAATGGGTTATAATGGTATCTCCATTTAATTCTTTTAGTGAAACCCAGCAATATGGTCTCTGTACTACAGAAAGTCTTTGGCTCTAAACTGAGTCAGACCTCATTGAGTGCTGTGTTGCTTCTAGTGAATAAAGCTGCATAAACCGCTCTAAATAACTTGGGTTAATGAATGGGTAAATGTCGCTGCATTTTAAGGTAAACTTGCCTGTTGATGTTGTATACTTCAGCTTTTATACAGAAAGATGTTATTTAAGGTAAGATTTTAGGTAATATTCTTGAATAGGTATGCCCACCCTGAGATGTTACACGTTCAGAAAGTTGTTCTGTCCCATGCGGGAAGGATTTGCTGTGTCCTGTTGTTCCCCTTCAGGAGTCAAGTAGTAGCAAGCAGGGATCCACGAGAGCTCTCTTCACACGGGATTGCTGTTCGTGCCGCCAGCGACAGAGAAGTTGTGTTCACTTGCTGCTGGCTGCTGGGTAAATTACAGTGCCACTGGGTAGTATGTGTAGCGTTCGAAGGTGATGATTAAGGCACCCTGTTAGGGTTTTTAATTGTGATTAGTCCTGTATAAAACAGTGGGTGAATTTTTGTTAAGTGCTCCTCTTAATCAGATTGCTGATATATCACCATGGATTTGTCTGTAATAGCATTCTAGTGGTTTTAGGCCATGCTTCTTAAAGACCACCTACCTATACCTCTATCTTCCCTGTAATTCTGAAAAAATGAAGAGTGATAACAAGAAAAAACACACACCCACGGTTCTCAACTGGTTTTGGTTTAGAAGAGTTCATAATCTGCTTTGTTTTCCAGAATGTGAACCATCTCTGGGGATTTGATTTCTGCATTGTTTTACTAAATCCCTATCTTTACCTGCTCGGTCTTTTCTGTAAGTGCTACCTCAGTGCCCTATTCTGTTTTGAGGAGTGGATTCTACCTCATTTTCTTTCTCATTTTGTGAAAGAAATGAAAAAGCTTCCCATTTCTCCTACCTGTTTAGAAATTACAAAACAATAATTACTGTTGTAAAAATGAAACAGATGGAAGAAATGGGAAACATTTCCATCCCTTGCACAGAAGGAGGAGAACGAAGCCCTTTTATCATAGCAGATTTTTATTATTTTCATTATGCTGGGTTTTTTTTCCTTAATCATTTTTTAGTGTTAATAGTTACACAGAATATCAGTCTGGTCCTAATCTTTCATGAAAGGACACCAGGAGAGTCTGCCAATTTTATTGATACTGGCTTTCAATTTAGTGTAATAGTCTTCCATATAATTCTGAAATAAATATATTCTTTGCATGCATATTCTAGAACTTTTTTTCTTAGGTTGCTTGGTTTTTTTTCTCCCCCACAATGAATGTTTAGACTTAGATAAAAGTCTAGTAGCTTATGCTGCGTAACTTCAGTGATCCATAGAGCTTTGTAAAAGTGGGCGCTCCAGCCCTTGCCAAATAACCATCAGTAGATCGCTTTGGAGCTTGCTACCAGAGCTGAGATTTTTCAAACTGTAATTTTAGAGGAATGGAGAATGTTGTGTTCCCTTTCCATGCACAGGTCTGGAAATTCAAAGAGCGTCTTAAATCTTTTAAGTATTTTTTAGCAGTCTGCCTTTGGAGTTCTGAAAAAACTGACAAAATTAGTCTGAAATTTTCCTGACTCATAAAAATTAAATTTTGTTTCAAGAATGTTAATTTGTTCAGGGTATGTATCGCTGTTCTCTATGAAATTAATTGGTCATCAGTATTTCTTCTGAAGAGACCATCATTTTATCACATTTTCTCTACTTTTAGTCAGTCAGAACAATGTAGATTTTTAAAATTACATAAATCCATTGCCTTAAAAAAATTGTACAGATCAAGTACAAACATGGAGAGAGTGAACAAAGAGGCAAATAAAGGTCTTTTGTAATTAGCTAGTTAATTTGATTAAAATATTGCAAGTATGTAGCCGTCAGGAATAAAAGATAAGTAGTTACGAGGCACAGGTGACAAAAGCAGTAACAATTAAAGAAAACTGAAGAAATTTCGGATAAAATAAAATGGAAATAAAAAAGACAAAGAGGAAAGAAACCTTAATGGAAATAAGGTAGTATGCATGAGAAGATCAAGAGTTTATGTGAGGGTTGGAATAAAGAGAGAAGCTACAAAACTGGGAAAAAAGTAAGAGAAGGTGAGAATAAAAAATGTACACAGTTTTTCTCCTTTCTGCAGAAATTTGCTTATTGTGTTCTCAGAAAGGTAACAAATAATACTTTATAAATATATATTTGTTTTTCTGTATTCAAATAACCTACTGCATTGCATGCAAGCTTTTAAACAACTTGAATTATAGCTGTTCTCTTTAAAATTGGACAGAAGTCAATTCTTGTTCTCTTTAAAGTGCTCAATGCCTTCGCAGGACACACAGCAGGCTGAATGGGAAGCCTTCATTCTGATTTCCCAGCTTTTATGTGGTTACAATTAACTCCATGTGATGCACATTGTTATATTCATGATTAAGGTTTCCAGGGAATGACTTGAATTCTGATAGCAGGAAAATGGTGTATTTTCTGTGTGCTGTGTGAGTCCAGCACTGGCAGCCACGTTGCTTTGTTGAGCTTTTGAGAAGCTCTGCAGGCTCTCCTCCTCCTTACTCATGCTCTCAGCAGCAGATAGTAACTGTCCCCCCACCTCTTTCGGATGGGTGTCCCCATTTCCACCCTTTCCTGCTGAGATTCACATCCTCTCCCTTTCATCTCTCCACCTCCCCCTGGCAGCAGTGCTGTGTCCCATCCCCACACAAAGAGATCTCAGGGCCATCCTTCCTACCCTGCTTGGTGAAGGAATGAACATGCGTAGGTGAAATGGAGAACCTGGGTAGAAGCGAAAGGGGGTCTTTGTGACCCACGTGTCACGGTTTAGGCTGAACTGGCACATGATGGTGACAGATGCTCTACCCCCACCTCTCGCACCCAGGAGGGGAGCAGGAGAGATACAGAGATTTACAAGTTCAGAAGGAACTAAGCTACTTTAATGAAATATTAACAATAATGTATAAAAAAATAATAATATTGACATAGATACAATATATACAAAACTGTATCTGATGGCTCCCAGGATGACATCACCAGCAGGTACTGGGGAAGTCCCAGGCTGGACTCGGTGATGGCTGGGAACTAGATTCCAGCTCTGGAGTCAGGAAAACATGGACTGGGATCAAAGGCAGATGAACAAACAGGGTCCTCCTCGGGTGTCAGCCATTGGAAGAGAGAACTGACCCTTTGATCCCTCAGCTTTTATACTAAGTATGGGGCAGATGGGATGGAATACCCTGATGGTCAGGTTTGGGTCACCTGTCCTGTCCCCTCCTCCCTGCAGGTGGGACTTCTCTATGCTCTTCTGGTTCTGACCCCACCAACAGGGTAAAATAAGGAAATTAGCTGACCTTGGTTGTTATGGCAATAAGTATCAGCAAGAGCCTCTCTGCCTACTGCTCCTTAGCATGAACTATAAACATTGGTCTTATCACTGGAAGAATGATTCTGCACAATGATTTCAGTGAGTTAGAAGAGGCCTAGCTAAGAAGTAAAATTAGTGAACAGAAAGCTGGCTCTGTTTTACCTCAAACCAGGATGCCATGTCATGGATGCTGACTTGGATCTTCTTACAAGAAGAAAAGGCTGTCGTGTTTGGGCATTTCCCAGAGAAGCAACATGCTTGTGCTGTACTTCGCAGCGCAGTGACTCCTGAGCTAAAAATGAGCTGTAAAGTGGTGCAGCAGCACAGCTGGAGTCTATTTTCAGTTTATTTCAGGAGCTCTAGAATTCCTCCAGTGCCTGATTCAAGCTAATCAGAGTTTCTTTACATAATAGTGCCATTTGTAGGCACAAAGAACAACAAATTCTTTTGAAACAAAACATTTGCAGTGTTCCTTTTGAAACATTGGGATGCTTAGACGTTTCAATATTTTGCTTGAGGAAAAAAAAGTAAAGTGAAATCTGGTTGTCAAAGAATATGACTATTGGGTTTGTTGGAAAGGTTTATTATACTTTATTTGGTTTATTATCCTACTGAAGGATTTGTTTTTCTTTTTAACAGGAAAATTCTACCAAAAAATTTATCAGAATGTTTTAAAGGGGGGGAAAAAAGCAAACAGTTTGAACAGTTTTATATTAAATGTGATAGTTATATGTAAGTAAAATCATTAAAGAGAGATTGTTATTGTTATAGGATTTTGATTTGGGTGGTCGGATTTCTGAAGGCAGCTTCAAAAATTTCAACCTTTACTTTGTTGTATAAGTTATGCTCCTGTCTAGTCATCCTATTTATATTCATATCTCTGTCTTACCTTGAGTATGGCAGTGAGGTTTCTTTCAGATTTAGAGTTTGTTAGAAGACACAGAAAAAAGGGGGGTAAATCATAGAATCTTTTTTTCAGTATGATTTGTATGGCTTTATTCTGTGGTTTGCTTTCTGTGAGTGACACTAAGCTTGAGATGCTCTGACAAGGGACTGGCGTATTTCTTAATGGTGCAGAGGATTGTGCGTCACCACTTTCAGGAGACCAAGTCTTTATTATATGACTTATCTTGAAGCCATGATCTCATACGTATTGAAAGCTAGAAAGTCATTTATTCTCTGTGGGTTTTTTTAATGCACAGTCTGGGATAAGTTTTATTTCACTAAGAACACACAATGTTAGAAAAGCATTAGAAGAAAACCGAGTAATTGCTCTGTGAGAACTTGAGCATGAATGTGCCTATAGTTTTCTTATATGCATAATCAGAGACCCCAGCCACGCTTAAAAATTTACCTTTTAAGAGAATTTACCTTGTAAGAGAATGAACAAGAACATATGGGGGCTGAGGCTGCAGGAGGAGTGGAACAGATCAGCTTGGATCACCCTAGAAGCCAACTAAAAATGACATATCCTATACTTACTGTTAATTGCATTTGTTAGGGAAGCACATTGCGTGCTAAATAGTATTCAGTAAGTTCTGGTTTTACAGTTGTTTTATGTTTTTCTGTACCGTGGTAGTTGAAACATATGATAGGCTCTAATAAAGCATGGTACCATGGCTTAAGGGAAGCTGTACCCTCAGCTTATCCCCACAGACATTAGAGTTTATCTGTCCTCGAGATGAAAGGTCTTAGATCTTTTCCTAAGGTATCGTCTGCTGTGTATTGTACTCACCGCGGGCCTGGCTGGCTCCAGGACTTCTGACAAAGCTCTGAAGTCTCCCCAAGCCTAGTTTTGTTTTTCTTCTCTTTGTACTCTATGATGTCTTAACACTGAATCAACCAACTTCCCTTTTCCTCTGTTTTTCCTGTCCAAGGCAAACTATGCCTAATAAGCCCACAAGCACTTGAGTCAAGAAGTTCACTGGTGGCTTGCTCTTCCGTTTACTTGGAATGTCGCTCCATTGGAATCGCAATGTAGCTCTCTTTCAGCTAGTCAGTCCCCCAGGTTTTTAAGTCAACTCATTTCCCTTAATCCTCTCACCTATTTTTCTTTACTTCAACTATTTTATTAACATATTACTACATTTAAATACTTCTACTAACCAAACTTATGGCACATTCAGAATGTTCAGCCGCAAGTTAAGGATGAATACAAAAATTTGGGAAAAGCTAAGGCTCTGCTTGCGGCTAGAGCTTCCTATTTCTGAATGTCTGAGTATTAACTTGTAATGTGGTGGGTTTTTTTTCCTCATGTAGAGAGCATTTGATGTAATATCATTATTCTGAAAAGGAACTCATCCTTTTAGATCATGAGAAAGCTAAAGTCCCTGGAAATTGGAAAATGATGAGATCAATACTTCTAGATTCTTTAAGGTCTTTGTAAGCATGAGAGCTTTTTCTTTTTAGGCTATGTTAGTTACAATTGGAAAAAAAATGATAGGAAGGAGCTGAAGAAAGATGGAAGATGATCAGAAAAATATGGTTTTCTTTCCTCTTCTGTCTTGTCTTGCTGTTTTTGAAGTCTCATCTGCCTTTTCCTTTTCATTTTTTTTGTCTTCTCTTGTTCCTTTTATCCTTTCTGGTGGTTAACTCTTCATCCTTCTTTCCTTCTTGTGTCTTCTCTTCTTGCTTTTGCTCTGTCGCATCATCTTTGCTGAAATTACCTTGACCTAAGATGCTCTGGACAGTATCATCGTTAATCTTCCTAATTGAACAATGTGCAATTAAATAAACAAACCTGTGCTGTGTGAGTATACTGAGGTAAAAGCGGATGGATTAGGAAGGGATATACATTTGGATCCTGGGACCTGGGAGTGTTGTTCGTTCATTACTGTTGTCTTTTGTCCGTGGTGACATTAAGTTGATAAATGCCAGTGCATGTTACTGGTATTTTGCTACTAGGTTAAATAACTTAATGTTGTTATAATACCTGTATTTTAGGGCTATGTGTTCATAAATCATTTCAATAAGCTTATGTTAAGTTTATATTAAGCTTACAGTAAATAGACATTTATCTCTTTCTTCTGAATATACATTGAGTTTAGTTTAGGGGGCATATCTTTGGATTTTGAAGCACAGGCGGCAGAAAAAATGTTTTAGTAAATTGCTTTATTTATCTCCTTCATAATTTTTTTCCCTAAGCTGTAATACTAGGGATTGGCACAGTAAATGATTCTTCTTCCAGAGGTTATTGTTTGTTGGCAGGATTTGTGGCAGAGATGATTAAAGGAAAGACCTGACCAAAGGTGGGGAACTAATTTGTGATTTAGAATTTGGTGAGGAAATTGTTGGTGAACTTACCATAAATTGCTAAAAAAATATTCTGACCATAGTGACAGCAAATGACAAAATTACTTTATAAAACTTAGTTATTTAATCAGTATTGTACTTACAGTAACTGTCTATAGCAGATGCTAACCTGTAATGGAATAAATTGGTACACTATATGCTCTTTAAGATCTTTCTATATGTATTGTGCCATTTTATAGTAGATGTATCATAGAGCTGCGTGGTTCTGTAGAGGAGAAAAGTAGTAAAAGTTTGCTGATCTAAGTAACTGGAAGTAAAATTAACTCAGTGTGTGCTCTCATTACAGACAAATTGTGATTGTCTCGCATAGCTTTAAAGGAACTGGCTTATTTTAGCCACTTTTGATACCTCAAGAGTAAATTTTTGACGCAGAGGAAGTCAGTATGCTTTTCAAATTGTGAAACTGAGGTCTCTGCTCACGCAGAGATTCAACTGTACTTTGATCTCTACACCCAACCATTTGGTACCAACCCAATCTCTGCACCCGACCCAACTGAGGCATAAGGGAGCCACTGTTGCAACTTTTGATGTCAAAGTAGACAAAACCTTCCCTTGGTAGAGACATTTTCAATCTATTTGGTAATGACCTGTAGGATGAAGAAAAAAACCCAAACTTTTCGGTTCAGTTAGAAAGATCTGCTTAAATTTCACTGAGGTGAGACAGCCAAATGATTAATAGTAGGCAGCAGGAATGTGAAAGATCCTGTGATCCTTTCATGTGAAAGATCCTGTGGCTTGTCTGTTGTTGTCACCAAAATTTTTCAGTCATTGCTTTTAAGATCTTATTCTGAAAAATTCAAAGGTGGAGAAGGACTTTATTTGCCTTGCACTGTCATTCGAGCTATGAAAGGATGATATTCTAGTAACCTTAACATAGGGGTGGTTTTGAGAACTGGAAAGGGTAACGAAAGAAGATGCTGGTACTGGTGTACTAGGTGTGACTCTAGTAAAGCCTCTAAGGTAACTGGTTCAAGGATGATCATAAATCCCAAGTAATACAATTTAACTCTGAAAATCTGAAAGATCTTTATCTTATTTGGCGTTGTTTGTGGTATTCTTGTAGGTAAGAAGCACTACTTCTATGTACATATTCAGAATTCATACAATTTTGTTTTACCTGTCACTCGGTTCTATGCATTTGCACTATAAACTACATTTTTCCCAGTTTATTTGATGGAGTTTTTGCTGTGTTGGGTGGTGGGTTTATTTCATGATGTCATCCTATATATCTTTTTCTGTACACTCGGTGACTAAACTTGTTTAGTAAGTATGAGTCACTTGGCTTCCATCCTTTTCACGTGTTGCCTTCATAATTACATCTTCGATCACTCATCCTAGTGTATTTTTCTAACAGTCCCATCATCAGTGTTTTAAGGTGAAAATCAGCCTAGATCTGTAGTACTACTTATTCCTTTCTCCAGACAATTCCTTTTGAGTAAAGGTCTGTCTCCCCTGTGATTCAGATTTGATGAAAGCAATCCATTTTGCATTTTCCTAAATTAAAAAGTGGTGATTCTTTCCAAGACAAGGAGATAAGCCTTATAGGGCTGGACAGACAATATTTAAAACACAGTTATCTGTGTACAGATATCCATCAAAAACTGTTAATCGGTGGGCAGCACGCAAAAGAGCAAGCGTCTACCCTGGGGAATAACATTGGAGAAAAATGAAGAAAGTATTGGGAAAATATAGATGAAGAACAGATTGATGGGATGAAACCATGGAAAACTGATTGTAGGGTAATTTTAGGATTAAAGGTATTTCTGAGGGAGTAGAAAAAAAAGGCTGATAATTTGTATATTCTTTTTTGTTTGTTTTATTAGCTGAAGGGGGAATTCCAGAAAGTGCTAACAGAGAATGAAATAAAGCTTAAGAGAGCAAATGGGCTTTGGCTTCTAAGCCTGCAGGGGGCAATAAACCCAAGTGTATTAAACTGCTTAAATTACAAAGTTAAGCAGATGTTGTTTAGGATGATTAGAGAGGTCTATAAACTTGCTTGAGGGAGCTACTTGTCTTAATAATGTTACTACCTTGCCAGGTAAGTGTCCATGTCCTCCCCAAAGACTGTTTTTTTTAATATTAAAACATCATTTGATAAAGTCACAGACAGTCCCGGTAGCAGGGTTTAATGGTGCCTTTATCAATGGACTACATTATAAGATTTCTTCTTGCATGCTGTCTACTTAGAGTCCTGGAAAGAACGAGGAAGTACCCTATTCCAGCTTTGATACTGACTTGGAAAGATGAAAGATTAAATCCCTTCCAACTAAGGCAGATGTAGAATTCAGGTCTAATGTATTTGTAGGGGAAAGGGAAAGGATTTTAGGTGCATCAAGCAAGGATCAGTAGAACACAGCTCTCCAGGAGCATAAAATGATTTTATGAGCATTCCTTTCCTCGATGTCCATGTGTAGTACCTCTTTCCTGTAGTCTCAAGTATTGTCCGTTACAGGCAATATTGTCCATGCAGTCTCTTAAGTAGTTAATTAATTGGAAAAAGTATTTAATACTGTCATAATAAGACTTGATACAGCAGTGCTGGAAAAGGCTTGCTTAACTGTACTGAATTTGGACACAGCCCTGGATTAGGTGGAAACAGAACTTTTAAAAATTTGAACTCCACAGCTAGAAGATTTATGGAAGTAATATGTGAAACCTACTTGTTTCTCAGAGAAACCAACATAAAGCAGACCTCTCAGAACAGACTTGCAATGGCAATTGTTAAGACAAATGAGCAAGTATTAATCTTAGATAATGTGTGAAGGTATACTGTAAGTATTGAGTTGCTTTTCTGTAGTAACAGAAAAGGGAAAACTCCAAATCTTCTTAATACACAGCTAAGACAGACTTGTAGCCTCTTCCCGGTCCTTTATTTCATTAAACTTCAAGTTCCTGGGTATTAGGAGAATATTCTCCCAAGTTAGATCTTGTACTGGAATTGAGAGTTTGGATTTTTACTGCTCAGTCTGTAGCCTTTTTTGATTGAATTTTATTTTTTAATTCGCTCATTTAGCAGTATGCTCTTTCAGTAGCCTTCTGAGGTAGCTGAATGTGTAAATACCACAACGGAAAACCAATCTCTGCATCAGACAAGGCCTCTGTAACTAAACAGCGGCTGGGAGGCGATGACTCCTAAGCAGATGTCTGCTTAGCAGCTCATTCCTATGGACAAGACAGCTGGTATTTTTTGCAGTGACTAACTTTAAACTTTCTATGATATTAATGATTCCACAAACTCAAAATCTGTAATACTATAGGTGCTCAAAGATTGTACCCAAAATGGAATTATGGCAAGATTATCAGCAGAAACAGTGGGAGATTTGAGCTGCTGTTGCAATGTCAGTGCTTCCAACACACACAAACTGAGAAACCCTCTACAAAGGGACAGGCTAATTGGAGGGGCTTTATATAAGCAATAATGATTATTTTTTATATTATTTTTCAGTCAGGAGTATTGAATCCTGAACCTTCAGGCAATCTCTTACTCCATAAACCAGAGCACAATTTTAACAAATATGAACTATCATGTAATGCCCCAAGTTGCCAAATCTACTTATGCTGTCCAAAGATGTAGAGGATGTAGGGGAGACTTTTTCTCTTTCCCTTTCCCAGGCTTTATGTGGCCACTTTAAGCTAATTTTTATGGAGACTGGATAGGTTAGACCAGGTAATACCTTACTGACTACAAAAAATGATCTGAGTTCACCAAATTGAATATATCTGTGTATGTACATGCATATATAAAGTAAAAGGCAAGACCTTGGCAACATCATGTGTATACAGTGCATATATACCTGCACAGGGCCTCCACACCCAAATCTAGTCAGGAAACGGAGAATTTTGGCCATGCTAACATAACAGCACTACAGTGCTTGAAAGAGTTTTTGGTAATTTTGATTGAGACTAAACATTTAAAAACTTGATTCTCAGCAGGCGTGGGAACCTTCATTATTCGTAGTTCAAGTTCCAAAGCGAAGTGTACATGTGTTGCTAATTGGTTTTGTTTTATGGTCTAGGTAAGTATTTGGCTTTAAAGTCTTTGCTCCCAAGATAAATAAATAGAGAATCTTGATTGCAAAAGCATAGATTTTTTTAAAATAACATTTATTTGTAATAGTAAATACTTTTTGAAGTGGGAGTTAGATACGTCTTAATGGATCAGAAACCCAGACAAATAAAACCAAATTGAGTTGGGATTTTTAGTTTTAAAAATAATCCCTTGGTTCAACACTTACATTCCCTTGTTCATAAGATAATAAATTGTTGCATGTTAAGAAAATTGCCTAAGGTGAAAGTCAGAAGTGTTACCTCCAATATTTAGAGAGCTAAAATTTAATCTCTGAACTGCATTTTCATTACATAGGATGTCAAGAGCTGTCACTGTATAAACTTTTAAATCCTTATAGGAGGAAGAGTAAAATGAATGTGATACTTTGGAAGCAAGAAACATGATAGAGAAAAATGGAAAAAAATAATAATAACCATTAAATCTTCCTGCTTCAGGAAGAGTAGAAAACCGTTTCAAGATTTGTTCGTGCCTCATGGAAGAATGAGATGTAGCTTTGAAATTATGTCTTGCAATTCAACAGGGCCTTTAAGGGGCTGCTCATAAAGAAATGGGGGAAGACAAACAAATCCCCTACTGTCCAGGGCAACTTAGACCACCTGAGGAAGTTTCCCCAAGCTCTATAAAATACAGGCAGGCAATCAAAAGAAGCCATGGCTCCTTGGTAAAATCTGGTGCCAGTTCTGATTCACCCTCATGGTGAACAGGGGAAATGCATTCACTTAAACTACTTCATAGTTTCCCTTTGCACAGTTGCTGTATTTTCCTATGATGTGTGATAATTTCAGTGGTAACGTAATTTCAAACCCGTGAGGTTTTAACCATGAGGGTTTGTAAGCCTTGGCATTGCATAACCCCTTTGGCAATTTCATATTTGGGGTATTTGTTGGAAATATGAGAAACTTGTGTACTGTTCTATAGTAAATATATGTTGAAGGAACAGACAGGGTAGCTAAAGTTTGCCAATAGAAGAAAAGATCAGGCGTAAGAGTAATGTGTTAGCTAGAAATAAAGTATCTTAGGGCTGTTTGTAGAAGCTTGAAAGGTTTACGTGATAAATTCTACTTTCTTAGTTTTACTTCTAGCATTTTTAATATTTGTTATTTTGTGGACTTCTGTTAAATATTGAAATGTATCTGTTTCCATGTTAGTTGGAAAGTTTAAAAATATTTCTGATTTCTGGCACAGATAATGCAAAATGTGAGCAGTCCTGTGACATTTTTACTTCGAGCTACTTGTTTGTATAATAACTGCAAAAAATACTTTTTATTGTAGACTTTTATTTAAGTACATAAGAATGTAAGAATATACCATATGTTCATGTTTCCAATTTAATAATTTTTGAAGTCATAAATAAAGCCTAGGTTAAATAGGTAATGAGTTTGAAGCAGACATATGAAAAATAAGGAATAATTTTGGGAAAAATAGAAACAAGTGAAATGCTGTATTCTTTTAATGCAGATTTTGAAACCAGTAGAAATATTCTCAAACTTACAAAGCCATTTCCCTATTTCCGCTTAAAACCAGAAATAATACATAATAAATCTCAAACAAAACTGATTTGATTCTTTACTGCTCGAAAGTTAGTGCTTAGAGTTAGTGTTTAGGGTGAAATATGCTGTCAATAGCGTTACTTCCATAATTTAATAGAGAAAGGTTTCATCATCATTCTAGCTGGAAAGGTTATGAGCTGGCAGCCTGTATCAGATACTATGTCCAGCTATAAATAAGCAGGAAATGAGAAATGGGAAAGAAAGAGCCACAAAGTTTCTTGCTGAAGGTTTGTATTAGTTTTCAGGCTCAAGCAGGGGTGATGGGATCTGAGGGCTGGGGAGGTCTCTGGCTGCGTCTCTTCCTTCCCGGTCTCAAGGCAAGCTGTTCCTGAAGTGTGGTATATTGACTACGTGTACGAATATTGCATTTTGAAGCTGAGTGTTCGAATGACTTGCAATATCATGGTTTTTCTCACATCACGAATTTAGGGTGAGGGAACACTGCCTTCAGGCCCCGAGGGCGCTGCTGGGCCTGACTCTCCCTGCCCGGCCACCCCCAGGGTTTCCAGGTGCTGCCCTACAGCCCAGGAGCCCACGGCATCCCCCTGGGGCTGGCTGGCTGAGCCCTGGTAACCCTGCAGCGGGGCTGTTTTCCAGCTCCCCAGAGTCAGACTTACACATGGGTCGACAGCCTGGGACTTGCCCCGTGTCCAGGGAGGTGCCTGATGCTTGGGCTTGGGTCTGTGGCGATGTGACAGGTCCCGGCTGCCAGGCCAAGCCCTGCTGCCCCAGTGGGGTCCCAGGGACACTTCTCCCCCCCAAACCTTGCAGCTCTCTGGCACCCTGACCCTTGCTCTCCGAGGTTTGCTCTGAGGATCTTTCTAATTGTTTTCAGCCTCAGTTTTCAGAACATGGGGAGACAAAGGAGTCCAAAAGAAGCCAAGAAAGTTAGCTGCTGTTGTTTTATAAATGTAAAAGATGGTTAGTTCTTTCTCTTCCCAACGTGATTCCTGTACACACAGGAATTACCTGCAGTTCCTCTCAAGTCACAGAATGTGGTTTTTATCCTTTACTTACTTCTTCCTTTCAGAGCTTATCCCACTAGCAGACAAAAATTAAGCCTCTCCTTCCTCCTCCCCAAATCCCTGTTGTTTGCCTTATACTTTGATTTGAACATCTGTGGTAGGAAAGTGGGATTTGGTGGATATTTTTTATTAATGTGGACTAAAGATACACTGGCACATGCAGTTAATACTGCTTTTTTCACAACCAAGTCATTGATTGTCTGCGTAAGTATCATTTAATAAGTGGCAAGGGGTAAAATAGATTAATATTCCTCCTTGTGATGCCAGGACCAGCAGGGAGGATGGGTGGAAGAGGCAGCTCCTGCATCCCCTCTCAGGAGGAAGATTGTCCTCCACAGCAGGAGGACATCTCCCATCTCCCTCGTCTTCCTCCTCCTCCATTCCCCGCTGCAAAAGTCACTTGCCACTGTATTGATTTAGGCAGCATCAGCTAATTCTGCCTGCATTTCTAATAAGCTTTTCCCTAGTCGTTTGTCACAGAATTCAGTAGGAATTTGATTTCCTGGAGGGTGTAGCCACTCCAAGTCTCCAGATTCAGGAGTGTTACTCAAACCGTTAGGAGGAAATAGTGAGGGGATGTCTCCTTTAGAATGCCAAACAGTGATTGCCTTTCCATCATGGCTGCTCTTCTCCAAGCCTCAGTAGTTTTTAAGTTCCTATTACAAGAATTGTTTATCCCACTTTTAGATGTTTTAGATTTTTGTTTCTTTTGTGATATTTGCGTCAAAAGACCGCTTATAAGTTATAAACCAAAACTAAGACATGACCTGTATTAAAAGAGCTTTGTCAGCAAACCTGCAGTCATTTTTATAGAAAGCATAGGACATGTGAGCTACTGCCTTCTGCTAGTTCAGTGTCAACCATCAGGCATTTCTTACCAACACAGACACGCTGCAAGACTGTGTCATGATATGTAAACTGTGGTTTTGCTGGAACAACCTTTATTGTTGGAAGAGCAATTGAGATGTGGTGTAGGGGAGAACTTTGTAGAGTAGGGCAGATGGTTGGACTCGACGATACCAAGGGTCTCTTCCAACCGGAATGATTCTGTGAGTCTATGATTCTAAGGTGAACAGTTTTTACCCTTTTGTGCTGCACGCAGGTTTGTTTGACATACTGGTATTTCTAGACCAGTAAAGCCTTAGATTAAGTATAGCTATAGCTTGAGCAAAAGCATTATCCAGTTCTCTAAATAAAGTAAACTATACCAAAGGACAAAAAAGCTATGGGTATAAATTTACCTATACACACACACGCATTTTTTTATGGTTGCATCCACAAAAGAAAAGACTATAGAAGAAAAAGAACTCATAAAAATTGTGATGTCAATTGCTGGATTTTTTTCCCATGCTTCATTGTATCAAGCAGGGCTTTCAAGTTTGAGCTAGGCTTTGTTGACATGCAGAAAATTATGTATTTAAGGTTGTATCACTTCCCTCTCCCCTCCCCCCTCCAATCATAAGTTGTATAGAAAATCTCTGTGGAGCTTCTATATATAAATTCTGAACTTGACCATGGGTGGACTTCGGATGGCTGTGGTATAAAGTTTATAAAAGGGAAATAAAGGTAAGAAGTGGTTATTACTCAGCTTTTTAGTGTAGGTGTTAAAATTAGTTACAGTCTAATAAGTATGCAGGTTATTATGAATATCTGTGGAGATTGAAAAACATTTCTGGATTTATAAGAGAATTAACGTAGTCAATGTTTTCTAGTGCTTATTTCCCTTTACATTGTAAAACTGTTTGGTGTATATTACATTTTGATTTATGCTGAGTTTTATATAAGTTGATTTATGTCTGTCTTTTTTTTTTTCCTTAAAAAAAAAATATCTTTTGCAGGATATTTCTGTGAAGATGGGGAGAAAATGTAGGCAAAGTGTGTGATCTGAGCAAGCGTTCTTTCTGATTTGTGTTTTCTGATTATGGGAGAAATGGTACACCAAATTCCAGTCTCAACTGAGTACTTGCTCTTCCTCATCTAAAGTTGAGTCATTTTAAAAAATGAATCATAATTTTTAATGTGGGCTAAATGTTCAACAGTTTTGAAGGTAGTATGTAAATTTGTCTTCAGTTATAAAAAGTATCTTTGTTAGGACGGAAAGGCAGTTAAAGAAAAATCAGACACTTTAAAACTTATTTTTCTACTACATATGCAGATTTTTTTATTTCTAGTGTCATTAATTTGTTTTGCCTCTATTCTGAAACAGTACAACATTGGATGAGGCTTGGGCTATTGTTTTGGAGCCTTTATAATTTGAAAATTGAATTTCTGCATTACCATGTGGAATCCAGTTACTTTTCTTCCACGTACTCATAATAGCTTTCCATTAGCGGTCTTCCACACCGTAGCCTGTTTGTTCTGCCCCAAACTCACAGGAGCACAAGGTGATTCACCTTTTCCAAGGAAAGCTCTGAAAAAGGCCACAATTTCCCTCTTTTTTTCTTCCACCCCCTTGGCTAAATAAACACTGCTGCATTCCACCCCAATTCCAACAGAAGACGGGTTGAATGATAAAGAGTTCAATTCCATGTGGGCAGAGGAGAGAACTCAAGGTCTTATGTGTCTTTGAGTGACTGCCCAAAGCACTGGGCTACCGAGTACTAAAAGTAATAAAGTTGTAAGAACAACAAAAAAAAGAGAGATGTTTCATGAAGGAAACTTCACATTTAAAGCTACATTAAATTCATACTGTGCCAGCGATAGCTTTTTCAGATAAGATGATATTTAAGCTCTACGTTGACTGGCCATGTGAGACATCTACACATATTTAGAAACTGTCTCTCGAGGACACGTTGGAATACAGAGACTTAGACAAGTAAGGAATTTGCCCTTAATTTAAAAAATAAATAAGAATAAATCCAATGGAATTGAAGATCGTATTTTAACATGAGTGGTGTTTATAAATTTACTGAGACTGCTCACAAAGTGGTAAGTCGCTGAGTTGTTCTTCCCCCTCCCTTTTTTTTTTCTTTTTTTAATGTGATCTCCAAATAAGAGTGAAACTCCAAAATTATCCTACTCTTCATATCACTTTAGGTTAACTTATTAAAAATTGAAGATGTTGCTAATACCAGTTTGCCTACTACAGGCTGAGGAAGGAGAATTAATTGTTCTGAGGAATGTCAGGAGGTTGTCAGTTGGTGTTTGACTTAAAAGATTGACATGTCATTTCAAGCATTTTAAAAGATCTCTATTGATGTTACTTTAGATACTGTCACATGAACTGAAAAAATGATTTGATGGCTGTGAGCAAATGGTTTCTGCCTTGGCAGTGAAGTGGATGTCATGGTGCTCGTAATAAATACAGCTCACAGCTCCTGTCCAGAATGTGGTGATCTCTTTGAAGAGTTTTTGCTGGTTCTACCCAAGCAGAATTTACATCCACAGGCCCTTTTTTCTTGACAGCTACTTCAAGCATATAATTAAACAACGCTTTTTTAGCTGTAACTGCTTTAAGCTTGTACACGAAAAAGGTGGATACTTGGGGTGTTTTCTATCTTAATGATATTTGACTAAGTATAAACAAAAGATTTAATTTATTTTCAATAAGATAACACCGCTTTCTGGTTTTAATTACATTTACATAGGCATAATAATCATTTAAAGATGAATAGATTTTATCTGGCAATGGTCATTGCTAAGAGAAAACCTCTAGACGGTGTTCTAATACCCCTAGAAAGCAGGCCATTTTTCTTTTATTTACTTGTTTGTTATTTTCTTTGGATAATAAAGGGCGTGTGAGGAGATCTTGCTGTCTTTCTGTTTGATGTGTGTTTAACCTCTCTCCTCCAAAGTTCAGAAAAATCCTTTTTTTAGACTGAGGATCAGTTGCCTCTGCCATACATCTCATCTCACACTGCTGCTTTCATAGTTACTGACTTCATTGTCAGAAAATGCAATGGTTTTTACATACAACCTTGTATATGACTATTGAAAAACGTATTGAAATAATAGAGAGCAAGTAAAAGAGAAATTTTTGTTGGTCGTCAATTTGTGTACTTGTCCCAGTCAGTAACTATATAATCCATCAATTTCTAATTACAGTTCATAATGAAATTTATTTTTTAACAAATTAATTTCTAGGTTTTTAATCTTTTTTGTCTTTTTCACATGAAGTTGCTGTTATTTGCTGTGTTTCAGATGACACAGCAATAAGATTATAAGTGATTTTATCAAGTAAATATTTGCTGTGACTGCCCATGAGAGCAGCTGAACTCTGTTACTTACAGGTGGCATTTAAACACATCCGATTTGTGAAAATAAACTGTATTATTGAAACCACATGCATTTTCAAGTGGTTTTATTTAAGAAAAAAATGACAAACATTGGGGAAAAAACATTCTTACTGCAATCTAAACTGTGTATGGGGGTGTGCGTCAAAAAAAAACCTCCTCCAGCACCTTTTAAAACTGAATTTTACTGATGTGTCCTGTTCATAGCTATTATGAACTGTTATAAAACTTTTTTTCAAGTCCTTTGCTGCTACATTTTCTCCCTCCAGGTCACCAAATTTACTAAAACTTTTTTTTTTTTTGAGTCAGGTTTAAGGTACTGAATTTCTTTAACTTTTAAGGACTGTTGCAATGCTATATTTTGTTGATATGATTAAGAATATCTGCAAGGCTAGGTCTGTATGCTTGTAATTTCAAATGTGATAGCCCTGTTCTTGGTGAATTCTTTGCTTCTCACCTTTCCTTCCAGGTCTTTTGTAGAAATAAGTATGCAGCCATTAAGTTTACTTGTTTTCTTCTGTAATGCTTCTGCTACTCATTATGAGTTCATGGTTTACTTCAACGTTGTGACCATTTTGCACTCAACTACTGCATTGATGCATTTGAAGTGAATGTGAGTTTAAGGGTTTTACGTAGTCACTACTTATTGAAATATCTGTTTTGTTATTCTGCACATAGGCAACTCAAAACAAACTGGGAAAGGTAGACGTACGTGATTCTGAACTGCAGGGGTTTGCAGAGTTCTGTTAGAAGCCAGTTGTCCTGAAGTTACTGTAGCCAACAGTGGTTAGCATATTTTGGAGGTCTGCAAAAATTGAGGTTTCGATAGCAACATTTGTTTTCTGCAACATGATTATTATTTTGTTTTTCAAGTTCCCCCTTTATCTTGATATTGTCTGGCTGCTCTGACAGTTCCTCTACTCACTGGCAGCTGTGCCAAAGGAGATGTAGTAGCGCTGTTGGGAACGACCGTGTTCCGGAGATGACTCAGGTTTCAAGGACAAGAAAAGTGACTTGAAATAGTCCTTCCAGCAACTCTTTCAGAAATACACTACTTAACAATGGTTAAGCATTGGCTCAGAGTGTTTCTGAGCATTTTGCGTTTACCAGCTGATTTTTACAGTATTTGGTGAGAGAATATAGTATGTTCTTGTTTTCTTTGTGCCCACAGCTCTCATGCAGCTAGAGAAAATTACTAATGTGCATTAAGGAAAAGAAAAAAAACTACTAGCAGTTTGGTTGTGGTTCCTTGAATTACAAATCATATTATGTTAATCAGTTTTCTGTATTTTAATTTTCTCTCTCTTTATTCTTCATCCAGATTCCACCAAGAAAATTAAGGATGTCTTAGAAGAGTTCCATGGCAGTGGTGTGTTAGCAAAATACAATCCTGAAGGGGTAATTCTTCTTCTTCTCCTTTCTTCCAGTTGTCAGAAATGTTGGGGAGAAATATTTACAAATGTTTTAGCAAATACAAGTATTTGAAATAGCAGGTTATTTATAAATCAGCTCTTTGGGTATTTGAAACTCTCTATAAAACAAAACTATAAATAATTTTAAGAACTAAAACTTTAAAACCACCATAGTAGATAGACCTGCTTAATAATAAATGTAAACCTGCATTTTCTTTTCGAAGATTTAAACAGACAGAAGGAAACCCCCACCCTTATGGTAAGGTTAAAGCGCTTCCCAATTCTTTATAAAGATTGGAAATGTTAAGCATAATTTCAAAAGTTGGAAAAATAAAATCTGTTCAGTTAAGATTTCTTTTTAAGTTTTGCTGCTCTTGTGGTTTTTTCTGATGGTGGGATCCCCGTTATTAAAGGAGAAAGGGGTTTTTTTCTAATTTTATAGAACAAATAAGTCAGCTTAAAAAACCCCATGTGTGTGATTGCATTGTCACTACAGATTCACCACTAGGTAGAAAAAGCCAGATTGCGTTCTTTTTTGTCCTCAATGGCAATTTTTATCTGCTTAGCACATCCTAATGGTGGGATTCAAAATGGAGCTAAATAAAAACCTATTTCAGTAATGTTTTAATAGTAATGTTTCTAACTTTGCTTGTGCTATGTGAAACATTTTTATTGTCTTGCTGAGATATTTGAGGTGGAAAAGATGGTTATGCGCATGATGTATTTGAAAGTATGTGTTTTGTTATTCTGCACAAAGGCAACTGAAACCAAATTGGAAGTGGTTAGACCTATGTGCTTCTGAACTGCAGGGGTTTGCAGACTTCTGTTAGAAGAAAGTTATCCTGAAGTTACTGTAGCCGACAGTGATTAGAATGAATATTTATGAAAATTACTTGATCTTGCATTTCAGGATGTAAAAAGACAAGAATTATAGTCAAGTAAAGTACTTAAAACTCTTAAGTACTGAAAAGTTATTTGACACTTTGAACTTTGCAAAGCATAATGTTGGTAATTTTAGTCCGTTTCTGACGATATAGTTCATAATTCAGTAGAGTAGTATAAGTTGATTTTGTAAATTATCATCTTAAATGCCCATTATTTCAGTTAAATAGAATCTTAGATTATAAAAGGATGGGAATACTATGATAATCTAATTTACTGTCTAATGTAACACAGGCTGTAAGACTTCACTTAGCTGATTTTTGTTAGAATGTAGAAAAGTTTTTGATGTTTTTTTTGTTTTGTTTTAGAAAAGTAGGAACTGTTGATTTACAAACTTGCTCTTTCGGGTTTTTTTTTTGCTTTTAACTTCTGCAGTTTTCTTTGTGCCCTTAGTGTGCGATAAAATGCTCTTAATTTATTATTCTGTTTTCTTTTCTTGAAATTTTTCATTTCTGAATTCTTATATTCAGTCATCATCGAGTGTTTTCGGTTTTGTGAAGTGTAACCTTTTAAAATACAAAGTAATTGTGCCTTTTATGCATATTTAAATAACACATTGCCGTGTAGGTGACACACGGTTGAATTATCGATGTTTGTGTATGAACAAATCAGTACTTAAAATTGTGAAATCTGTGTCTTTTGACAAAGTCACTCCTACAATTTGAGGGTATGTGGAGGTTGAGCCACGGCCAGAAGTGATAACTGAGGGCACCTGGGACAACTGCTCTGCCCGAAGCCAGGTGAATTGACAGAATTTGTGCACAGCTGATGTTAATAAATGCAGTTTGTTCTGTGCCAAGGCTGTGACTCTGTATGACGTTTCCTAGAGTTCTTCATTTCACAGCAATTTGTTTGCAGAATCCTAGCCTTGTACTGAAATACCCAGGGATTTACAGGGTGCCTGAGCCCGTGAGCAGGATGGGAGGATGGAAGGGGAGGAAGAAACGCAAGTCAGGCACACTGCGGTGGCTTCAGTGCCTTCAGCAGGGATCAAGCTCTTCACTACCCACACATTGCGTCAGTGTGGACCCAAGCTAACCCTGACAGCTTTTGGACTTCGCTTCTTAGCACTTAGGCTTCAGAGAGTCCAGCATAAGAAAAACACAGCTATCAGCGAAGCTACTTTGGATCCAGTAAGATTTATTACCTCAAGTTTCAGGCCACAAGCAGCCGAACTGGAAACAAAGTGCCTGAAGTTTCCTCTGCAGTTGAGCGAATATTCCGAGTCGGACAGAAACGCTGTTGCCCAAGTGTGTGTATATTTTTGGCATGCATTCGACCTGCGATGTGGATAAACTCTTTACAGAATGATTTGCAAGTTGATTATGTCTGGTCAGATGAGGAATCTGTGAGTGGGATGTACTATTTAAGTAATTCATTATTATCTGTGAATAGATGAGATGACAAAAATGGACTGTTCTGGCTGAAATCAGTCATAGTGCAGTTTTCACTTCCACATCACAGCCAGCACCTCTGTTTTGTTGCTGTATTTTGTAGACGATACCATCGCGTTTCCATTTTAGGTCTTATTTCCTACATCATTGTGACATTAAGTACTCCAAGTTATTTTCCAAGTTTTGTCAATATTCTACCAAAAGGTGGTGTCAGTTTTTTATCAGTAGAAGCATAGAGCTATGGCAGATTTAGCAGTGGGATATATTTATCTACTTAAGAAAAAGCCTTCCTGTTTCAAGCTTCTCCCTGCTTAAAGGGTTCAGGAATTTATTCTACTCCATTGATCCTATATTGCAGCTTTTTATCACAAGCTTATTTAATGGGACACAAATAGCAAAAGAAAAGCTATTGGTATTCAAAGCTTATCACCTGAACTCGTATGGTTTGGTTTTCCATTATCTTATATCTTGTTGAGTGAGTGGTTTTGGGGCTTAGTGGAAACGATGTATCTGGTTATCAGAAGATATGCAGTATTGGGAGTTTATTTATGGAGCTTTTACTCTCTGCTTTCTGTAAGAGAGATGACTAAAACTTCTACAAATGGTACTGAACCTCTGCCTTTCCACCTTCTTCTCTAAGTCAGTGTCAAATATGTAATTAAGAATAGATTTTATACACACGGGTAGGTTAAGATCAGCCTTCTGGAAAGCTGCAGTTTATAAATACTCTTTTTATCTTTTGAGATTTAATTTAATTAATTTCAGCCATTTCACTTTGAGGGGAGCACTGAATAGTCTAGCAAGAATTAGGAAAGCAGATGGAACTAAAGGCTAAAGGCTTGTAGATGTAGTGTTGTCATCTTTTATGAGGGATCTGTTGAAGTGCATCATAATTTCTTGTTTACTTGCTTACCTATTTACCATCTAGAGCTCTTAGGGTTAATCAGTGCCTGTAGAGTGAGGGTTGAAGGTGTGTGGAGAGGTTTCAGCCAGACAAGCAGTCTAGTGCCACCCTGGAGTTCCATAGTTCAGATATGGATAAAAAGAATAAGCTTGCATATGCAGAAAGACCAGGAAGACAAAAATTTCCAGGAAGGTTATGACAAGGAGTGCAGGACACAAGGCACATTCCATGATCTGATCTGTCCAGATGAGTAAAGCTGCAGGTTTGACAGAATGTTTGCAGTCAAGGTGGCATCATCTGACTACTCTCAATTGGAATTAGTGCAGATACTTTGAAGAAGGTTTCTCCAGGGTCCTTCTGATTTCCAGGGGTCTTAGGGGTTTTCTAACTTAACTCTGCAGGCATATCAAAGATACCTCTGGTAACTCCAGTTTAGCAAAAGTCTGGCACAATCAGTGTAGTTTATGCAGGGGATACAAGTGGATTTATACTTTCAAGGTAGTACCTCTTACTGGGAAGTAGTGATAGCAGTTTGTGATTAAGGTAGTGCGACAGTCCTTGCTAGTGTTCATAGAATCACAGAGTTGTATCAGTTGGAGAAGACTTCAAAGATCATTAAGTCCAACTGTTAGCCTAACACTGCCAAGTCCACCACTGAATCATGTCCCTCAGCCCTACGTCTGCCTGTCTTTTAAATGCCTCCAGGGATGTGAGGACTCAACCACTTCCCTAGGCAGCCTGTTCCAATGCTTGACAACCCTTTTGATGGGGAAACTCCATCTAAAGCTCCCCTGGCATAACTTGAGGCCATTTCATCTCGTCCTGTCTCTTCTTACTTGGGGGAAGAGACACACATGCCCCACTACAATCTCCTGTGAGGTAGCTGTAGAGAGCGAGAAGGTCTCCCCTCTGCTCTGGTTTTCTCGAGGCTGAACAACCCCAGCTCCCTCCAGCACATAATTTGTGTTTCCTGTAGCGAGTGGCCGACNTTTCTTGAGGCTGAACAACCCCAGCTCCCTCCAGCACCAAAATGTGTTTCCTGTAGCGAGTGGCCCAAAACTGAACACAGTATTCAAGGTGGGGCCTCACCAGTGCTAAATACAGGGGGATGACCACTTCCCTAGTCCTGGTGGCCACACTATTCCTGATACAAGCCAGAATGCTGGTGTCCTTCTTGGCCATCTGGGCATACTGCTGGCTCATATTCAACCATCCATCAGCCAGCAGCCCCAGGCCCTTTTCCTCTGGAAGCTTTCCAGCTGCTCTTCCCCAAGCCTGTAGCATCCATGGGACGCCAATCCAACCATTTTTTTGTCCAGCAAAGCGTCCACCCATCCAAGTCATAAGCAGCCAGTTTCTCTGGGAGAATGCTGTGGCTTTACTAAAATCCAGGTAAATAACATTCACAGCATGTCCCTCATCCTTTAAGCAGGTCACATTGTCATATCCGGTTAGTCAAGCAGGACCTGCCTTTCAGAGACCCGTGCTGACTGGGCCTAATTGCCTTGTTGTCTTATACGTGCTGTGTGATGGATATGAAGATGACCTGCTCCGCAGTTTACTGTAGCACTGAGGTCAGACTGACAGGTCTATTGTTACCTGATCCTCCTTGTGGCCCTCCTTGTAGATGGTTGTCACCTGCAGTCAACTGGGGCCTTCCCGGTTAGCCAGGACTGTTCATAAATAATGGAAAGTAGCTTGGAGAGCATTTCCACCAGTTCCCTCAGTACTCTTGGGTGGATCCCATCCAGCCTCATGGATTTTCTTGTGTCTACATGGTGTAGGAGGTCACTAACCATTTCCAATGGGTTATGGGGCTTTATTCTGCTCCCTGTTTCTGTCTTCTACCGCAGGGGGCTGGGTACCCTGAGAACAGCTGGCCTTACTGGTAAAGGCTGAGGCAAAGAAGACATTAATACCTCAGCCTTTTCCTCATCCTTTGTCACTATTTTCCCCCCTCTATCCAATAAAGGATGGAGATGCTCCTTAGCCCTCCTTTTGTTGTTAATGTATTTATGGAATTGATCATTGTATTCACTTAAGTTGTTTCTTTAACAACTGTTCTTGGCAACAAAGTAATTTAAAAAATACACTCAGATGAAAGGAAAACATTGTATTTTTTTTTCTTGTTTATCTGTCATTGCATGGTTAAAAATAAATTGCTTGCACTCTAATCAAGACTAGAATGCTGTCTTAGAACCATTTTCTTGACATATGTGTTAATGCAAGAAAATGGGATATTCTGTAGAATGTCTTAAACCTGTTCATCTACATCACTAACCTTTCAACAAAAATAGTTCTATTATAAAAGCAGAGCTTGAGTATTAACGACACTGCACTAATATATGTATGTTCTTTCTTTCCTTGCATGCGTTACAGAAACAAGATATACTTAATCAAGTAAGTAATCTTAATTTGATTTTTTTTTTGCTTTTGTTATGCAAAGGAGCAGTATCTTTTATTTTGTAGCCTTCCACTGAGATGACACTTACTAATTAATATTGCATGTGGCTATTCTGTCAGATAATAGACAAAATATTTAAAGCTGAGAGCAAAGCGCACTCTCTTTCTGCTGGCAGACTTTGTCACTAGGTGAATTTCATTTTTTTTGTCATTCACAGTACATAATTTTGCTAATATTAATTCAGAGGAATATGAAAGAATAGTTAAGAGCAAGTAATTCGCTTGTTCCATACTTGTCACAGAAATTTCTGCTTACTAGTAAGATCTCATAACGGTTTGTGTTATTCTGAAATGACTATGACACCTCTCAGAAAAAAATCTCAAATACTGTTTCTGTAACCATATAATTCCATTTATATACAGCAGGCTTAAAATTGCAGATTTTAAGCTTATAGGGTGCCTTAAGCGATTGTGACTCTGCAGCAATTGCAAGAGAAATGGTTAAAAAGCTGATCATCTACCCAAGACTCTACTTCTGAGAAGCTTCAGTAGCCTAAAAGCAGTTAGCAAAATGCAATGGAAAAAAAAAAAAAAAAAAGAAAAAGGCTAGGGAAGAAGGATGAATCAAAAGAATTATTATTTTTTTTTTTTTAAATGACCTAGTTACTCTTCCTTTGTAGCAGAGGAGTTAAAAAGCCCCTGCTTTGCTGTTCTGGGAAGAGGCAGCCAGAACATGAGAATAATGAAAAAGTCCAGAGACTGGATTACTTTTATAGGAGCTCTTCACTTTCTGGAGTCAAAGGCCCGTTGAGGTTTTGGAGGTGTGTTACCGAGATCAGGGCTTCCAATTCACAAAAGGGCTCAGTTTTCCTTCAGATGAGCAACATTACTTTTTTTAGTAAGCTCACACGGTGACTCTGAGGGGTCCTGAAAAAGAAGAATTTCAAGTTAAAAGTGTATCTAGAGAGATAGACTAGTTCTCTCTAGAGATTAGACTTGAGACTAATCTCGTAAGTATTTTTGCTAATAACCTCATCAAAAGTAGTAAATGAATACTGATAGAATCAACTCACTAAAGCAAATTTGAAAATTTGTTGCTAAAAGGGAGAAAAATCTGAATGTTGTACTGGAAAAGCTCAATGTTATTATGGACGATAGCAAATGGAAATGGAGTGAAGGGCACCAGCGCAGAGCACATCGCAGTGTACCCTGGGATTAGTGCCGTTGTTAGATAAATTGCTGTGTGTGGTAGTTGATGACAAGATGATTGCAAAGCATTGTTGGGCTTCGGTCACAAAGAAGAGAAATATATTACTGGGACATTGTAATAGTGTTCCCATGGCTGTGGTGGTCGGAGAACAGGACACGAAAGTGTAAGAAAAAGTAGCGTCTTAGGACCCATTGACATGAGTGGAAAATTAGTTAAAATTTCGAGCACACAGAAACATTCAGTAAAAGAAAGATTTTTATGCCATTTCCCTCAGCTACATTCTTTGATCTGACAGAAGATACTAATTTACAGTAAAGATTATAATATTACTAGAATATTTAAATTGAAGTATTACTGCTACTGATAGGAAGATTTAATTTTGTATAAAAAGGCAGTGCAGAAACCGTATCTTTCTGCTTTTGACCAAATGATGGGACAAAGTGAACTCAAATTAGAACTAATTTATAGAAGGGTAAGTGTGATGTGGAGAATTACATCTATTACGTAAGAGAAGCCTGGCCCTCACATATAAGTAACTGCAAACTAGGAAATGATGTTGTGTCTTTCTAGCTACAAACCGGAAAAATTTAGCAAATTCTGAGTATCACCAGCAGAAAACTCTGACACTGGGCACTCAGTGATTTTTTTGGCTCTGTGGGCAGAATTTCCAGGGAACCAGCTTCCTGGATCCCTGGAGAGTTGGGAATCCTGCCAGGCAGAGATGCTGTCAGTATGGATGTGAGCCTGCTTTTTGTGGGAAGTGTTGAGGGCACCGAGGTGTAAAATGTTTCAGATAGTCAATTTCTGCTGCAAAACGGTTGGGTTTCAAACATTTTTTATGATCTTTAGTGTTCGCTCTGTCTCCTTTCCTTTCTGTGCTAACATTTCTCCCTCCTTGATGTCTTCCTTCCCTTCTGATACTTCTCTCTGCCCTAAGATCTCTTTTCTCCCCCCCTCGACTTTTTTGCATTGCACAGTACCTTATATTTTTTTCTTTATAAGCCTCATACTGCTTTCATTTATATGTTACTTGATTAATTCTCATAATTTGCTAACTCCAGGGCTATTTTCCAATTCTAATGGGCACTAGATACTGTTTCAACATATTTTAAAATAGTTATTTTCAGGATGATTAAGGTACCAACGTCAGTATTTAGGCAGAAGTTGATAGAGAATTTTCAGCTGGCTTTGATATTGAGGCCGGAGGGACCATTCTGTTTCAAAGAACGTGCTGCTTAAAACTACACCGTTTTACAGGAGAACAAACAAAAGTGGATGGTCACACTGGTGTCAGTTTTATTTTTAATGTATTTTATTTGAAGAGTGGCAGACTACTCTGACAACATTACAGCTCCTCTAACAGCATGAGAACAGTACAGATATGATACCAGTTGTGGTACTGAGTTACAAAATGCTGTGCTTGTAGTTTTGTATTAATTTGAAATACCGGCTAAGTTGTCCTTTTCTTGAAGTGAACATAGAAATAAAATAATTTAGAAAGGATACATTTAGTGTACTTCCTGAGTTTTATATTGCCATTGATGAATGTTTAAAATTTGATGCATTTCAACTCAACTGTACCTGCGATGGTGCAATGTTTATGCAAAATTTTGAGTTACGACTTTTCATTCCACTAGTCATTGGTGGTAGACTTCATAATATTTAACTACTCGTATGTGCTTAACATCAATGGAAAAGTATCTTTCTGTGTTTTCAAATGATTGTAAATTTAATTCTGTTACCCCGTGCCTTCATTTGGTCACTGTTTGTCTGAATTAATACTGTGAAAGAAACGGGGAGAGGGGAGGTGTTTGGCTGATGGGTGTTCGGGCTCTGTGAAACCTAACCAAATAACGCCATTTTCTTGAGACATCAACATTTAACATTGAAATATGTTTAATTTCTAACAGTGAGAATTCTGAAGCCATCAAATGAGTGCTGTGTCCCTGCTATAGTGTTCTCCTGTTTACACTCTATTTTTAACAGTTGGGTAATAAAGGACTGTGGTATTTGTAAACAGTTCTACCAGTGTTTATGTCCCCTAGTCAGGCCCAAGGCAAGTCTATTTATTTATTATTTACCTGCAAAAGTCTAGAAATTGCAGGCAATAAGAAGACTCTAGAGCAACCTAGTTGTCCTTAGTTTCTGGTTTCTATCTCTAACCACGTTTAACTTACTGCAGGTTTACTCCTGCTGAATGTAGCTGAAACAACCTCCACAAAAATGTGCAATGGACAGAGAAGATCATTACAGTTGAAATGTGTGAGAATGCTGCTGATACTGAATGCATGTAGAAAAATAATTCTTAATTTTAGCCACGTTATGAAAATGACAATTCAGCCATGTCTGTCTGAAAGCAGGTTTTTGCAGAAACTTCACAAGCAGTTAAATTGTTTGATTCAACCTGAACTTTTTGTCGTAACTGATTTTTTTCAGGGCTTCATTCATTTTGCTTTTTTATTTGGTTTTACTCTGAAGCATACCACCTCCCCTATTTTTCCTAACTTCTGTAGTAATTATAATCTTCAGATGACCAATTCTGCTGGAACAGAATACAACCTATCTGCTCTTCACTTTGTTTAGTGTATAATATTTCTTCTAACATTCTGTAATGGTAATACCAATTAGATAGAAATAGACCCTGGGTGATAATCTGCTGCCAGACCCTTTTGAAAGTATGTGCCTTATTACTCTTTTTTCTTAAAATAATCTCAACTTTGTAAAGTAAATACAGCATATTTAGTGAATTTATGTATTAAATATATTTATTTATATGTGTAGTACTTATAGATGTAAGAATTTACACACATATATAATCATGCACTAAAGAAGATCTGCTGGTGGTAAGGTTTGGGTTTTTTTCTTACCCGGATATAAGACTGGGATGAGACTGCAGTGGTTGGTGAATATGTTCCAGTAATTTTATTTTAGCAATTAGCATAAATTTATTTTAATCATATGAGGATGTAGTACAGCATTATGCTCAAAAATCTTGTTATTGCATAAAAATTGAGTCTTCCCATTTGGATGTTTCATTGAGTTTACTTCTTTGGAGACACATGTAGGCTAAGGGAAAATTTTGACAGTTACATGTATCTGTAGTGTTGGTAATATCCAAATATTCTTTGGTCATACAGAGTATTTGGTAGGAGTAGCCTGTGAGAGCTTGTGATTTTTTAAAATTACTTTATTCTGTAAACTTTCACCTCAGTAGATGAGCATTTGGCTGCCGCTTCATCTAAGAAATAACTTTTATTTGATTACTAGAACTTTCAAAATGAATTATGTAAAAAATGCATTAAATCAAATGCTTACATCAGAAAATACTAAGGCCTTGCAGTTTAAACCAAACTTTAGATTGGTGCACAAAGATAATCTCCATGAGGGATTCCACATTTAATCTGAGCTTCTGCCATATGAACATTAGAAATACATTTTAAAAAACCAAACCCGTATGCATTCAGATGTAATTCATGTTTTCTAGCTTATTAACCCTCTCTATATGCTTCTTTTTTTTCCCCAACATATTTTTGCAAAGTCAGATTTTGAAACATTGTCAGAACCAATGAAACCTTCAATGCTTTAGCATTGCTTTCACAGCTAATCATATTTTTCTCACTAAAGGACTAGCGTGAATGTGTGTGATTGTTGCCATAGCATTCTGTGCAACTCAAGACCCTGTAACATCTTCTGTTTTAAACAGCTCATTTTTCAGATATTGGGTCAGTATAAATAGTTTAAAAAGAAATAATCAATTAAGGGGACCTACCCACAAACAAGGATAACTCAGAGCTGTTACTGGCGGTAGATTAAAGCTGATTATACTCTACATTTTTGGCAACTTTCGGAGGTCAGGCAACGTAATTTAAAAAGCAATTAATTGAAAATTACATTTCAACGTAATTCTCTTTCCATTATCTCTGAAATGTTCTCTTTAATAGGTGACTTCGTGGAAGTCTACTGGAATGAACAATTTCTTTTTTTTTTTTTTTTTTTTTCCCCCTCACACTGTGTTTTTCAGGGTGATGGAGACAGTAGCTTATGTTGAAATATTTTCTACAAATTTAAAAGAAGAAAAAGATCAAAGAGGCTGTGGTATTTTAAAAGAATTTATGGGGGGATATTAATTCCAAAAACTAGATCACGTCTTGTTCCCGTTTATGTGTGGGGAGGAATAAAAGAAGTTATTCTTCTACCCCTCCTTGCTCTGACCCATCCACAATCGCAATTCTTTTGTCTAGAGGATATTAATAATAAGTTGCTTTTTTGCATCTTGTGGGGAGAAAGAAAGCGGAGTGTTGCAGCTTCTCTTCCTTCCTTCTCCATGTCACCCAGCAGAACTGGTTGGTGCATGTACCCTGGCGAGGAAAATACAGGAGGCAGTTAGACCAGTTCTGGTGCAGTTTGGTGGTAGGGCAGATCATGAGTCAAAAGCTGCCAATTTTTTCGGACTATTTCTTCTCTTCAAATGTCTTAACATGGTAGAAGTTAAAACCTTGCATAGCATAGTTAAAACCTCTGAATAATTTTATTTTATAGTATAATAGAGGATGCAAAATTGGCTTTATTTGCATAGATCCTGTTTTTCACTGCAAAAGCGTGTTTTGTGTATTTTCCATATAAGGATATACTGAGTTGTGAGGTCTCTACCCTGTGGAGTTCTGCGTATGTTGACACAGAACGTACACATAAATGCGTACATTTTCACAATATACGTACTTGGGATTTTCTTGGTCTTGCATTTTGTGTGACATCAGTAAAGCAGAAAAGCAAATTATAACATTGTACAGCTTAAATGTAGTAGGAGAAACGAAGAAGTCAAATGCTCGGTTTCCTTGTTTTCCACTAGTTCCTCATTCCTCTGCCCTGCCCCATCCTTCAGTTCTGCTCTGTGAGACGGAAGAACAAGGAAGGAGCTCCCACAGCTGTTAGAGACACAGCAGCATGAAGGGCATAATTTAAAGAACAGGTCGAGGGAGGTGAATCTGCCCCCCTACCCTGCTCTGGTGAGACCCCACCAGGAGTACTGCATCCAGCTGTGCAGGCCTCAGCACAGAAAGAACACGGACCTGTTGGAATGGGTCCAGAAGGAGGCCCATGAAGATGATCAGAGGGCTGGAGTACCTCCCTATGAGACTGACAGAGTTGGGGTTGTTCAGCCTGGAGAAGAGAAGGCTCCAGGGAGACCTTAGAGCAGCCTTCCAGTATCTGAAGGGGGTCTGTAGGAGAGATTAGAGCATCAGGGAGTGGAGTGATAGGATGAGGGGTAATGGTTTAAACTGAAAGAGAGAAGATTTAGATTAGATTTCAGGAAGATATTCTTTCCTGTGAGGGTGGTGAGACACTGGCCCAGGTTGCCCAGAGAAGCTGTGGCCGCCCCATTCCTGGAGGGGTTCAAGGCCAGGCTGGATGGGGCTTGGAGCAACCTGGTCTGGTGGGAAGTGCCCCTGCCCAGGGCATGGGGGCTGGAACTTGGTGATCTTAAAGGTCCCTTCCAACTCTAACCATTCTATGATTCTGCTTACCGAAAGGTGGGGGGTGGCTTTGGGGGGGTGCATGGGGAAGGAGAAGGAACATAATTGGTGTGGGGAATTCAATAGCTGTGTGAATGCTTCATATCTTGTAAGAAGTAAGAGGCAGCCAGTGAAAACTGCTGACAGTGTGTCGAATTCTTGGCATATTATTTCCTGTGTGCTCTTGCTTATGATCACTATGGATGTCATGCATGTGATTGCTCAGTTCCCATCAGTGCAGGTTTTTACTACAAAACAGATAAATTGTGGGAAATTGATTACCCCAATATTAAGAAACCAGAAAGTAACATTGTATGTGACCAGTCACCTGAGATCAGTCCTGTTCAATGTGTAGTGGAGGGTGAACAGAACATGGTGCATTTGCTCTGGGTTGAGGAAGGATCAGGTTTCTGTTCTCGGCGAAGACACTTGAATTCATAGAGGTGATCCTATGCTTTCTCTTGGCCGTAATAGATCTTTTCTGGCAGGTTTTACAGCCTGCTAAACTGGCAGTGCCGATGGAGTTCAGCTTCTTTCTCTCTGGCGTACAAGGTGTTAGAAGCCATTCTGCTGTCTGGACAGAATGAGGTGTTTTAAGGCACCTCCATAGCCTGTTACAGCCATAATCAGCAGATCTGAGACCTGAGCAGGCCCTGTGTTTTTAATTGACTATTGATCTATATATGTTTGATAGAAAATTAGAAGACTCCTGAAGTTGTGTTATTTTGCCAAGCCCAGTCATAGCTCCTACTGGGAAACCAGTCCTTCAATTCCTGGTTTTCCTGAGATGGAGAGACTCGCACTCTAAGAACTAGCACTAAATTGGTGTAAGGTACTTATTAAAGAGTACTTGAGAAGAAACAGAACCCTTATCGCAGCAACTGGAGATTATTTTTTTTAAAGCATATTAAGCGTAGACTGACCGTTTCTTTTTCCTTGGACTCTCACGTATTCTGGGAATCTGGGATTTAAATGAAACTGAAGAGTGGGAAGGAAGAGCTCTGCTTTATGCTACTAGTGTAGAGTAGAAAGAGAAATAAGATATATGCATTCTTTACTGGTATTAGTAAGGTCAAAAGCTCCTCATCATTTATCTATGAGATACATGGGATAACTGCAAAGAAACGTGCAGTCATGATGGTGCTATGGAAAATAGTGGTCACCTTATGGTTGGTTTTGTAGTATTTAGTGCATTAATAGGAGAGTAAAATTCCAGACTCCTTTGTTATTATTTGAGATTTTCAATATCTATAAAAACATGAAAGTAATTTTAGTATTTTTACTTTCTTTAGAGTTTGAGAAATGTTTAGGCAGTGTGATCAGTTTCATCCTGGAAAGTCTCCTGGAAAAATGTAGCTTATCCTGAAAACTGTAATTTATTTATCTTGTCAGTTGCAGGACTTTTATCTCTTGGTGACTTTAAAATCTTTGCAGTCAAGATTCCTTAGTGACATTTTTTCTAGTTCAACGATTGTCTTTTTATGTGTGCTTAGTGTTCTGTCATAGGATTTCTGCTGATATATTGAGCAGGATACACTAGTGATCAGATTGTTAAGGTGAAAAATGAGAGTAAAAGCCTAGGCTAGAGAATTTTCTACAGAATTGGCTTTTGAAATGTATTATTTTTATTTTTGTTTTTCCAACAGGTGGGAAAATCTGTCACTTTTTTTATGCTTTCAGAAGGAAACGGTGGTCTCCATTGCACATGGTGCACAGTGTCTTCTTTTTCAGATAGTTTCTTTTTTGTGAACGTTTATAATGGGACCTGATAGCACAGATTTCTGTATTTTAATTGTAGTAGATGTGAGGCAAATGATGAAATCTTCAATCTAGTGACGACTAATGTTTTTGTTCATGTTCAGAAACAAAGTCTACGAACACCTTAGGAAGCTGAAGTAAAAAACCCAAGGGCTTTATCTACAATAAGTTTACTTGAGAGAGTCCTTCAAGGTCCTGTATATACATATATGGATATATTGGGATATAATATATCCCAATATAATATAATATCCCATATTATCCATATTTGGATACGGGCATCTTATCCAATGTCCAGCTTCAGGCATCTTTCCTTTTTTCAACTGACTTACCTTGTCCTCATTAGACCATAATTATCTGCTTGCTTTTAGAGTTGTGAAATGAAATAAGAGATTTCTGAGTCTGCAGAAGGTTGTGAAGTGAAAGTCATGCCATATCACAGCATATTAATGACTGGGCGTACTTAATTGAGGCATGAGACACCTTAGGATGCCGTTCCCTAAATCTGTTGGATGCAGTGGGGCAAATCCAGAACCTGCTTTCTGTAGTCAGTCAATTAATTAGAACTCATTATAAGCTTTGGTCTATTTCTTCTTTTTCAGTTTGTTGTATGTATCTGTTTGGAGGAAGCTTACAGAGAAACAATACTTAGTGATTAAATTCCTGTGGGTAGTTTAGTGCTGAGATTAATTTTGAAATTTGGTGGGGTTTTAATTAAATGTCAGACATTTTTCTCTGACAATTTATCACCAAAAAGAAGGTGCATATTTTTCATTTTCCTCTGCATTGAGACATAGCGAGTCCACTGTCATATTTGCTTTCAGAAAAGCTGAAAAACGTCTAATGGTTGACACATTTTATTTGCTTAAAGAACTTAAAAGTTAAAACTCTGCAGTTTTGCTTCTGACTTCTGTTCTTTCTCCTTTCCTTTTCTCCAAGGTGGATATATACCTTTTTTTTTGATTTTTTTTTTCCATTTCAGAAAATTGGAAACATTGATAAAATCTCAAAGTGGATAATGATAATAATAAGAACTGTTTCTAAAAAATAGCCAAAAATTAATTTTCTATGGATGTTATGGTTTAAATTAGCTGAAATGCAGTGGTGTCCTTTAAATGTGTACTGCTCTGGTTTTATATCAAAATTTTTCATTAACAAATGAAGTTTTATTACCTGATAATATAGAAAATTATAAAGGTTTATAAATTTTTATTTTGTCAAGTTTATTTTTGTGAGACATAAGAAAAGAAGGTCCAGAAAACTTGCTGAGACAGTTATTTAACATATAAAAAGAGGAATCCAGTTATATATGATTAATACAAAACCACCTACCTTTCTGTGACCTGCAGGAAAGGCTTTGGCACCATTTTTTATTTAAATCAAAGCTAAACCAGCACAGATTTATT
>VXBJ01006544.1:721839-779734 GCA_013400055.1 Nycticryphes semicollaris | reverse complement strand
CCCCCGCCTTTTTCCTCAGAAGATTTAGGCCAAATGATTTGAAAGTCCTTTCATGTCCCTCTGAGTCACTATTGGCTGCTTTAGCTGCATCCTTATACAGCGCCCTGTTATGCTAAAAATTTTCCTGAGACCCCTAAATTTGTGATCTTAATCTCCTTATGCCCTCATAATCTCTTGTGAAATGGAATTAATTAATTCATGTGCCGGGTTAATTGTAGTCAGTTTGGTACATCCTGGCATGTTTTCATCCCCTCACTTGGGAAGCGTCACGGAAAAATGCCTTCTGAAATTCTAAATCCTTCTTTCTCAGGTTCATTTGAATTCAACTGGAGCTTCTGGAAGCCAAGCAAGTGTTGAAAATTAAGCAATTAGCCTGCAAGCATAGGAAAACAACATCCACCATTATGGCTTATATATTATAATCTGATATTATTGATCTGAGCTGTTTAATTAATCCTTGTGAATTCATTAACAGAAATTATTTTCAAACCATACCAAAATTTATTGGACTTGTCATCTGAGAAATTCTGATATGACAGATTTAAAAGGAATATATTTTGTTTTACATAGCAGAGTGAGCACAATCCATGTTAATGTGGAAAAATAATGTCCTATGTCCTCTGCTTTCCTTTTTTTTGTCATTTTGGTTACCTAAATATTGTGTCTTTCCTTTGAAAAGCAGCTGGGGCTGGGGGGAAATGCTACTAATTAGCGGAAGGGTAGTTACTTAAGGAATCATTTTTGTATTTTAGAAGGGTGAAGTTCCACGAGGGAAAAAGAAAAATACTGTGTAATTGCAGAATAGAGAAATGCTCATAATATTGTATGTTGTTCTCTCTTCTGTGAAAGTTATTTTAAATTAAGCTGAGCAAATGTTTTGCATCTTTAAGTGTTCTGCTCTAAATGAACCGTACCTAATACTAAACCCTCCACTTGGTGATAATCCTCTAACACTGTAAGTCTTCTACAGTGGTCCTCACAGCATTTCTTTTAAGGAATTATTTGATTTTTCTAAAGTTATGGCATGGCTTATGTATATTACAATGAGAGATGATAGAGAAAGCACTGAAAGTAATTTGATGTGAACCTTTTTTTTGAAAGCTCACCCCTTTTTTGTCATAAAACTGCTCCTAGATCTGCTGTAGTCCAGTTCTATTCTTTACCATATATACATTTACAAAAACACATTTCCAGAAATGACTGTGTTACTTTAGAGGTCAGCTCTAATAGGATAATCTACGCCAAGTATTTTGGGTCCTCTAGAAAATGTTTTTCAGCTCTGGGAGTGTTAGAGTCATGGCTTCTAATGTTGTTTTCATACAGGCAAGAACCTAATTGCAAGGCGCTCTGCGTGTATCGCCTTTAGAGGCAGGACCATTGGTGCACATTCTTTTGATACAGGATGCGGTTCTGCATCTGCATTTTGGACAATTATAAACGTTTCTGATCCGTATTCAAGTCACTTACCAGTTCCAAACTAACTTTCAGCATTATTTGGAAGCTTTTGGATGTGCATCACCTGAACTCTGATTGTCTGAATGTTGCTGCTGCCCTGGGGGAATACGGGTCGCAGAGCACGGTAGAGCAGAGGATAAAAGCACTTTTAGCTGAAGAAATCTGACTGCAGAACAACCACCCACTTTCTTTTTTCCTTTGCTGAGCACCCTAATCAGTGGCAGTCACAGTGTCAAGTATATTAAATCACATGGCAACCAAGTCCTGTAGTACTTTGGTATCTCTTGTCTTTCCTGGCCAGAAAATACCAGGCAGTTGGCAACACTTGCTTTGGAGGACACAGGGGTAACCTGACTATCTTTAGAAAATATTTAGAGGTTTGAACATCTTTGAGAAAGAGAGTCTTCAGTAAGAAAGTCACACATAATTTTAACCATATTTATTAATCCAAGTGTACACTCAGACTTAATTCTGAACCCGTAAGTGGAAAAAAATGTAGCATCAGGGATTTAGTTATTGCTGGCAGCTTGGTGGACCAATCCAAGCCTTAAAAATCTAAGCTATCTGTATACTCAAGGTGTATTTTTAGCAGTATATACGTAAAATCCACAAACAAGGTAAATCCACAAACAAGCTTTATGTAATACAGAGATATTTTATGTGTCCATCCATAAACCTTAATTAACATGGGATTGTAATTTGTTTCTCTTGTTTTCCTTTTTCACTTGGTTGTTCCTCTTTGCAGGTAATTTAGTGAAATAGCTAAGACAAGTCAGTAATGAACAACAAAATGAAGCAATTTCACGTTGTTAAAGTCAGTTGATTTAAGTGATTGATGTATTTGTTACACTTGCAGATAAAAAAATGAGCTTATATACTGTAACATAGTGGCTGATTTGCTTGGGTGCTGATACCAGTCTTTTTGCCAATGTGGTTTCATAGTTTATAAACAGTGAATTAGATGTCAGTGATGTTATTACTGGAAAAAAAACTCCATGGTTTTAGCACGAGTGAAATAGCATATGATTTCCCAAAGTAAAAGAGAGTGACTGAAACTCTGGGATGAGACAAAGGCAGTGAGTCCACGTCCAAGTTGACACGGCTGAGAAGCTCAGCAGGCACCCTCTTGCCAAGTTTATGTTCCTAATAATAATGACTTGCGCGAGATCAGTCAAATTTTGCCATCTGTAGTTTTGATCCCTCCTAAGGACAGTGATAGATATTTAAAACATTATCCTGTAGCAGTTAGGTCTTGACCTTAATGGAAAACACCTTATTTCACGTGAACATAAATTTTTTACATCTCCTAAATACAAAACAAAAACAAAAATCACAAAGGCAGGGGAGGTAAATCCCTGGTGTTGAAATGACATTAAAGTAATTGTAAAAATTATTAATACTGTGACTCAGACTCCAGAGTCACTGAGGCACTTTGAAAATTTAGTTTCAATTTTTTATTTTTCTGGCTTGGTTTCAAGCTGGCTTCTTTTTGGTCTTTTCCCTCCTAACACTGCATTCACTGTGCTGAACTAAAGGACTCTCCCTGAAGCATGGGGAGACTTCTCCAATTCAATTTTGTGATATCATGTGGCTTTACCCTTTAATTATTTAAGGGTGAAAAGTTGCTGTCCTGTTTGATCTAGAAACAAAGACAGTAACTCTGTGTTTTTCAGATTAATGATTGATAAGCAGTTTTAAAATCACATAGGTAACAAATTAGCATCGTTGGTAAGCGTGCTGTTGTGTCACAGCTATTTCTGAGAAAACTGAAATTGTCTTAAGCTCTTTTGATGTATTGCAGGACACCTCTACCTTTAGCGGTTCTATATTAGCAGGGTAACATGGAATCATAATGTTTTACATTTGCTGTGGCCTCATTGCAAAGGGCAGCAGCGAAGGGGGAGATGTTGATCTCCTCTTTCTAGTGACCAGCAACTGGACAGGAGGAAATGGAATGAAGCTGCATCAGGGGAAGTTCAGATTGGACATTAGGGAAGGTTTCTTCACTGAGAGGGTGGTCGGTCAGTCCCTGGAACAGGCTCCCCAGGGAAGTGGTGATGGCACCAGGCTTGTCAGAGGTCAAGGAGTGTCTGGGTGATGCTTTCAGTCTTACAGTTTAGTTTGTGAGGAGCAGAGGGTTGGACTTGATCCTTATGGGTCTCTTCCAACTTGATATATTCTGTGATTCATTTTATTGCTTACAGCAGACAATGCTGTCATACCAGGAAAAATCAGCAATGAAGTTTCACTAATCAGCTCTTTCCTTGCTGGCAAAAGGAAAACCACATTAAATTGAATGGCAAATATTTCAAACCAGCCACTTTTTTTCCGTTACAAGTAACGTTGCATCTCTCGGCTCTCTCTGTTGACTATTAGAACCTATTTAAGACAGGGTGATGAGTTTCTTTTGGGGGTCGGACTAGATCTCCAGATGTCCCTTCCCCACCCCATGGCATTCTATGACTTGGGTCTTTTTAGTCTGGAGAAGAAGTCTGAGGGGGTGATCTGATCAACACCTATAAGTACATAAAGGGAGAGTGTCAAGAGATTGGGGCCAGTCTTTTTTCAGTGGTGCCCAGTGACAGGACAAGAGGAAATGGGCACAAACTTGAACATAAGAAGTTCCACCTAAACACGAGGAGGAACTTCTTTCCTTTGAGTGTGGCAGAGCCCTGGAACAGGCTGCCCAGAGAGGTGGTGAAATCTCTGTCTCTGGAGACATTCAAAACCCTCCTGGACATGTCCCTGTGCAACCTGCTCTGGCAGGAGGTTGATGATGATCTCCAGAGGTCCCTTCTAACCCCATCTCATTCTGTGTTTCTGTGACAAATAACAACAAAATCTGTTACCACCTAGGAAAAGACAGGAGGCCTTCGATTCTGTGAATTGGCATCCAAAAATCCCCAGTTTGTCTGCTTAATTGTGGGAAAAGCCGAGTTGTGCTAGATTTGCTGTGAGCTCTGTAGGTGCCTTTGATTGCAGTTTGGCATGTGCTGTTAAGGCATATTCTAATCAAGAGACTAGAGAGCATGGAACTACATTTGGGGATGCTGATCCAAGTGCTCTGAATTTACTCTGAGCTGTGAGTTTTCAAAGTAATGCAGAATTCAGTAGTCACTTTAAAGATTAGATATGCCAAACTATATCTTCAGAGTTCCATATATTCATCTTTTCAAAGATGGTCTAAAGTTTTTTGTTAACAGAATACTATTTGATAGTTCAGTAAGAAAGTTTTTGCAAAATGAACCATTCAAAATGCTTTTTTCCTGCTGGTTTTTTTTTGTTGTTTGTGTGTTTTCCTCCACTCTAGACGATTGATTTAGAGGGGTTCAAGCTGTTCATGAAGACTTTTCTGGAGGCAGAGTTACCAGATGATTTCACTGAACATCTTTTTACATCGTTTAGCAACAAAATCTCTCACTGCAGCCCGTTAGTAAAAAACAAACCCCAGCACCTTTCTGGAGGTAAGTAATAAAATTACTAAAATAAGAGCTGGTGATTCCCTCCCCCTGCTATTTTACTTCTAATCACTATAAATATATGGAATTTTGAACTATTTGTATTTCTTTTTTGTTGTTGTTCTGATTTCTTGGAGAAACTAACTCCAAGAAGAAATGCTATGAAAAGAAATGGAAATTACGTGGTTTCAGTTTTCTTTAGTTCACAATAGTGATGCAGCTGAGACACCAAGTGGACAGTCTTTGTCACGTTAGTGCTGATCAGATTGCTCTGGTTACATGGTCTCGCTGCTTACTCTACTGGATAAACACCTGGAAACCTTCAGAGCTTCATGCAGGAGGCTCCTGCTCGTGCTCTATAGCTTCTGCACCCAGTTACTATCGCTTCTCTTACTTGCCTAGGTGCGATACTGCTGTGAGAAATCCTACATATTTAGCAGCTACTGATATTTTAAATGTCCTGTGTTAGCAGTATTTCTTTTCCCAATGTAAGGATTTTCATTAATGCGGTTTGAAGCGTTCGTGCTAAACTGACCATTTTTACTAAAAGTGATTTTGAGTTCAGAGGATGTCCATGCAAAACAGTGTTTAAAAGCTATCAGTTTAGAAAATACTGTAAAACTTTAAAAGAAAATTTGCATGAGTAGTTTAAGGTTACCTTCCCAACTTGAAATATTTGGTTTAGCACTTAGCAATCTGGGAACTAAATGCAGTAGCTAAAAGCATAAGCTAAACTAACTTAATGAAATAAATTGTGTGTTTTGAGCAGCTGGGGTCATCAAGCACTTAGAGCAAGTTACCAAATGGTTTGATGGCTAATCACTTGAATTCTTTACATGAACATTAGGTGTCTTCAAATGGCAGCTCATCCAGAAGTTGTGAATTTGGTGCAAGTGTTAGTAGCTGAAACGTTAGCTTTTCTTGCAGGTACCAAGCAGTAGATTTCCAGAGATTCCTCAGTGTACGATGCCAGTTGTAGGCTTCCAGGTAGACCCACTGAGTCCTACCTGGTTTTTCTTTTTAGTGCTTGCTGTTCTCAACTGTGTTAAATAGATGGGTTTCAGTTTTTTGCCTTTATTTAAGTTTACAATAACAGTCATTTTCACTTAGCTTTATGTTTCCTGGCAAAAACCAACAACCAACCAAGCAACCAAAAATATTATATTATTGTCTTCAATTATATTATAATGCATATATATAATGGTCATTAACTGTAACTAAACTTAACCAAATAACAAATAAAGCTTGGTTACCACATTGAGGGTATGATCCTTTATGTGATTTTTTTTTTCTCATTTGAATTGAATTCTTCAGGTAATTTTTTTATCCTTTCTAATCAGAACTGCCATGGGTGCATCTTCTTCCACAAATAACTGCTGTGTTGACAGTACATTGCTACCTTCTTGGGCTTTTGTTGCTAGTTATCTAGACTAGTTCCATGTGCAGAGCACTAGGGTTAGCAGACTAATCTGGTGGAGTATTCAAAACCTCCTGTTGCTAATGACACCTCTGATAATGAGTTTCTCTTGGGTTTGGGCAAGTCATTTAGACAATGGATTCAGTCCCTTGCCCCTAAAGATGCTTTGCAGCAGAATCACTAAGGGCATGACTTCATATATTCTTGTATGCTGCAGGGTATGTTTTGGATGTCACAAATATTTTTCAACTATGAATATAGTTTCTGTTGCCTATAAAATCTCAGCAGCACAATTTTGTTTCTGTTTTTGCTACTTTTAATTTTTCATTGAAGTTTTCATTATGTTTTCATCAATGAGTAGCATCAGCAATAAACGTGCACTGCCAGCCACCAAAATTCGTAGTCTTTTACGCTTAACACTTTTTGCCCAACTCCAATAGCAGCTGCCATTTAGTCGTTCATATTTATTTATTATGCTGTATTTTTACATATGTTGTCTGAGTACTACTACTTTAAAAAGTCATCTTTTATCATTATGGTGTTGCATTTCTATGGTTTTGACACTTCATATGTAGAAATGATAAAGCTGGGTTCATAAATCTGTCTGGTATATGTCTGTTTTTTACTTAGTGTCCCTTGGTTCACTCATGTCTGTTTATAAATTGTGTTTTCAGTTAAGGTGCCTGAAGAGAGATGGAAACAGATGCCAGGTAAGCAGCAGCACTGTAAGTCAGCACTTTGCAGCCACCCCTCTTCCTCCACTCATTAAGAAATAACTTTAAGGTGTACCTTGCAGCTAATGAGAAGCTAACAGATACCTTAACATTTGCATGCCTTTTCGTTTGGATTTCAGGACTATACATTTTTCAGATGACTTAGCCCCCAAGTTTTAAAATACTTCTTATCCTGTCCGTAAGATTCATGTAAAACTGGAACGTGAACTATTTGTGTAAATTATGTGATTAAAGCTAGCATCCTAATTTATGAGTATTTTATAATGTCTTAATTTTAAGGGCACTTAATCGACATGCAAGCTCCTTTAGTAGAACACAGCCCTATTAAATCTTTTTATAAATTTAAATACTTTTCACTGTTTATTATCTGTCTGAAACCATGAAGGTGATTCACAGATATATTTTCTACATGCAAATTTGCTCTTATTCACTGAAATTATTTGTTTTAACGTGCGTACCTCAGTGGACCTTTGAAAATGTCCTCAGATTGTAATGAAGTTTCTCAAGATAAAAATGAGGGAAGGGGAGGACCCCCACCAGAATTCTGTTTCCATTTGCTACAGTAATTAACTTCTCCAAGACAAATGGATGGGAGAAATGATGTATGCAGGTTACGTGTGCAATGAGGAATCTGTTCTGCGTTAGTTATAGAAAATACTTAACAACAGTAAATCCTGTTGTAAAGTTTCATCTTTAACGTCATGAAAGTCAGTGAGAAATGTAATAAACTTGTAAAACAGTTTTGTTACTGCTTTTTCTGTGTTCTCCTGTCCTTCCCCATTTTTTCCTCTATTTATTGGTGCTGCAGAGTCCAGTAATATCATCAGGACTTGTCATATTAATGTTCTCTCAAAACAAGGTTGACAGTTTTGAAACTTGTACTCCAAGTGGTACATTGGAACTGCTCTTGGTCACAATATTTGAGGAATTATTGTGACTATTATTTAAATTCTATGTTTATTTCCATAGCATTTGGTGGCTGAGGCTTCCATGTTTTAAATATGTGTTGCCTTGACAGCACATAAAAGGGTTATGCCATTCTCGTAATTGATTATTTTTTTCCTCCCAATAGTTTGCTTTATCCGTATAATACTTTAAAACCTCACTATCGTTTTAATTCTGCCTTTGCTGGATAAACAATGAACATTAATTGTTTAAAACTTCACATTTATATTTAAATTAAGCAGTCATCTGAGATTCACATAAAACAAAGGTGCATGTGTGCAACAGTTATGTTTACGTTTTGTGCTTATATCATATGTGAGGAGTAACGAAGGCTCTGTGTTATTTCCAGGTCTGAGACTTAACAAAGGTACCTCTACATCCCGGCCTCCTACTCCTGCCAACCTACATTCACCAGACATGATACAGCTGAAGGACATCGTTTGCTATTTGTCACTGCTAGAAAGAGGAAGACCTGAAGACAAGCTAGAATGTATGCTCTTTTAAGTTAATTTTATATATTTATTTCAATAAATCATCAAAAATTCTGTTTCTAAATTTTCTGAGTTTAAGACTCTGTTTTGAGTAGCTGAATTATAAAAATACACTTCTAGGTGACCGTTACTGCAGAAATGATCTTTTATTTTTGCTTATAGTATTAATTTGATGAGATGTTAACTAAATTCTCTCTCTCTCACACTAAGATGAGGAGTAAGGATCATACATTCTGCAATTGAAGTAATCCTTTCTGTACTGTTGTCTCTTGATTAGTACCAGATCCAAGAAAAACAATATATAAAGAAATATAAAGCGGATTCTTAGTGTTATGTGGAAGGTAATTCAAACAAAGAATAGTTAATATAAGTCATGGGCTCTATAATATAAGTGAATACAGAAAAGCCAAGAATGATCTAAGTCTACACCACTGTAGGGAATGAATGTTTGACACTGGGAGTTAGAAATTACTTGTTTGTTTTGTTTTTTTTTTAATTAGGGGCCTGACTTACTAAAGCCCAGCAATTCTGCCTGTTCAAAAAATATCTGAGAGTTCGATCTACGAAGCAAAGTAAAAATGAAAAAAAACATGTGTTTTCCCATTATGGAATTGTAGAAGTCCATTTTCTGGTTAGATAAACAGTCCATCCAACCTTATAGTCCTTACTGAGACCAAATATACTTCTATGATTTACATAGCAGGTCTATTAAAAGAACTATATAAAAGTCTATACAAGAACTTTGTGATCAAAGCTCAAATACTATATGGGAAGTAAATATTCAATACGATAGGAGATGCAAAGAGTGCCTGCTTCTGCTGGAAGGAGAAATTCACTACAGGGTTACGTGACTTGTGTGTTGTTGAAGTATCTTGATATTTCCTTACCCGTAGTTAGCTTGCAACGACAACTTGGTACTGTAAGATCACCAATACTTTTGCCTCAGCAAAGTTTATAAGGAGCTGACCCCAAATTTGGTAATGCCAGTTTGAGAGCGTATTTTTCCTAATACCTAATCTGAACCTCCTGTGGTGCAACTTGAGGCCGTTTCCTCTTGTCCCATCGCCTGTGACTTGTGTGAAGAGACCAACCCCCGCCTTTCTACATAGATCTAGGGGAAAAAAAAAAGGAGTAATTTTGAAGGGGATGGTGTTTACGTTTCAGAGCTCTGACAAACTGTCCCAGAAAGTAGAGACCGAGTGAAGTTCATGGGCTTCTGGTTTTCATCTTCAGCCTTTTAACAGTGTTCCTACCAAAGTGTCAGTCTTCCTACTGCTTTGCAATCCAATGCAGCGTATGGTCAGCTGAGGAAGCTGCTTGGACATACCTTGGTAATGGTGAACATACCCACTCTTGTGACTGGAATCAAGTAATATAAGAACTTGAAAGTATATGTTTTTTTTCTGGACCTTATCAACATGGAGCTATTCTTGTCTGGGTAGATCCCCAAAATGTTGGGAATATGTTTTCAAAGTGCTGAAGCAAGTCCGGTCCTGGGAGGACTCATGTTGGCAGTCTGAGAGGAACATTTATTGTTGGATTTGGTTGATCAAATAAAACAACTTCAAATAATAATTCTATGTTTCATTAGTTGGTCAGAATGCATTTCTTATCACCATTTCCCTGACCAATTGTGTGTTATCCTGTGTTTGGTGAGAAAACAGAGAAGGGCCTTTGGTGGTACTCAACCATGGATACGTGTCATCTCTAGGAGGAAGCGGAATGAAGTTCACAGAGCAAATGAGCTGTTGGAGTGATTAGGTGGAAAAGGTGCAATTGCACTGTCCTGCTGATGCCTGGCTGGAGGCATTGTGACTGGGTAGTCACTGAGGCAACCCCTCACATAGCACAGTGTTTGGGGGGGTCTACAGTTAGGGTGATCGTTAAATGAAAATGTTTGTTTGTCCTTTCTTTGAAAGTCAGGTTTGTTTCGTTTGTGTTTTAATTTGCTTGGGTTTGTTTGTTTATTGTTTTTTTTGGGGTTTTTTTGTGTTTTTTGTTTTTTAATGAAATAATGTTGTTACACTTGTTTTCTAACTGAGTTTCCTTCTCGTTTTGTTTCCTTTGTAGTTATGTTTCGCTTATATGATACAGATGGGAATGGCTACCTGGATAGTTCGGTAATGTTATTTATATATTTTAATGCATTGTAAGAGCATCTCATAAAGGAAAAGCTATACAAAAATGCATTAATCCAAATGAAGTTTATATTTATCCTGGATTAATAGAAGCAGTAGAAACTATAGCCAATAAAAATCCACCCATTTTGAGAGCAACGTGAGTTTTCCATTAAGCTGCTTCTACAACTGTGTAAATTTTCAAAAGCTGACAATGCTGTTGTGGAGTCCTATTCTATAGTCTGCTGATTTTTAATCATATTACTGTAATACTGTACATATATGTGCTGTACACATTAATATGATTCCCAAAATTCTGGTAGTCTGCTGGGCAATGTGTATGAAAGTGCCATTTGTAAAGATTTCATCAAAAGGGGAAAGTGTGAGAGTCACACAGTGCATATGTGGGGAGAGATGTCAGAACTTCCATGTTGTTGCCAAGCATGGAAGAACAATATTAAATACAAAGCTTTGAGGAGTAGACCAACCAAATTTGTGAAGGAAAATCAGGGATATAGCAATCAATTTGAAAATGTTTGGGGTGGATTGGTAGAGAAGAGGAGGTGATTCCCATAAGTGATGGGGAATAGAGAAGCAAAGTTGCATGGAGGTATAAAGTAAATACTGCATCATAGTGCTAGGCAATACAAAATATTAATTAGATAACTAGTGCATTATCAATACACATGGGAATTCAGAGTGGTTCTAGAAAAACATTTGAGCGTGCTCACAAACTGTATTGTATATATGAATATGGAAACCACTAGTGATATGTGATCAAGGGAAATTACAACACTGCAATCCTAAGAAAATATCTCTGTATCAGTTTACACTGTCCACTTTAGGCGTTATTTCCATTAGAAAGTTGTTTATTACACAATGGCTGTCAAAAAAAAATTGTTAGGGTGCTGGAATTTAAAGGACCTTACATTGTTATGTCACAGGCTGGACTTCAGATCATGAAACCAATGTTCGAATGAACAACTGGGAAGGAAGAATCAATTACTCCTTCCAACCCGGAGGGTGTCCTTTGGTTGTGGACTGCATTTCACTTCCCTGGATGCTTTGCAGTCCATGCTTGATGGTTTGCTAATGGATTCACCTAAGAGTGGACAACTTCCAGTGTAAAGGACATTTCATTAGGAACGTTGATGAAACGGTGTCACTGAATGCAATATGTTTGAATTACAAGTTGCTTACAGCAGAATTTGTCTTTATAATATTGCATTAAATATTATTGTTTTTTTCTTTCATCTGTAGGAGCTGGAAAATATCATTGCTCAAATGATGCATGTTGCAGAGTACCTTGAATGGGATATTACTGAACTGAGTCCAGTAAGCATCCATTTTATCACAGGTTTTTAATGTTGCTAGAGATGGCGTTAAATCATGTTGTGATACTAATATACAGAATCACATATTGACATGAAGTAAGATATAAACAATAGCAGTCTGTGCTCTACTATGACACTGTCAATATTAGCACTTTTGGGAGCCTTTTTCTGATTAAATCTGATCTGTGAAATATTCTTGCTACAGTTTAAGGTTGTTCTTCAGTGTATATAGCACTTCTCATTTATAATACAACTGCTTTGCCTCTGTAAATTTCTGAAAAGTAAATATCTCTTATTTTTGTTGTACATGGTAAGTACATGAGAGGAGAACTTGGTTTGGGAACTTTAGGTGATGATAAAACGTAAATAGGAATATCGCAGTTAATTTTCTGAACTGTCGGTACTCATTTTAATTCAGGTGCCATACAAATAATATTTCCCTGCTTTTTGCATGCCAGTGAGGGAATTGGAGATCTGCACATGTCTTTGTATTTTATTAGAATATGGAATTTATTGAGATTGTTTGTTAAACTGTGTAGATCCTTCATGAAATGATGGAAGAAATTGACTACGATCACGATGGCACTGTTTCTTTAGAAGAGTGGATCCAAGGAGGGATGACAACAATCCCGCTCTTGGTCCTCCTTGGGTTAGAGAATGTAAGTATGAACATAAAAATGGGGAGTTTCTGCTTACATGTCAGCTGTGGCTCAGGTTAGTTTCTCTGTGGCCTGTACTGAGAAAGGCTTTTCTGTTTTTTTAATATGGCTGAACAACAAGCGAAGAGTGGAAGTGTGTCTTCAAAGTCAGAGGTACGTTAGCATGTTTTAAGCAACACCAAGTGAGCCAGCTCTGGAGTTGGAAGTTGTAAAAAGCCCATTCGTTTGTCCTATTAACACCATGTTGTTAATTCCTGGCTGCAGTAGCATCTGTTAAGAGTGTTTTGCTGCCCATGTGTGTGTTGCAGCTGGCCTGGAGTGGTGCCAGCGCTTCTCAGCATGGTGCTGTGATGAGTGGGCCAACCGCATGGAGTCAGAGAACAATCTGGGTTGGAAGGAACTTCTGGAGATCACCTGGTCCAGCCTCTTAAAAAAGGCAGAGCTGCAGATTGAGTTAACCAGGGCCCTGTCAAGACCAATCCTGAATAATTCCAGTGGGGTAGATTCCGCCAGTTCTACAGGCAGTCTCTCCTAGTGTTAGTTGTTCTCAAGGGAAAGAGCTTTTTTCTTAGGCACAGATGGAATTTCTTCTGCAGAAGTTATTGCCAGTTGGCTCTTGTCCTGTCATGGTATATCCCTGTAAAGATAGTTCTTCCGTCTCTGTAACTACTTGAATAAACCCTACTAAATAGCAATATCAAAGAGAACAGTTATACCAAAGGACAAAGTGTTATTAAAGAAGAGCTTGTGCTCAGTACATTTACAACTTCACATTAAAGATAAGACAGCTGTAATATGATTAATTTTATACTAGTTCAACACAGCTGTTTTAACACTGGCATGTTGCCAGTGCCACCTGCTGTCCTGTGTTTGAGCTAATTCTGAGCACATGTATCTTAGCATATGTTTCAAATGCTTTTCTGTCACTTGATATAAAACATTTTTATTACTTTTTTTTTTCTGAAGTCTTTTTCAGATATTGAGGTGAAATAATAAATAATATTTACTTTCCCCATTTACTGCTACAGCCTGAAGTAAATTTAGAGTGCTGTAGTTACCCTATGGTATTTTATTTTCATAAAGAGTGGTCAGACTGAGACCTTCTGTAGGGAAATACGTAACAACACAGTGTTTTTAGCAGAAGATCTAAAATTCTTGCAAAATGTTATTAATCAAATTACCAGCTAAATATCTGAATTGAGGATAACTTTAAGTACATTTAGATACTGTAAGTACTAATTCCCTAAGTCTGTATGTGCTACTAAGTAACAAAAAATTTCAACTACTTCCCTGTCATCAAACAACAAATCTTTTTCAGGCTATATTGCACTCCACAGAATTACTCTAAACAAAGGGCAGCAAATGCTCTCAAGCAGTCAGTACAGCAGATAACTGAGAGTCATTATCAGTACAGATTTTTCTTTTGTGACAGGTAGTATAGCCATTCTGGGAGTATTTTTCAGCATCTGTACTATATTCTTTCTAAATTTGAAACTTAACTTCTGTGATAAATTAATGCAGATCCTTCTGTAGAGGTTAATTTTCATATTAAAGCAATAGCTAGGCAATTAGAAGCTATGTAAGTAGTTTATCTTGCTGTGTGTAGCTTTACTATGGAAATAATAAAAATGCATTAAACAGTGATCAAAAGTCTGTAGTCTGCTATCAGCATGGGCCAGTGTTTCTGGCATCAAGAAATCACTGTGTATTTCTCTGGGAATGTTCTAGGATAGAAACACCGTATTCTTATTTTGGTGCTTTTTAAGGCAGTTGGTGTGCTTTTACTTTTAGTAAAAGACAAGGATTAATTGGGTTTTATTCTATAGGGGTGTTGTGATACATAGACTGTTTGGAAATCTGTTTTGTGAGAAGAGACCTTGAAATTGTTTAGGTTTGTAATCCATTTGTACTTGGATGCCTACACTTTTCTCACTGAGCAGTGGCTGAATATGTTCTGTACTGCACCTCCTGAAGCCTTTGTCTTTAAGACCCATAGTTCTTACTCAGAAGTATTTAGATGTGCCAGTTTCATGGAAGTTGTTCCAAGAAGTCCGCTGAAGCTTCATGAAGAAAGAAAAAATAATAATGAGGTGATTCTAAAGGAAATTGTTATTTATGTGGTGCAATTTTTAGTAATAAATGTACGAGGTAGATGTTTTGCTGAGTGTCAGACTTCAGTCTGCAATTTTTCACAGTCCTTATCAACTTTCCAAATGTATTATTGCTTCTTAAGGCAATAGTTCGTTTGTCTCCCATCCAAACACAGATTGGACAGAGATGTTCCTGCATTGCTCCTTGTCGATAATTAGATTTTTGGGAAGTAGCCTATTGCTTACTAGTGACCACTAGGCTATTTATTCTACCCCTCCAATGCAGAAACCTTCAAAATTTCTGAGCTTTTTTGTTTCATTCTGTGTTCATTAAAGGAGATGAAAATTGTCACTGAAGTTTGAGAGCCACCCCATTGACTCTCCTAGCATTGCTTAAAATGTCCGTTGTAATCTGGGCACAAAAAGCTGCTTTAATAACAATTTGCTTCTCGGGGTTTTTTTGTCAGCCCACAAACAGTATTTTTCTACCCTCTTCTTATAAAGCAATTGATTTCTCTTCTACAGTAATTCCATGCCAGGTATTTTGGTCTCGCATCTCTTGTAATGGATTCTCACTGTCACCTCTGTCCGTGACCGTGCAAAAAGTAGGCAAGTTCACCAGTACTAGTTTTTTTTTTTTTAAAAAAAACAAGCAAACCCCCAAACAAACCCTTTTTTAGCAATGCAAAGCATTTTGTTCCCTCTTCATTGGCCACTAGATGTCATGGTTGCACTGTAGCTGGTAAGGTACAGCTGCTGAAAAGCTGCCCTAAGCCGAGAGAGAAATTGTAACAGCAGTAAATGCTTTGTAAAGTCATCAATAATCTGAAATCAGGCCACTATGCCTTTCTTATAAGTCACAGGTTGTAATTTTCAACCCATTTCACGTTTTAAATCAAGGTAAATCTCAACGAGACAGACACATTTGTGTAGACATGTGACTATACTTCAATTAAGTCAAAAGGAAATACCTTTTATTTTGCGTCTTCAAGCAGCAAGTATTATGCTATTACACTCAAAGTATTTAAAAAGTAGCTCTTTTTTAACCTTTTTGATTAAATATGGCGTGTAATACTCAAGTGTGAACCCACACTTGGGAAATACTGCTTCTTACATTCTATATTACATTATTGTTATCTTACTTTTTGAGCTCTGAGTATGTGAATGTGGAACCAAACCGGGGACTTGCAAACACTTGCAAGTCAGGTGTGGGATTTATTGTGCTGTGAGGAGCCCCTCAGGCTGAAGTCTGAAAAGGACTGTTTAATACCTCAGTGGTTTGGTGGAGTTGTATTTCTTTCATTCAGTGAGGAACTGAGGTTCAAGGCCAGGCTGGATGGGGCTTTGAGCAACCTGGTCTGGTGGGAGGTGTACCTGTTCAGGGCAGGGGGATTGGAACTGGGTGATCTTTAAGGTCCCTTCCAACCCAAACCACTCTATGATTCTATGAGGTTGATCTGGTCTTTTCCACACTGATATTTTTAAAAGTCCTGTCCAAAGTTTGGGCTGAGGTGAAGATGAGCCATAGGCTATTTCCATACGTGCAGAGGAAAAAACCAAGCCCCTGCCAGAAGAATCTGTAGTTTCTCCTCTTTGTGCCCGCTCCTCACCAACTGGGAACCGGTCACCCTAAGCAGTGATGGCAACTATTTTCCAGGTATCGTTTCATGGCATTGCCAGCAGAGGGGGTAATATTAATGCTTTGTGAGATGTCGCAGCAGGAGCTGCTAAAGAAGTGCACATCTCTTTTCCTGACAGTGCTGCCTACGTTTATGTGGCCCTAGTTCCCGCTGCTTTGCAGGAAGTTTGCAAATGCCTTTCCTTACTGTGGTTCTTCCTTTCCTTTTGCCTGTAGAAACCCAGGAGAAGTCACAAGTAGCTCTAACCTGTTCTGTGTATAAGATGTAAAATAGATGGTATTTCAGGCAGGTATGCAAATTTACTGTTATTTAAAATATAATTTCTGCAGATAACTGGTGACTACCGATTTAGGGCAGGGAGACACAGTAGTGTGGCTAATTGCAAAGATTGTTTAAACCATTTCATTTCCCCTCCTGAGGTCCCTTTTCTGTGCTTTCACTTTCTCGTGGGCATATTAGTGCTTAAGGATTTCTGGATGATCAGGATAGTGCACTGGATACGTGAATGAGGGCTGGGAAAGTGATTTTTATTATATTTTTCTTTCTCCAGTACACACAGAGAGAAAAACACAATATATCTCAGCAGTTTGAGGAACCCTACTGAGTAACAGGGCTCTTGAATGAGGTTACTCCCTCTGCAGTTGAACTAGAAGAGACTTAGAACCCCTCTCCCTAAGCCAAATTTTGAATAGGTATTGGGGAGAAATTCTTTGCTGTGAGGGTGGTGAAACACTGGCTCAGGTTGCCCAGAGAAGCTGTGGCTGCCCCATCCCTGGAGGGGTTCAAGGCCAGGCTGGATGGGGCTTTGAGTGACCTGGTCTGGTGGGAGGTGTCCCTGCCCAGGGCAGGGGGTAGGAACTGGATGGTCCCTTCCAACCCAAACCATTCTATGATTCCATGATAAAACAAAACCTGGCATGAATTCTTTGCTGAGAGCCAGCAGAGTACATAACTGTTTTTGTATTAAGAGGAGGTGCTCCGTTCTATAATGGACACTTTTTACCTTCCCACTGACTGAACAATACCCAAAGATCCATCAGAAAAATGTCTTCAAGCCATGTAAATATTTTTAAAATAAATGACAACACATTAACAGTAGACAGTGAAAGAATAACTTGGTAGACTTGCTAACATCCTTCTCCCTTGGCTGCTTATTACGGACTCTTTTCGTGGAAACAATTGAGCAAACTGATGTTCCAGACACTCTGAAGCTATTTTAAGAGAGGATCCTTGCTAGGATAAGAATTTATCAGTTATTTTATTATGTATTTAAGGCTCAGAATCTTGAGTTTTGTGCTTGAAAGTTTATGATCTCTTTGGCTGCCTTTATTTACAAATATCTAAAAAGCTGAAGGAAGTTAATATTAAACAAGATTAGGGACGTGCAGCTAAATTTTCCGTTAATGCTAAGGCTGGCTCTTCCGTAGTTGACTGCTTTTTAAAGTCAGGTCCTTTTGCCAATCAAATCCATTGTAGAAGGGTTAAGAGAATCATTGTTAACAAAATAAATGTTACTATTGTCATTATATGCTAAAGTCTGCGTACGGCATATGGAGGCTTCATTTTCAGTCATGTATAATGAAGTGGGGAAGAGCTTTTTAGTGTACCTGCCCTGCTTTGAGATCTTCTTAATGACTATTTGTTTTTAAACTTTCTCAGGATATGGAAGTAAAATGAGTGAATGTCAGTAAATGCACTGATGTGTCAGAACTGTGGATTTTATTCATACTTAAAGACTTGCATTGAGGGGGCTTTGTTTCACATTATGTCTGTGGTTTTTTGTTGGGGTGGTTTTTTTTGGTTTTTTTTTTTTTACTTGGCAGTAGTTTAAAAAGTTATGTGCATGCATAATCATATGCAGCTCTTTATTGCTTATTTTTGGCAGTGCACAAGAGCAAAAATTTAATTTGCTATTTTCCAAAAGTGCATTGTGTTTATGTAATGGATTTGCATCAGTTGCAGTCGGTAACACAGTTAAGTGTTTTAATTGGCAGAACACCCACATCAAGACTTGTTTGTTTTTCTGATAAGGAAAATGCCAGCTAAGTTAGTCCATATGTTCTGTTCAAATAAGAAGCGACATATTCACATGTAATGGCCGTTCTTTAAAAATAAAATGAAAAAGTAACACAAACCTAATGTGAAAAAGGGGCAAGCTTATGCATAATTATGAGGTTTTGTTAATTTTCATAAATACCAAATATTTTTCTAAGGAAAGCTGGTCAGCTTGCACTATAAGTGTCTGTGGTTTCTGACTCTGAAAATCTGTTGCTGACCCAAGTAATGTTAAAATGAAAGCGTACATTGTTTACTTTTTTTTATTGGAAGGATTTATGTAGTCCTTATTGCTAGTGAATAATTGTCTGCTTTCAGGAGACGTGAAACTCAAATTTCTTGTTGTATTTTAACAATACTTTAAAAATATGTGGAATGTGGTAGTAAGATGGAAAGAAAAATAGAAGCTACAGAGCTCCATTTAATGAAATACATCCTCTTCAGCTGCCAGTCCTGAAGGAGCTTGACAGCCTTCTAGCACTCCGCAGCTGCAGAATCTATTTCTGCTTCTTCAGGGGAAATTGGAAAACTTCCACGCTCTTTGCCAGGCCGAGAATCCCACATTAGGCATCTGCTCTGCTGGGTCTGCAGAAAGGGGACCCTGATGTTGCCCAGCTGTCAAGAGATGGCATTTGAGCTCCTGCTGAGAATATTGGGGGAACTCCACGTAGGCTCGGATCCCGATATCTCAATAGATAAAAAATATTTCAGCTGACTGGAATTTCAGTTGCTTTTGGTACTAGGTAATTTGTAGGAATTATTCAAAGTTGTGTTCTGGCTAGAACCAAACCCTCTTAGTTTCTTGGAGTGCTACTTTCCCTGCAGGATTTTTCCCACAAGGATGAGGTAGTCTTCATTGTCTTTGACTTGCCATTAATGGCTAACTCTTAGAATAGAACAATACTGAGTTTTAAGGATGCAACTCATGCAGTATATGCTAATACAGGAAAAAAATGAATTTTTAATAAAACTTAAGTCCACTGACTTACATTGACTGTCCTTATCTGTGAAAACCATCGTATTATTGAAGGCAGGAACATTGTATAAACATGATGAAAAATATTTTTTGTAGTTTGACGTGAGAAATCAGAAACTGGATGAGAACCAGCTGCTGATGTGGCTTCTTTTAGTTGGGTGAAAATTTCTTTTTGGTAATAAAATGACCAAGTAGACCGTGGTGTTTCAGTAATACGCAATGAAGAATCAAACTTCTGCAGACCTTTTCCATCTGACACAAACTGCCTTTTTTCCACTGGATATTCTATTTGTTAAAAATAAAAAATAAAATAAAATGAAAAAAAAATCCAGTGATACTATTTAGGTTAATGTAATTTTTTTTTTTTTTTAATTCAGAACCTCTGATGAATGCAAAAAGGAAAAAGCCAGGTGGCCATACTTGCCAAGAAATCTGAAATTTACAGAATTAATTTAACACCTGTACCAGTACCAAGTGCATATAATTTTAAAATCCTTCTAAGAACAATGTGGTCTCAGAACATTTCCACTGAGGAGGAAGAGGAGAATCAAGCAACTGAAAGCTTACTTTCATAAATATAAATGCTTTGATAATATTCTAGTTGTTCACAAGCTACAGTGAACCCCTGAGTGCTGATCAGATGATTGGTCTGTTCATGCAAGGTTTGAGTATAGCGCTGCAGCTTAAATGTGAGGAATTCAATTTTTAGAGAGAAGGCCCAGGATGTAAGTCTCATCCTTTAATACTTGCTTTATGATGGACTATTGGCAGTAGATTAACAGAAATTAAAGCTGGCAGTAGGTAGTGTAGCGTGGAAAGGTCTTGTAGTGTGGATTAAGTTGACACACGCCCCTAATTCCGAGGGTCATTAAAAACAGCTCTTTTTTTTTTTTTTTATATAAGCCCTTCTTACTGTTCATTTTGGGGAGTTTTACTTTCTAACCTGGAGGACCTTTATTTTCAGAACTGATCTAGAACAAATTTTGGTAAATTGTGATACTAATTGTAATTTAATCCCAGCCTAGATTTATTGCTAGCGTTGTGTTGCGGTAGTGACAGCAGCCTGGTATTTTTCTGAGTTTTTGAAACACATGGACATCCATGAGCTTCTGAAGAGTTTTTTATTATATCATTGCCTGTGTATTTAGAATGATTACACTGTGATCTGGTGCGGAGTATTAAACGAAGTAACAGCTTGTCTTTTACGTTCTTGAGTCAATCTCCAATTTTTATTGGCACTTATGCATTTCATTGTTTATTTTATTAAGAGAAATCTGTTTCTTTTATGTCCTGTGCAGAATGTGAAAGATGATGGGCAGCATGTATGGAGATTGAAGCACTTTAACAAGCCTGCCTACTGTAATCTTTGTTTGAACATGCTAATCGGAGTAGGCAAGCAAGGTCTCTGCTGTTCTTGTGAGTATAAGCATTTCAGTGTCTGTTCACATACACGACTATCCCTAGAAATGTTGTGCTCGCTGCATAACAAAGAACTAGTGGCTTCCCAGTTCAAACCCATTGCCAGCACAGTGGTCTCTCCCTCTTTGCCTTCTATGCTTGAGTGCTCAAGGTTCCATTTTGATTTTTTTTTTTAGGGTATTGGGCTTTCAAAGCTGTTGTTTGAGGGAATTTTCTTTATTACAATAGCTCTCAGTGTTAGTTTCCTTTGGAGGTTGCCTCTTTTCTCTTTTGGTTTTTTTTTTTTTTTCTTCTTTTTTTTTTCTCTTAGTAGCTTATATATTTATTCATAATTATTCCTGTTCTTTAATACTCACTAGTAAAGCTGATACCTAAGTCCCAAATTTGTTTGTTCAAATTTTGCAAAGAATTCTTGTTTTGTTAATTGGGAAGGTCAAAAATCCCAGTTCCCCAGAAAACAAGTTTCTGTAACACTTCTAAAGTTTTGTGTGTTTACTTGGTTTGCAACCATAACTCTCCGTCTTGCCATCCTTTCACACATCACCTTATTATAGATTTTAAGGTAAAGGAACACAGACAAACTGCTGCATCTAATTTGACCTTCAGTAGACTATTAGATGCAGTTTCTACAGTTCAAATCCTTTTGTTTTATCTATGTATCTCCTAATAATCTGTGTTTGACCAGCTCTAGCCTTTATCTTGAGAAATCAAATCTTGCTGAAAGACACGTTGTCTCTGTTTGAATGTTTCAAGAGATGGATGATCCATATCCTTCTTTTGTGGTGTGTTCCAATGATTGATCATCGTTTTTTAACAAAGACCTATTTTCTGATTTGAATATATCTGGTAGATGGTTCCAATGATTGGTTCGTGTTATGCCCTGCTCCATTAGATTAATGAGATCTTTAGTACCCACTGTATTCTTCTCATGATGGTATCAAGTTACCTTTCATTGTTCTTTTTGATAAATTACTCGGTTTCTTAGTGTAACTTATTTCTCCATTTTTGGTATGAAAGATAGCCCATCACAGCTGATCAGGACCTTTCTGCCTGTAGAGTTCTATTGATTTAATTTGAGATTAGTCCGAATGAATGAGGATTTTGGAAACAGCCACTTCTCTCTCCTCTGAGGGCCACAGATCTCTTGAAAACATAATTCAGATGTAAACCCTTCACGTATGGGTTTTCACATTGTATAATTTCATTCACACTATATGGAATGAGAGAGCTACCTTTACTAAAATTCGAACAAATAGAAATTGCATAACTTCAGATTAATAAATGCTTATGACAGTAACTAGAATATATAAATTCTGGAATGACTTAGATCTTGAAACGTTACATTCTTTAATAATCTTTTACATCAGACTGATGTAAACAATTCTTGTGAAGACCTATATGTGTTTGAAAAGTCTCTTGAGCAAATAATGTATATCATGTTCTTCAGTAGTTATTGGAAAAGTGTAGATGAGTTATGCATAAAAGCAAACTGCCCCAAAAAGACCAGCCTTTCAAGAGCTGTAATTTTCTGTGTAGCAATGTACCTCTTTAAAATGTCTTTGTTATTGTGCTTGGCATTTACTTGGGCAGAATGATGGTCCCTTAGGATCTGAAGAACATCCACATGCTCATGTCAGTTACTTCATGCAGCAAGGGGCATAAGGCTACTTACAAAACTCTTACGCTATTTCCTAATCTCGCTGAGCTTTTTCTCCAATACATTTTCAAAGCATTGCTATAGATTTCATTATTTGCATTTTAGATTGTGTGGGAGGAAAAAAAAAAAAGAAGGGAAACTGCAGGGGGCTTCACCATCCCTCCATGGTCCAATCAACAATGTTACTCCCTGCAGCTTGTCTGATTAATGGCTGCGCCTCCCACTGGGTTTGTGTAATAGGTGCAAGCAAGGTGTTTAGAAGTACTTTGTGCTTAATTGCTCTCGAGGTCAAAAGCGTGAGACATATACCATGCAGGGAGAAATTAATTCGCAGGTTTTAATAGTTGACTCCAATGAATGCAGGTATAAGCTGTAGCATTATTTCCTCATGCAGGTACAGTTGTGTAGTTGCAGTCAGGAGAGCTTTGCCTGGCACTCTGATGTTTGTACGGGTTCCAAATGCAGTTAGTGTCATCTTTACAGACCCCATCAACGATAGCAGTTTCCTAAAACTGGTGTGGAGGTGGAGGGGTAAGGAGAAAAAAAAAAAACAAACTTCTCAGGAGCTGGTATATGAGAAAGTAAGAGTTAAATTTGGGGTGATTACGTGGAATGCTTGAAAACAATTGCTATCTGAAAATGGGCTAATCAGCCATTTAAGATTTATAAATCAATAGAAGGAACAACATACATTCATTGGCTTTTATTTTTGTGCTTGCCAGCTGCTCTCATGCCTATAGTTTGTAAAATATAGATCTCTTTCTACTAGCAAATGACACCAAACCATTTGGCAGTCATCGGTTTGTCTTTAACATTTTTGTCATTTGGGAATTATTGTGAAAAAATTTAGTGAGCTCTGATTTAATTAAGCATTTCCTGTTATGCAATGATAGTGCATTCTTGGATTTCTCACTTGCATAATATTTCCTGTTCTAATTGGCCTTTTGTATTCCATGGAAAAAGCAGTCTAGCTTGAGTTTTCATTGACTGATTGGATTGATTGTATGGCATGCTGGTAATGTTTTTTTCTTTCATAAAAATGTAGCCAGAAACACTATTGTCTTGATGTCTATTAATGTGTTTTCCTTTGGTTTTTTTGGGTTTTTTTTTTCCAGTTTGCAAGTACACAGTCCATGAGCGCTGTGTCTCAAGAGCTCCTGCATCTTGCATCAAAACATATGTGAAGTCCAAAAAGAACACCGATGTAAGTTTGGGGTAGCATCAATTAGCCGTGATGCTGTTAATTTAGTAACTCCACGTATATCCACACTTTTCTTTTGCAGGTAATGCACCATTTCTGGGTAGAAGGAAATTGTCCCACAAAGTGTGATAAGTGTCACAAAACCATAAAATGTTACCAGGGCTTGACTGGACTTCACTGTGTTTGGTGTCAGATCACGGTGAGTATTCTGGAGTAAAATCTTTAGCATGGGTTAGAAAGAGAAAAATCTGCGTATCTTTTTTTTTTATAGCCTCCTAATTCAAAAGGACTCCTTTAAGTTTTGTCATCAGGAATGGACAGTGTGCATTTAAGAAATGGTATATGCAGAATATTCATAGGAGTCCTTAATTGTTGCAAGCAAATACACTTAAAGGTCCACTTTGCTTCAAGATGATATACAAATGGAAATAATATATGCCATTCTAAAGAGCAGAATTCCCAACCTACGTTACAGAAAGATTATAAGAGAGTTTTTAGTACGGGGGGAAGTCAAGGTCACTGTGACACTAGGGCAAAATCCTAATTTGTGGTGTACTGACAGGCAAATAAAATTGAGGACATCTGGTAGGATACAGTGATTTCAAATGTCTGGGAATAATAGCAGAGACATCTTGATAATATACTAATCTGTGCAGCAAGTCTAACATATACAACTTTGGTGTGCTCCTTGTTCAGCAGGAACCAGTAACTGGAACTAATGACATTCAAGGAACACTGCCCTTATAAGTGAGATCTTCATGCTAGAAGGAGCAGTGACAGTATTTCTGTTCCGTGCTGGGGCAGGATTTAAATCTAAGTGGGGAGGGATTCAGCCTTCTTCTAGGGTTTTTTGATTATTTTTTTTTTGCTGATATTATTATTGTTATTGTTATGGAACAGCAGTTGTTTGTTCAGTGTTTTAAATAATGATATGAGATGGAGGCATTAGTGAATGTTTGTTTTCAACATACAGGTTTGGATGTTTTATGACATATTTTCTTAACACAAGAATACAAAATATGAAACATCATCGAAGAAAATAGATCCAGAATACGTTCAGTGATAAGCTGTTATGATTACTTAAAAACCAATATTTTAGAAGAAAGCAAATATGTAGTCCAGATTGCTGTCAAAATTTGGATAATTTATGTAGAGTGTAAAACACCCAATCCAAAATGTTCACATGCAGTAATTAAACATAGGCAACGGCTATCTGCATTTAGATAGATAAATAAAACTATTCCACTCTAGATGTAGAAGCATTCACATCTGTATAATATTTGCATATCATTCAAGAAATAGGTATTCTGTAAAGCTCCATCTTAAAGTTGAAGGAAGTTGCGAATTGTGTAACTCAATGGAAAAATTATTTTCCCATTATTTCATGTGAATCTAAACCAGATTTGAAAAGGACTTTTACTTCTCAAAGATGCAGATCCAGATTTAGAGGACTTTCATCAGAACTGATATTCACTAAGAAAATATCAGTGAAGCAAGAGGCTAAATTCTTTTGAAAATATCTTAGGTGCTTGCATGCATATTTAAATGCTTAAGTAGCTATCAAAATTCCAATTAAAAATTTACTTTTTTTTTTTGACAACCGGAATTGAAAATGTTGCCACTGAGTTTGACAATTTTGGAATTGTAATGGAAGCATCAGAAATTTAAAGATTTTCATTTTCTGTAAAATAAATCTATTTTCAAAATAACTTATTTTTATTCCATTTTTATGGCCTCAGGTTAACATAGACATAAGTAAATTTGTTTTTCAATCTCCACATTCCTTGCTTTTCTGTGTATTATGTATATTCTATTGCAATAACTTTCTTTGCTAATAGTAATAACTTTATTACAGGAAAAAACCCCAGTTTTTAAATTCGAACAGATGCATGATTTTTTTGAATGCATATTCTGAAGTTACATAATTATCATCACATCCTTCACACATTTTCAGCTCCTTGTACAACAGCACATTTAGTGCTTGTTGCTGACATATTTTTGTAATGTAAGAGGATGCTAGTTATTACGCAACTAATTCTGAGCCTCTTTCATGCATCTTAAATACCTCTCCTTCTTACAACTTATTAGGGTCACTTCTAATGTCAAATAACTGTATCAAATCCCAAAACTTTTAGCTTTTCTTCACTAAGGAGGCTTGTTATACTGGGTTCTTAGTCAGCCCCATGGTTCCCTCTTCCGAATACTTGGTAGTTCTCCACCACGGTCTTGTAAATGGGTTTTTTTTTCCTGCTTTTCTCTCCAGCGAATATGTTTTTTCCTAGATTGCAGGCATCTGGTTGTGAGGGAGGTAATATTCTAAAGGAGCTAGAAGTTTAGGGAAATGTGTTTAAAATCTGCTAAAACATTTTTTTTTGAGAAGAGATGCGTATTACTTCATTTCATCATGTCAAAGTGTTATTTTCATTACAGCTCCGTATCTTCTACCATTTCTGTTGTCTGCTCTGCGCCAATTCTGTTGTCAAAGATCAGCAGAGACTAATAAGAAGATTAAGCTATTTTTTTCATAGATAAGTTTGCATGCCACCGAGTAGCAAAGCTGCTAATTACCACTGAATGTGTGAAGATACTCTTATTTGATGTAGCATGGCCTGGTGTGCATTAATTATGGTACAAGTAGCCTTACCACTGAGGCAAAGAATTAGCATGACAAATGATTTAGATTACAGGGCTACCAAAATACCCTCACAATCGAAACTCGTTAGACTTTTATTTTCTGTTGCTAAGTAACTGCCTGAAAAGGTAACTTTGCGGTATAAATTAATATGGACAAGGCTAATATTAGGTGTCATTCAGTTCAAAATTCAGAAATGTTATGTCAACATTAACTGTACCAGATAACTTTATGAAGACCATGTTATTGGTAAAGCTTATATACATGAGCAACTGATACAGTTTTATTGTAATTTTAATAGAGTTCATACTGACATAGTTAAATCATCTGAGGAAAAACGAATCAGTCATTGGAAAAATGTGATTTACAGATGGAGACACTGAACTACAGATTTTATAACAGCTATTGAACCTGTTGAACTAATCCTGTGTGCTACCTATTTATACTAGTTAAATCCCTTGTTAAATTAGATTTCACTTCAAAATTTCTGGTATTTCTTATCCTGATTTTTTTTCTTTAATGCAAATATACATAGCTTCTCAAGAAATAAAATTTTCATCTCTATGGGAAGTGCGTGTTTACGTGAAGAACTCAATGCACAGTTTATTGAATCCGCAGAAAGAGAATCATAGAAACAATTAGGTTGGAAAAGACCTTTAAGATCATAGAGTCCAAATTAATACCCTGGAGGTATTTAAGAAATGTGTAGGTGTGGCATTTCAGGGCAGGCTCTGGTGGCCGAGATTGTAGGGATTTTTTGTGTGTGTATGGTTGGACTCGATCTCAGAGGTCTTTTCCAACTGTGATAATACACTTCCACCAACTTTCACAATATGAAGTTGTATTTCATTGTGACTGTCTCTAAAAGTATTTTTAAATATACCAATTAAATGTGAATGCTTTGCATAATCTGGGCACACAACCGTGCCTTTGTACTGTGTAGCTGGATATATCATGTTGATATATTCTATATAGAGACATTTGAATTCAGTTAAATCCTAAAATATCAACAAGTACTCTTGATTGCTAATGCAAAATATTTCAATAAATATATCATTATTTGTTGGCATTTTACATTGGAGTTATAAACACTTTTTATCCCTTCCACCTTTTTAAGTGGAATGGAAGTGAGCCAATACTCTCTCAGTCAGCAGATCTGAGGATATTCTTGCCATGTTTTCAGGGTAGAACTCTTCTCATTGCTTTCAGGAAGACTGGATGAATGCTAAGACTAAAGTAGAAAAAGGAGAGGAATTCAGGTTCCTCAGAGTCAGTGGAAGCTTGAACAATGATTGAATCAAGACCAAATTTTTTCTCAATATAGCTTGAGGCTCATAGATACTCCTACATTATTATCTTCTATTTTGTATATATTTTCATAGATATTGCAGCATCACAATTGAATTGGGGGTGACTATTAGCTTCAGGTAGGAAGCAGAGTCATACCAGTAATGCCAAAGGCTGTCCTGAATTCCCCTGGGTTGCCCCGTAGTAGTAGAGCAGAAGTTCCTAACTCAGTGCAAGAAGCTGTCTTCTGAAATGAAGGTGTTGGTTGCAAATATAATACTTGACTTGATGGCACTGCACTGCCATGCAGTGCTCTCCTGCTGTGTGCTGGACCACACATGCAATTTCCAAACTGGGAAATATTTTGGCCTGCTGTTCTTTGCTTCCATATGAATTCACTCGTTTTGTTAGAGGCTTTCCACTGTGGTGTATTTCATTTTCCTTGTACTAATCTAGTAATAATTAGATGAATTAAACTCACCCCATTCTAGCGTGCCCAGTTTCTTGGACTTTAGGATTAAAATGTCTAAGTTGAATCTTCATTTTCTGTCTTCCTGTAGTTGCATAACAAATGTGCTTCACATCTAAAACCCGAATGTGACTGTGGACCTTTGAAGGACCATATTTTACCACCCACATCAATCTGCCCAGTAGTATTGGTGAGTTGTCGTGTGTTTCTTTTGAATGTTAATCCTCTGTCTGCTATAATGATGCTGGAACTGATAGCCAGAGTATGTGTTAAATTCATAGGACTGTGTGACCCTTAAACCCAATGTGTAGTCCTGGCTGATGAGTTTATAGGCACAAGGGTGCTTTATCCTCTGCATATTGCATTTTCCTTCATGTAAGAATGAGCTTTCTGTAGGGCATATTAGAACTGAAGCTGACTCAGATTTTATCACTTTACTCAGGCTGTACTTACCAGAAACTGTATAGGCAGAACACTTCTACATTTTACATCTTTTATAGATCCAACTTCCCAGAATAATGAAGTTATTCTTATGGACAGTTTTTGCTTGGGATGCATATTGTATATCTGCAATGCTGAGGTCTCTGATCTAAGCCGGAGGTTACCCAGAATGATGGCACTGGTCTTGCAGTAAGCTATGCATCAACATTATGGTATATTTTATTCTGCAATCCCGGGCAGTAAATTTCTCTGTCCACAAAAAACAATAACTCAATTCAATGAAAATAAAAATGCATGCTCTGTGTAGGTTGTACAGAAAAGAGCTGACTGGTTTATCATGAAAAAAGGGCTTTGGAATTAACTTATGTATTCCTATATTAAATTGGATGTTTTATGCTGATGAAAGGCATAGCATCATCATATTCATACCAGAACAGACACGTGATCATCATCCTATAAATATATTTAATAATAAGAGTAAGAAATGTTTGAACTTAAAGAAAGAATTATTTATTGCGGGTAGGAAAACCAAGAAAATATACCTTCTAACCTATTTCTGATCATTAAGAACAATACCCGTGCCTGTTGAAAATTACTTGTTTTCTGATTAATCCTTTTGGCTGTTCGTTTATAAATCTGCTAAGGGATGGATGCTAGACTTTGGCCCCCTGCTTGAGTAAACTGGGACTATTCCATTGCTGTCAATAGAGGTAACGCAATGGAAAACTGGCTTTAATATTTATGAAATATTTTAAAATATTTTTGAAAAGTCTTAAGAGTAGTTTTGTAGTTTGTCTGTGATAGTATTTTGATACTACTTGGACAAGTTCTGAATAATGTATGTAAAGTGTTATTTTAAGTTTGTTGTATCGTTACATTCTGCATTACATTATTTTCTTGATTTTAGGTCATACTTAAAAAGGTAACATGCAAAAATTACGATTTTGTTATTGGGCTGTTTTTCTTTTATTGTAAATTATTGCGTGCCATTCTTATAAACTGAATAAAGCCTCTGCATGAAATTTCATCTTCAATTATATTTGCGTAACTCCATTTTCTTTTCAGGAGAGGAAGAGGGATAGAGGAATTAAGGTTTTTATTCCACAATTGGAGTTTAGTTAAGTTGTTTAGAGGATATATAAAACCACTTGAGGCAAATCACCCTTGAATAGGTTTGTTTTATCTGCAAATTTTGAAGGCATAAGCAGAAGTAAATATGTTTTCCACTATCAGAATCATGTTTCAGTATTACATACTAATGATGTAATATAAAATATGTATTTCAGCACAATGTATGTTGTTAGGAGTGGAAAATATGTTTTGCTGTGATTTAATGGGAACTTTATAATTTTGTAGTATATTTGTTCATTAATTAGTTCTTCCAAAATGCATTACAATCCTGAGTATAGTTCCATTAGATATAATTCATCAGTGACCTAGCAAATAGGAATTCCTCCAAGAAATGATTGATTACAGTGTACATATTATTTATCTTGGTAATTTTTTTAATTAGTTTATCCCATTTCCTGTTACGGGGATTCCTTTTGAGATGCATGTACTTCAGTGTATGGGAAATCAACACTCTCGTTGATGGCAGCAAAACCAGTGAATATACCCACGTCAAAAATGTCTGAAAATTCAATAGCGAGTATGTCTGTTAATAGAGATTAGATATATCAGATACTACCTTACAGTGGAAGAGTCTTTTGCCAAGGACACACATTTAGTTTCAGTGGTCAGCTGAGCAATAATTTTGCAATGCTAGGTATATGTGGAAGGTTGAAAAAAAAAAAAAGCAGATAATCACAATGCTTTCTGTGTCAGGTTTATCCTTGAGTACTTTGAGGCACCAGAAATGAACTCATCTCCTTCTCTTGTAGAATAAGTTACAGGAATTGTGGGAAAGTAGTAAGTTGAAAATATCATTTCTCTGATATTCCAAAAGTTTTGGCCCTCCATTCCATCTCTAGCTCTGGAAGTCCAGACTTCTTCCAGAAAACTGTCAGAGTTGATCTCAGATGCCTTTTCATGAGTTTTCCTTCAAGAGTACTGGCTGAATCATAGAATGGTTTAGGTTGGAAGGGACCTTAAGGATCATTGAGTTCCAGCCCCCCTGCCATGGGCTGGGACACCTCCCACCAGACCCACCAGGTTGCCCAAATCCCTTCTCATTTTTTCTCTTTTGCAGATTCATGTTTTTTCCTTTCTCACCAGCACGTCTCATTTCTCAAGTTCTTGTGAAGTCCATCTCTTTCTGTAGGGATAAAGAATTTTTTTTTTTCAGAAATTGCCTTTCACATCACCATGTGTTATACCAGAACTACCAAACTGGTCTCTCAGCAGAAATTTGTTGTTCAGGTCCATATCCTCTGCTTTGCCATTTCCGAGGTATCCACTGACATCCAAAATCACTGCTGCAACGGCGAAGAATAAATAAAATACCTACCCTTCTTTATTGTAGTATCACAAAGGGTGACATTTCTCTTCCCCTTAACAACAGTCATCCTAAATTACTTATTTAGGGTATCTTTAGACACAAGAGAAACTTCTAAAATAAAGTGATTGGCATGATCCTCTCATAATATCCCTTCTCTGTATGGCTGGAGAGAGAACCTAAAGGCCTGGTCATCTGAAGGTCCAAGTTAAGTAAGAGAACTACCATCTGCAAAACTGCACAAACCCTATGCCTAGATATAAGCTACGTTCTCAGCTGAAAAAGAAACCACAGGGGAAACTCCTGCAGTTGCTACTGGCCACATCATGAAAGAATCACGTAACAGTCTAGATTCAATGCCCTATAAAGCTTTTTCATATCTCAGTGCAATACTTTTAAATATTTTAGTTCAATGCAGTCTGTCAGCTTTAAAACTAGTGCTTTTTACTTTTCTGTTTACTGTATATAGGGCTTGCTGTATGGTGAAGTTTTTTATTCAAGTTAAATGAGTTTTGTTATAAACTGTGTGCAGATCTCAAGTGATAGTCTTTTAATAGATGTCAGATACACTTTAATGTTACTCTCTTTTATTTCGGTAACGTTTTAATTAATTCATACTGATTGAGTAAATGTACATTGAGAGTTGTTTCCTAATGAGGGCACATTTAGAGGAAAGGTTTTGCATCATTCTGATATCCTGTGGGTAATTATATCCTAATTATATGGTGGGGGGAAAATAGTCTATAACTCAGTGCTGATATTGTTCATTGGACCCAATTAATTACATGCACATAATGAAAGTTCATGATAAGGTTGACTGGCAGTGAGTTTAAAAATCTTTAACTCAATTGAATCCTAGCCTACCAAGAGTACAGAATTAGATCATAACCAGGTTAAAACCTGGGTATTGGAATGAGATGAGCAAGTAGTGAAGAAAAGAAATTGGCCTTTCCTTCTGATACAGCGTCTCTCCCCCCACCTCTCTATAAGGCATAAAGGGAAAAAACACTAATGTACATTTTGGGTTCTTCATTTCATGCCTTCTTTTGCTTTGCTCTCTTTATTGATGAACACATAGGATGTTCTAATTTGCAGTTAAGTTTGTAGAAAAGTAATTAGATTTTGTCTGTTTCCCACCAAAATAGGTAGCACCTTGTCTAATGACGTATCAAAGAATAAAGGCCTGCTATGTATAAATCTTTATTTATTTCATAATGTATGATGATTTTGAGTTTCCTTTTGTTTATGTGAGTTTTACAGTTTATTTTTTACTTAATTTCTAACATTGGTCTTTAAAACTATAATAAAAACTTCTAACATTGGTCTTTAAAACTATAATAAAAACTGCTAAACATGGGATAAAAAGAAAATTATGGAATAAATTGTAAAACATAAGGTACCCTGATTACAGTGTGAGTGTTACTATATGGCAACTATCACTGTCTCCATAGTAACCAGTTTATTTTAAAGGGGGAGGGTCTGGTATAATATTGAAGACAAGAAGTGAAAGAAATAAAATTTAAAATTAGATATATTTCCTTGTGTTCAATTTTCAGCTTCGGTGTTCAGCATTCTGGGACAAATTGACCATCTTCATAAAAAGTTTGGAACAACTTTTTGTTTCTTTTCTCTTAACGAATGCATTTGGCTCGTCTTTTGCCTAGTGAAGATTTTTATAACGTTTTAGGACAAAATCATTTAAACATAAGTTCTATTAATATAAATATATAATATAGATAGAGTTTATGTAAAGCGTATAGAGAATTTTTATACATCATAGAGTAAATGTGTTTGTATACATCTAATATAAAATGCGATCATATGTTGTATACACTTGACCTCATTTTAAAATATAAACAATGGTTTATTTTGGCAGAGGAAACCGCTGTATCTGATTTGGGTTGGGTTTGAGTCGGTTTGGCATTTTATTGTACAAGATCATAAATGTTCAAAAGTCTTCTGTTTAAAGCTAGTTCTATTTAGGCACGTAGAACAATATTTGTCATCTGCTGTGAATGTTTTAGTTAAGCAATGTGCCTTGTGCAGCTAAACGATATTTATTATGAGCTGTAGTTCCAAACTTTTGTGTAAATATAGCAAGTGTCTTGAAATGCTGGCAAGAAGTAATCCAGAATAAAGTTTAAAATATTGTACAAGAATTTTCTTTGGCTGTCAGTATTTAGAGAGACTAGATAGAATAGCCAATGGCTGTGCTCTAACTGCAGCAAAGTTCAATATTTTTCCATGTCTGATAATATGTTTTACTAATACTGTTTTTGTGTGAGGTAGGAAAGCAGAGATGTGGAGAAAGAAAAAGGGAATTAGCAGTTGGAGACTGAAGAATAAGCTTTCTAAACCCTTTTCCAGTTTTTAATCCTAGAATGATTCTTCTCTTTTTATTATAGTAGAGATCAGTTGTAACTCAGTCCAAGCTCAACATGGAGTGCAGAATGTCAGTGCAGTGTGTAAGCATCTTTATGAGCAACTCGGTCCTTTGAAGTTGAGTATAGCCTTATTCTGAGTTCCTGAACAAAGATACCATGAAAAAAAGCCCAGTTATTTGAGTATATATTCTTCTAGGGAGAGGGAAGTTTAAATCTGGTTGTTGAATATTAGGTAATGACATAGCAATTGAAACAGATTTAAAAAACAAAACAAAACACTTTTTTCCTTTTCAATGGTCTGTTATATTGCAGATTCAGTCCTCTAAGAATCTAAACCAGACTTGAAATATAATGGTGTGCTTATCTACACTAAGAGCTTTTTCATTTCTTTGAAGTCAAAAGGAAATTAATAATTGCCCTGGAGGAAAATGTATCTTCCTAACTAATTATCTGTTCGGCAAACACAGTTCAATGTTAAAATAATAAGATGCTGATAAACTGAAATGGCAGCCGTTCAATCATTTTAAGTTATATCTAGTTGCCTGCCCACAACTCATCACTGCTCTCTGTCCCTAAGTTTATTCCTTACATTCTTTCCCGTTGTAGTTTAACATGGTTCTATTTTCAAAATTCTTTTCACACTCTCTTGTCTTTCTTGGATCATGTATGTAATTGCTAGCTATAGCCCGATTTGATTTTAATTTGCGAATTAAATTGAAGGTCTTGGACCCTACACTTGGTGCACGTTGATGCGTATATTGAATGGGTGCAAGACGTAAGGCAAGTTATCTTCAGCCAACTAAACAAACTGAGGCCAACATGACAAATGAGAAATTCTTGATTGTGGTTTTGATCTTTATTAAGACATATTAAACTGTCAACATAAAGTAGATAAACGAAATTATCCTGTAGTGCTGCTTTGATCAGAACGGTCTTTTGGTTGGAAGGTATTCTCAAATGACATCGTCTCTGTTCCCGCTTTGTCTTTTTCTATGTGTTTGGCTCCTAGTACTTCTGATTGACATAATACGAGGGGTAGTTTTGGTGGTTTAGGTGGGTTTTTGTTAGTTTGTTGGGGTTTTTTTTCTGCAAATGTTGCTATCAAGACATGTCTCAGTTAAATTGGAAGCAATACCTTTCTTTTATACTATGGTCATGTACAGCTCACTGGACAGTATTTCTGCTAGTGAATTGGTTGCTATTGATTGAATCTTGTTCACGGGATGACTTTTACCTTCAGCCCATGGATGTAGAGCTGGGTATTCTGCTGCGGCTCTATAAGCTCTCAAGGCAGCACGATGTGGTACCTGAATATCAGCCCTTCTGATTAGTATGTAGACAGACATTTTCAAAATGCTTTAACACATCTAAATCATAGTTAGTTAGACGTGGTATCTAATAGATACTGCAATAGATTGCTCTCCAGGTTTTGGGGTACTGGAGGTGGCTTTTTTGCAGATTTCAGTATCTGAATCTTTGGTTATCTTTGGTTATTGTGCAACTCTGGACATGCTTGGTGCTTGGAATGGAACTTTTGTAAGCAAACTTTACAAGATGACAGTTAGGACTACCTATGCTAACATTTCATTGCATATTAAAGCCCAGGTTTTGCATCTCTTGGAGGTCCCATGTCATTATACAAAATAGCTCTTAAGGATCATGGAGCAACCTTTCCTCCATGTTCCTTAAACTACAAAGCATCCGTTTGGTATTCAAATCATATATTTAAGCTTCTATGGCCTTAATTCTGCATACATTTGAGGATAACTTTACACGATATTCCTCACATTCCATCTGATCTTCCATGAGCAATATCTTTCAAGTTTCAGAGGTCTAAAATAAGATTATTTTTTTTTGTAACTGTTGCAGTTTGCATATGAACACAGAATTTGGTTCGCTCCTTATGAACTGCCATCCCAAAGTTGGGATTTAGGGTATATCCCTCATCTGAAAGTATACGGTATAAAAGAAGTAATTATACAGAAGGAATCTCAAGTTTTCCGTAGTTACTTGACTAGCTGTAATGGTATTAACCATTCACTCATGGCTTTACAATCATATTTATTGTATAAGTAAAATGGCGGTTAATGTATAAAATACATTTATTTAAATAATCTCAGCTATGTAAGGAATAATCCAGAAAAATAGATTTTCACTTACTGATTAAGAGGCAAGGTGAGAAAAAGCAATTTTTGCTGCATTGGCACTGGATTCTGTGTTAACTGTTAAAATGGAAAGAGGTAACCATTTACTTAGGTGTGAGTTACCTCATCTGTTTTTTTTACAATAGCGGTGATACAGTATGATATTTCTAAATGTCAGTGTTTTACGTAAAAGGAAAAAAACTGTATAAAGAAAGAGCAGAAATACTTTTTGAGGATGAACATCAAATAGCTTGTCAATCGTAGCAGAAGAAAGCTTTTACAATAAGATCATTCTTACTTTGGATGAGGAGTCAAAGGCTTGGAAGATAAATTAAAAAGAATACTCCCCAGGTACTAAGTAGCTCTTTTTACTACTCAATATAGTCCTCAGGTTTACTAATATTTTTAGCTGGTGATAAAATGATCCCAGAATATAAACTGTAGAATGTGGAATATGGCATCCAAACATTGGGGGAGCAGGGAAGTATGGTTGTGCAAATGTGTTAAAAAAAAAAACCCAAAAAACCAGAACAAAACAAAAAAAAACTCATCTCTGTCTATGGCTGTTGCTAAGTCCAACTGCTGCAAGGTAAGGTTCCTCGTGAATGTTTTCTCAGTGCCCCTTGCCATCCCAGCTGTTCCATGTTCCAGCCTAACGTTCTCTTTTTCCAACAGACTCTACCCACTTTAGGAGGTTTGCTCCCTGAGGTGCGTAACGGGAGGCATCCATGTGCACACGAGTACTAACCGATCACGATATTATACATTCTTCCTGCTACAAAAGTGCATTTTGGGGCTGAACTAAAAATCTAGACGTGGTGTTCAGTGTTGTCATTGGAAAGGCCTTGTCTTATTTATCAATTCTTTTTTCTTATTTGGATGGATAAGGGGGAGATACAGTTTGAATAGTTCTTATCTGGCAGTCATCTCTCTGGAGCAACACTGGATGGTAGAAGCTCCAGTTACTGGATATTAACTTCAAGTGGTCAAGGGGAGGAAAAAAAAAAGGTATGGGAGGTGAAAAAATGGGTGGAAAAAAATTTCTGTTGTGGTAAGTACTATTTTGAAAGGTATGTGCTCTGGCACGTACCAAAAGAACAGAAAACCTTGATTCTTTGAGCCATCAAAATGTACAATAGCTTTTAAAATGCTGTATTTGGTATCTCTGTCAACCTCATGCATGTCCACTAAACAAAATGGTTCACAGATCCGTTTATCATGTTGTATGCTTTAATTAACAACATATTAAATGCAGCACAACTGTTGCAGAAATGTTTTGTACCTTGAAAAATAAAGTTTTGCATTTTGTAAAACCATTTATTCGATGCATGTCAAATTTGGCTTAATATTGCTAGGATTTGTAGCCTATTATCCACAGATGATTTTATTAAACTGTTATTATCTCATTAAAAAATTACACTGTTTAGTTCCTGACACTCTCGGATAGCATAGTAATGTTTCAGCTCCTGAAAGAAAGTTATTCAAACAGTCATGTACAACTAGATTAGAAAGCCAGCTTTCTATTTCAGATATAAAACAAAGTATCTGTGCCAAGAACATTTTAACAAATATTTTTTTAATGAAATGGTAAATCTTTCTCGTGCTCCATTAATAGAGTTAGTCAGTAGTATTAAGATACACACCATTATATTATTTCATACAAACTGTAAGTTAGAACCTCACTAGTATGAAACATTTCTAAGAATTATAGGACATATAACTCTAGGAAAATCTAGCATCCTTTATCAGCTTGTTCAGAAATGTTTCAGAGAGCGGTACTGGTATATGTAATGACATGTATTGGGTGGAGATAGGATGTGTGCTACAAAATACTTCTTTCAAAAAGAAGGAAGCAGACATTCAATTATAATGAGGTCAGGTATCCATATTTGATTTTTTTTAATAGCACTCTAGGCAACTCAGTGTCACGAATATCCTTTTTCCTTCATGTTGTGTGAGGTGTATGTCCTAACCTTGTGTAGTCACTGCTTAGGAGAAGCTGTCTTTGTCCGTGAGTCAAGCAATTGTTTTACTTATGGGGCAGGTAACATAAATTGGAAACGCCATGTTGCTAATGCAGCTGCCACAGGGTCAGGGCCAGCTTGAGGGTATTTGCTGCTGTGTCTGTATCATGCTGGAACAAAAAAAAAAAAAAACCTAAAAAAACCAGTATCCAAAACTTTGCTTGAGGTAATTGTTACAGCATTTTGCTTGTACGTGATTGATGACAGCAGGTTTGGGTGCTGTACTAAGCATCCTTTGTGTGTAGACAGTTCTCAGCAGTTTATAAATACTTTCCCTCTAAGTAGCAGCATGACATAGGCAAGAAGATTTTTAGTGCCCCACTCATAAGTTAGACCTCTTCTGAACAGTGGCTTTTTAACACTCTAAAAGCATGTAGTGCACTGCATCTGTTCCTTTCTGTAACCCTTTTGTTTGAACTATCACAAATATGTTGTTTCGCTTAACGTTTCTCTAGACTTTCTAAAATTTGTTCTCCATCTATGATTTTGGTTAGAAATCAGGGTGTTTTTTTTATGAGCTGTTTGTCTGCATTACTGTCATCTGATTTTTTGAAGATGTTGCATTATCCAAGAGGCAGACTTGGCTCTAATATAAAATCCTGTTTTAACATGGTATGCTTACTTTTTATAAAATGTAGTGACTTTTAAGAGTAGTTACTCGCAAAATTGTTTAAAACCCCAAAGCTGCTTCTTATATATGTAATGGAGTGTGAAGCATCCTTCACGCTGAGGTTTCTTACTCTCTCTCCTTGGCACAACCAGTACCGTTGTACGTTAATGTTTTGTGGCAGTTCACAAACATTACTCCGTTTGGATGCCTCATCCTAGTTCTAGTTTCTAAAAAATCATCCAATAATGAGGTGGAGAGTCAGTGATTTCTTAGGTGCTGATGTGGAGAGTGTGTTTTGAAGGTTAAGGCTGCGATGAATAGCTCCAATTGCTTTTACTGTTTTCTGTTTAAAGCAGTGATGTTGTAGCCTAGACTCTTGGACCTCCTCTTGAAATGATCAAGTTACTCAAAGCATCCAAGAGCTCAGTTAACTAACCTCTTAAGAATCTCACTACATACGGCAAATAGTGTAGACGCTCCTTTTTTGTTTGGGGTTGTTTGGGTTTTATTCTGTGACGTAGGTTTAACAGTCCTTTTATAGGTGATGTGATCAGATTGCCACAGTTTGCATCAGGACTAGGTTGAAGCTGTGCCAGTCTCCAAATTTACAGACACTAAAGGTGATATAAAAACCAGTGACCGGCCACGTCTGTGTTAGGAGGTACTGTGTTAGGCTGGGAGTTATTCCTTCCCTGCCAGAAAGTCTGTGTGAACTTTTCTTACCACTTCAAACTGCTCCAGGAAAAGTGGCATGGATTAGTTGTTAATGCCAGCCCTAATGCTCTATCAGAGGCAACACAGATGGGTTTGGCCTGATATGGAACATAAATGGTGGATTCATTAATGAGCTTCTTACTGAGGGCAGTTGCTGGGGGTACTACAGTGTGTTTCATGTTCCTTTCTCATGCAGCAGCTTTTTGCTGGCCCTTTCCCCTGACCAGTTTAAAGCCTCCTTGTGCTTGTGGAGCGAGGAAAATGACAGGAGTGTGGTCGGGACTGGGGACTCTGATTCTATTTGATAAACATCTGCTGTCTTGATTTTCTTATTTTATGGTGTGTTTTTGGACAACCTAAAAGGACACGCTTGGTGCAGTTTATAAATAGGGTAAATGAGATACAAAGAGTAAGGACTAAGGACTTTTTTTTTTTTAACAGAGTTCTCTGACATGACCTGACAACAGTTGAAAATATGATTACAGCAACATACTTCTGAGCTTTCCCCTTCCCAATAACCATCTGTTTGTGCTGTGTATCAGCATCAAAAGTTGCCAATAGCTTAAAATCTGATGTAGATTCTGTGGGTTTTTTCTGATACAAATTACACATTTTATAAAAAGTCACTCAGCCAATTGATTATGGACAGCTATATTTTGCCAAAGTGGTTAAGTACTCTTGAAGCATCCAACCTTTGCTAGCAGTTAGGATGACATTTTGATAAATTGCTGATCTCTTATCAATGTGCTTATTAAACGATCGAATATTTTGTATGATTGGCTTTCACGTTTCAGAAAGCCATCCTGGCAATGTCAGATTATCTTTTCACATCATTGCATTAATTTGTGTTGTGACTGCACACTTTTCATCTATCTATTGCCTAGCCATTATGAAATGTCCAGGCACATACATAGATGTTATGTGAAGTGGCCAGACATTGTGTAATAACTTGACTGAGATCTCATTTTCATTAAAGCAGATACTCTCTAGTCAAAAAACAACTTTGTGGAGGCAAAGTTTCGGTTACAGTTGTGTAGCATTATATAATGCATTAAAATATTCCATTTTCTCCTTTTCTCTCCGTTTTTTTTTTCAAGGAAAGACAGGCAACAGTCAAAAAAGAAAAGAGTTGCCCCCAGCAAATGAACAAACTGGGAGAACGGAACAAAATGCAAAGAGCAAATTCCGTCACCGTAGATGGACAAGGTCTTCAGGTGTGATTATTGTTATTTTAATTTTAAGGAGATACTTGCAGGTATGAACACAATGATAGAACGAGCAATCTTTAAAGTGAAATATTTCCTATGCATTCACTCTTCTAATGTTTCTAATATTTCTTCTAATATTTCAAAAATACAGGAAGTAAGTTCTTCCATCTGTTCAGGAATGCTGCAGTGCAAATCTGCTTCTCATGATTGGTAGGATTTTCTAAGACGTTAAGGTGAAGAGAAATCTAGCTATAAATACTTATATTGTGGGGTGAAGTTGAACTTGATTATTTTAGTATCTGTGATGCCCCATCGTGTGAATTTACCTGTATTGATTACGGTTCATTTGGAGCTGTTAATTAATAGATGGAGGGAGTAAACTTCAAGGATGTTATTTGTCCAGGTATTTCCAAGTAGATTATTTTGCGCATCAAAATTAAGGTTGAAGTAAGGTGTTTTCCATGATAGTGATATCTATAGTAAAAAATGGAAGTTTTTTCTACTTGAAAGAAAAACCCGTGTGTGTGCTGAGCTAATGTTATTTCAGGGAGGTTACTTAGATGTGCGCCAGAAGTTCTGCCTGAACAGCTTGACTTCTTTCCTTTGAGATATAAGTAGATTTGAGTAAAATCAGTGTTCACTCATATGACGCTGCTGCTTTATTACCTCAGGAGTTAAATGATCACCGTGATAACAATGTGATAATCATTTAATATACATAGTTGACTGTTCTCTGCATCCTTTGATGTGTTGCAATTGAGGCTCAGTAAAATGTAAAAGGTTCTATTACCATATATCAAATGCTGTATAGCTCATAATTATTTCATGATATACTTTATTGTGTCAGGATACAAAGGCTTATTTTATTGTTTCATCTTTTTAGGTTAGTGAAACCTTCTTGTTACGACAACTCAATAAAAAGAGAAAAAAAGTCCCCCAAGCCCCTCTAAACCTATGCAGGCTCTCTTCCTGTACTTACCATCCTTGCAGGCTGCATTGCTGTCCACATCAGCTGTGACAGAGCATGAAGCAACAAGGCCAGAGTGATCATTGACAGAAAGCTCAAGTTCGGTCTAATCCATCCCAGTGTGACTAATAAACCTGCGCTAAAGGAAGCGCGTGGAGTTTTCTGACTTTTGGGTGATATCTGTGCAATTCCAGTAAGCTCAACTGGTCTAGATACAAGAGCATCTTTGGCATCTTCTTTCAGTAGAGGCACCACGTATCATTATGGATTTTGATTTTACCTTATAGTATATTTTCAGGTATTTTTCAAGCTTCTATGTCCCACTCCTGTGATATAATGCCTAGGATGCAGTGCCTGGTCTGTTCAAAAAAGCAAACTCATGGCACTACTGACTCTCATACAAACTTAATTTATTAAAATTTCTGGTTTCAGATAATTAGGGCAGAAGTTTTTCTATAAGTTTGTTAGTAAGATCCAAAACTTCTGTACTATCTTCTCTTTCCAGGATGATTCCAAAGCTTAAGGTTTCGTAATTACTTTCATTTATTGCTGCTTGAGAAAGAAAGAAAGAGCAAGCAAGGACTAAGGTGATAGAATAATTGTTGGCTGGAATATTGAGGTGTTTTCTGAAGTGCTTGGTATAGTTCTGTAATGCTACATCTATAACACATGGCACATTGTAACACTGGTAATCATAGTGATGTTAGAAATAATTCTGCAGTGGTCACCTTAATTTGATGCTTGTACTGTGCTTTTTCTTCTTCTCTGTTGGATAAAATTGATTTCAAGTGACAGGAATCCATCTGAGCAAAAACTTTCTGTAGCTGATTAAAATATACTACTCTAGTTCTTCCATATCTGGCTCCAAACATGCTACTCTGATTCTAATACTCTACTTTTGCTGCTTTCATTTTAGCGTGAGCTTCAGTGAACAGGAAAAGAATTCTTTTTACTTTTTTTTGGAACTCTTTTTTGTTCAGAAAACTTGATCGTTAACGTTAATTGCATTGGTTTATGATTTAAGTTCCTGAGATAACATGTCAAAGATACCCAGCAAATCTTCATACTACTCCTTTTAGACCTCTGTTTTCAGTATGGAAGAAGCTCTATAGAATTGGTCCACAACTGTTTTAGTTTTTTTTGTGGTTTTGGGTTTTTTTCAACTTGAAGTCACTTGTTCACAATCGTGCTAGATTAGTCCTTGAAAATGTTCATCACTTTAGTCTAAATCTTCAGTTGTATTGTTTGTTATATGGAAAGTTCTGCATTGTCTAGAACAGTAATTTGGAAAAGCTGTAAGAAATTCATTGAAAGAGACCTTATTTTCAAATTGGGAGTAATACAAACTGGTCGTTAGATTTTTTTGATGGTCCTAGACCTTCTTACTTGTAACAAGATGGTTAAGTTTTGAAATAAAAGATTTAAAATAGAACTAAGTTAATCATTTAGCTTTTGTTGAGGAAAGTATCAAGACCAAACCTTCCTTCCATCAGACAGCAGTGAGCGGATAACTTAGTGGCAGTGGAGATCCGCGACTTAAAGACAATTAATCATAGTTAAGCACATTCATCTTGCTTCTTTCCAGATAACCAGCATAATGATCAGGATTATTATTTCTAATTAGAGGAAGTAATAGATCATGTATAACCTTAGGATGAGTCTCATTAATTAACCTGCGTCCTAAGGGAGTTCAGTAGGTAGTCCATCTCTGTCACAATGAGCACCATTGGTTTACACTTAGTTCACAGGAACAAACATCATGGGAATTGGCTAAATAACTAAAATTGATTAAAACAGTAGATAAAAATTAAATATATGACAAACTTCACTACATCCTGCCATTTGATATATGTTTCAACATACAGCACTTTAGTATAACCACATACTGTGCCAGACTCTGAAACTGTGTTGGTTTTATGCTGGGTTTATTTCCAGCGAGTTTGCTGGAGTTTTTAATTATTTGTTGTATATATTGAAAGGGATTTGGATCCATCGTTTGTGAAGGTATGGATGGAGTTAACACACTAGTGCTTAACGCTTCCTACTAGAAGTGCTTTTAGATTCCTGTAGGATTATATGCCTAGGTCTATAGGATGCCGGTAAGACTTCTTAGCTCTCATGTTTCTCGAGTTCTGCCTTACATTCATGAAATTACATTTTATGAAATCTTCAGCTGAAAAGATTTTGTTATTTCAGGAATATTATGAATAAGGATTTGGAGCAAGACCTTTCAATGTATCTTTTTGAAACAGACAGTCTAAGCTTCATCTCTGAAGTTGTTAGAGCATGACTTTGGAGATATTGATTTTGAACTCAATATACTTTTAAACATTCTAGAATTGATATATGTCTAAAAGTGATAATTTAAAATATGAATGGTCTAGCTTTATGGTTTAAAAACAGACATTAGAGACAGATAGTCTGATCCAGTTTTTTATGTTCTTCAAGTCTATAGAGCAAATGCAGTGAACGCTCACGTCTTAAAAACTCTGAAAGTGCAGACTAATACTACCACTTTGAAGGAAGGTATTAGTTTGAAAAGCTAAGCATTAATGTGAACATGTAAACCATTCCATGCAAGAAGGAATGAAAACGCGTGGTAGAAGTTGTTGTTTCTTCCACTCTTCTACATTCTTTTCCTCGGGCTTGCCCTTCTTCCACTCTTTTTAATTTTTCCAGCTAAGGTGTTTAAAGGAACTAAATATTGTGATGTTTCTTACGTTTTACAAAAGGTGTGTGATTTCGTCTTGTATCAAATATTGCAGGTCTCTGTCATTAAAGAAATAAAAAGAATTATTCCATCAAGTTTAGAATTTCATATAGCTGTATTTGACCTTTGTAGTATAGTGCCATTCCTCACTATAAAATTCAATTTCTTCATAGCTTTTTCCATAGGAAACTGTCATAACTGTCAGAACCAGTTACGCATCTCTTGCATTTAAAGTTTTCTTCTCTATTGATGGATGTAACCTATATATATCAATATTTCAATGGAATTATAGGTTAAAATGGCATTGCAGCTGTCAGACAGCTAGCATTTAAAAAAAAAATCACTTGCAATTTGTGGCAAATTAATGAAGTGAGGATTATTGCAAATTATGGAATTGCTTCCAGCTGGATTACATGGCATAACATAGAGTTTGCATTAAGCTTTTTGTTTTCTGTCTACTATAGGAAAAAATGAATGCAACACACAGCATTAATGAGTGGCTGTGTTATTCCCTTCTTTTAGATCACTCCAGTTCCAGGCACTCATCCACTTTTAGTTTTTGTCAATCCTAAAAGTGGTGGGAAACAAGGAGAAAGGTAAGGTTTGTTTTCACTTTTTTTTTTTTTTTTAAATTTTTCCCTCCCTCTCTTTCACTATTCTGATCTCTGTGATATGTTTAAAAATGAACGCTGTATATGAAAAGAAATCCAACATTCTGTACTGTTATGTCTCATGAACATCCCATTGCCATGTTTAGAAGAGGTACACACTAGCACATAGTTATAAATTCTGCACTTTAAAAGTTAAAAACGTGAATTAGTTCTATACAAAGGTTTCATTTCACATCAGAAAAAATTAGCTATCTTCAGTGTGTGGTTTTGTGTAATTTGCATGAAGATGTGAGTTGCTGTATTTTCCATTGCACCTTTGAAGTTAAAACAGTTTTCTTTTAATCTCTATAACAATTATGCAGAGGACAATAATTTAAACTGAAAAGAGTATTTCATTTTCTAATGTATGACTTGCCTTTCAAAGATTTAGTGAGTAGACTCTCCAGCCTCTCCGTAAGATTTCCTACAGTGTAGAAACCTTTTGATTTCTCTAGATAGGAAGCATTCTAACAATACAGATCAAGTATTAAAGTTCAATCACACAGACTTTAAAGACATGCTTAATTTTATGTATGTCACTAATTACAGTGATTTAAATTCAAAATGCCTAAATTTGTTTTGCTGGTAAATGTATCAGAGGTGTGATAAAATGGAGGTAAGGAGCATTCTCCTCCTAATCTCTCCACCAGACTCTCACAGAAATGCTGAATTAGTTACCCCCCAGCAGATTTTTCAGGGTGTACTTCAAAATCACAGATACCAACAATACGGCACTTTTTCATCACCACATAAATCACCAAATTTTTGTAGCCTGTCTTACCATGTCAGTGCTGTAATTTATCCTTCGAGTCTTGAAAAAGGCTACGGTCTTTTGGCCAAGATTAGGCTGAAGATGATATCTGTGGATACTGGATGATGTGACTACCCAAGACCTCAAAAAGAGGGATCCAGTGTGATTCTAAAGTTTGGAACCAAGCAAGTAAACTGCAAGCGGATCAGTTTTCCCTACCTTTTTACCACTGCCTCCATTTGATCTCAAACAGTGTCTGGTAAAGTAAACTGACAGAAGGGACAAAATCTTACAGGGTAGCTGTTAGAGGGCTATCAGAGCTGAAGAACATGGAGCCAAACCTGCATTCCAAGACCTGTGAGAGGTTAGGTTATCATTTAGGAGCAGATTATGTAGTCACTAGGCTGATATACTTAGATACCAGCAATGCCAACAACACTAGTTGTGTCAAAGGCAGTTAATGGTCTATGAGATTCACTCTAAAAAGTTGAAAGAACATGCCTTTGCAATCATAGCAGAGCAATATGAGTGATGAGTAGGGCTCGAGAGGTGATTGTCCCCCTGTGTCCGGTACTGGTGAAGCGCTACGTCAAGTACTATGTCCAGTTCTGGGCCCCTTACCACAAAAAAGACATCGAGGTGCTGGAGAGCGTCCAGAGAAGGGCAACAAAGCTGGTGAGGGGTTTGGAGAATAAGTCTTCTGAGGAGAGGCTGAGGGAGCTGGGGTTGTTCAGCCTGGAGAAACGGAGGCTGAGGGGGAGACCTTATCGCTCTCTACAGCGATAGGAGGTTGTAGAAAGGTGGGGGTCAGTCTCTTCTCCCAAGTCACAGGCAATGGGACAAGAGGAAATGGCCTTAAGTTGTACCAGGGGAGGTTCAGGTTGGATATTAAGAAAAATGTTTACACTGAAAGGGCTATTAAGCATTGGAATGGGCTGCCCAGGGAGGTGGTTGAGGCACCATCCCTGGAGGTATTCAAAAGAAGGGTTGACGTGGTTCTCGGGGACATGGTGTAGTGATGATTTTTTGTCAGAGTTAGGTTGGACTAGATGATCTTAATGGTCCCTTCCAACCTAGAGACGATTTTATGATTCTGTGACCGTGAGCACTTCTGTTTGAGACACAGTAGCAATGTGAGGTAGCCCTGGTCTTCTCCACAGCCAGGGACACTGTGGAAGGTAAGGCAGTAGCGCTCAGCTTGAATCTTTTATTGTCCCAATATGAAGTGAGTGGATCTGGGACCCAGCCTGGAATTACGAAGGTGAGAGGCAGGTTAGAGAGCTGCACTTACATAGTTAGTTATAACAACGTAATGAAATGCTGTTTCACAGCTTTCTGTTCCCAGCTTATAATTGGTCTCAAGTGCTACTTCCTGAATGGGCTTAATGCACAAGGGATGTCATTTAATGTTAGATAATTCTCCAGGGTAAAAGCAAGTGTAAAACCTGATCCCTTTGCCAGGCTCCTGTTCCCAATCATGTATTGTGCTCTGCCACTTCTCAATTTATGTTAATGCAATTGTTACTGAGACCAAGCAGATCACAGGAATGTTTTGATTTTAAAAAATGAATGCCTTATACACGCTTCATTCGATAACTCCATTACCTACAAGTGTTGTTACACAATGAAATGTGTAGCATGAGGGCAACCACCAGCAACTGAGTATAGTAAAGTACAAGAACCTCTTAAGCTGTCTCTGGTACCACCCAAACTAAAATGTTAAATTGCATATTAATGTGTCAAGGTTGCACTCAATATTTCTGTGTTAGGAGGAGCACAACATAAGGTCAACTGCATAGTCATGTAGTCGTATCTCAAGTCCTTCCCCAGCAGCAGACAATTTCTCATGATTAGATCTAAAAGTAGATTCAAAAAGGTTTTTTAAAGTCCACGTATGGACTATTTAGTAAGAAGGGGGTTGCCCTCTGACTTTTAGGTGTTAATGTCTCATATCAATACCAGTAACATGATAAATTGTAAAATAAGGATGTTAAGAACGCTTAGTAGCTTTAATTTGAAGATTGACTTTAATGAAGATTTAATCTAAGGTTTAATCTAAGGGATAAAAACATTTTCAGGGAACAATAGTATTTAACTTTTTGTCTAGTTTTCCTGGTTCTTATCTGGCTGCTCTAAAGTCAGTAGCCAGAAAGAGAAGCATCTCATATTCCACACCCTCATCCCCAATTTTGTGGGAGATATGTGGCATGAAAAGTAAAATCACAGGACATTTGGAGACATAAATAGCTTTATAAAATGCAGGTATGGTGATTCAATTCAAGTCAGGCTTTTTGATTATAGCGATTTTGTAATCTGCTCAGCTATATTGAGAGGCTGGGAGTAGAGGATAGGCTGTAAGAAAAATTTGATTTCCACAGCAGTGGAAACACTACCATCCCCCCACCCTGCTCATTTTTGTAGATGAGAATTTCATTATCTTGACTCATTCAGATTAAGGTGATCTTTTACTGAAAGCTATTCTTCAGTCTTCACTTTCTGTGTTTGAGAGACCACGATGAATGAAGTTACGAATTCTAATTGACTTTCATTGAACACAGAAAGGTTATTGCAGACACTGTCAAGGCTCCAGTGTTCCCACAGTTCCCCATATGAGATTTTATGCCTTGCCATATGGCAACCCAGCCCATTTCATTGCCCTTAGACTTGAAGAGAGTGTACGCATCCATCTGACAACCAGTTGAATAAATGCACTCCCGCCAATAATACTGTGCCATTTCCTTTTGGGTTTTGCTATTTTTCTCAGATCTTTCAAATGCGAAGGAAAAGAATTGAGGATCACTTTAGGGTAAAAAAAAGTTAGGTGCTTTAGTTTTGTTTTTTGAATGCTGGAACCATAGAGGTGGTGGGAAACAAATGTATGTGGAGAAAAAGTGCATTCAGAACACAAAAATACTTTCTCTACAACCATATCTAATTACCTTATCAATAACTTTTAAAAATTCAATACTGTTAGAAAGCCAGAATTTTGCAAAATGTGCAGTGATAAATACAATCTTATGCTCGAATAGATTTCTCTTTTAAAACCCAGAGCTATGACTTTCAGATATAATTGCAAAATAAAGAACTATGAAAATAACCCACTTTATACTTCCTGCTCAAGAGAGATAAATACCTGTTGCCCATCACCTGAAACACAAATGTGTTTACAATTATGTGAACTTAAATGATTTAGTCCAATGGATTATATGTACGCTTATAATAGAACAAAAATATAATGCAGTGTTTATTAAGAAGAAAGTAGCAAATTAGAATCAAAGTTGAAGAGTTCAAGCCTTTCACACACCAAAAATAAATTTTAATTACACATGAGATTGGAGAGGAGTTCAGCAAACCCAGTCAGATGTCTTCCTCAGGCTATATCACACCATAACATGTTTTCAGTGATTGTGCGTAAAACGGATGGGTGTGGTAAATTTAATCAGAAAACACTTGCAATACGTCCATTTCATCCTAGAGCTAAAAGTCCTGTATGTTGATGTTTAACAGCTGACTAATCAAGACAACAGCTTTCAATAATTCGTGAATGGAGTGTATATATTTAGAACCTCATTAACAATAGTAGTTTCTTTCAACAGGAAAAATACGCAACAAGCATGTAGTGCTTCTAGAGACCGTTATTGTTAGGGGTGATGCTTCTCACATGAGAGTCCTGCTAAATCATGCTGTTGTTTTGCCATACTCATTACTTTGTTTTCCACTTCTCCATTTTCCAATTTATTTGCCTGACCAGCAGGTGAGTTTAAACAATTGTTTCCTTGACAAATGTGCGGTTGGATGCACTGGAGAACAGCTTCCGTACCCTGACGTTTCCTGCTGACTCCACGCTCGCTGTCTGTGCAGCACAGGTTGACGATGTCTTTGACCTTTGTTGTTTTCAAATAACTTTGGTTCAGAGGCGCTCTTCCCTCCTCTACCCTCTGATTAATCTGGCTTTCTAAGCTTCCATTTAGCATTGAGACAAAATGTAGAAGAAGTTCCAAGTGATCTTTTTCAAATGTTATATATCTAGGAGAGAAGATTGTTAGCAATCTTTTAATTTTGGGGAGGAGTCCTCGGCTTCTTTCTTCTCTGCCGTTAGGGTTGAATTAAGCCTACACTGACCACATCTTGAATAGTCGCCCCCCAAATGACTGAGGTTGCATCCCTCAGCTGGCACAAGACATTGTTATGGCCAACTGCTTCCCTGGTTTAGTCGACTTTACTGCCAGTTTTGAATTGGATTTCTGCCCGTCTGTCTTTTATCTCTCTAATGATCTTATGACTTCAGAAGATAACTCAGTCTAATTCAACCCAAGGTGTGTTCAAGAGTACTTCCTTCGGCAGCAGAGCTGTTCAAAGACGCTCCCAGCCCTCTCGGTCACTCCTGCTGTACTTTTTCAATTTATAATTTTTACGCAGAGTAGCCTACATAATAAATATGTAATAATAATATCTTGAAGCATGATGTGTCATTTGCAGAGAATCTTTACGCAGCAGTCATCTGGTGTTGATGTTCAACTGGTACCTATGAATGGTGTGATCTGAATCAAGTTTGATTCAGTCTAATCTCTGCATTCTTGCAGGTGGACTTCTGGGTTTTGGCTAGAGATACCTGACTCCCTCTTTAATAAGAAGGGCTTTATAGCATTTCGTTGATACCTGACAACAGTATTGTGTGTGTAGGGAAGGGCTGGTATGTTTTGTAGCACCAGACTTGTAGGCAAATAACATTTAAACCTTTGGGACCTTTCCCAATGCCATTCATGAACTTCTTATTGTCAGCTGCATAAATTAAATTGGCAGCACCTTTGACCAGGCTAAATGCTGTACATCACTGAGAAGCAACTTACACATACTAACTAGAAAATTAAAAATAGGATCCTTTTACATTGGTGAGATGCTGCAGATGAAATGGAAATATACTGTTGTGCGAATCCACTATCAAATGTCTGATTTGGTCATCGTCCTGGCAGCCGTCGGCAGTGACGTGTGTGTGCCCGCCACGTCAAACTAGTCATTTCACATTGACTTTGTCTGTCAGGAATGGCATCAGGAACAGATTCTGTGAGTGTGTTTGAACACAAATGCTTTATGAGAAAGCTGACATTGCTAAATAATTGAGAAGTTAAGACAAGGTTCCAATTTGTCAATTTTAGAGATAATTATAAATTTGTTTGTCTTTGGTATTCTTAAACCCTTGCCTTCCACCTAGCCTGATAAATTATGTATTGTTATTTAGAAGATATTAAAAAAAAATCTCAATGCCCACATAGATTGTGTCTAGGCAGTTTTATTTTGCTGAATTTGGAAACGTGGACATTTTAACTTAAAATTCAGTTCTTACTATGCTTGTATTTTATTTAAGGCAGTAAAAAGAAAGGAATAGACATTTCAGTGGAAAAATAAATGCTTTTTTAAAAACACTAAAATATTAATTAGCTTGAGGACATAAACATTAAATTTAAAAGCAAGAAGCGGGAGTTTAGAATTTAAACTATTGCCATAGATCCCAGTTTTGTTTATTCATTCTAGTCTCCAGCTCTTTCCTGTGCTTACTTGTTTCTGTGTAAGAAATTATGCAGTTACCACTTCCACTGGGCAATGGAGAAAATGACATTTCTAATATTTGTAAAGAAGAAACAAAATGTTGGTAATACTTTTAGGACAAATAACCTCAAATCCATAAAGTTACAGGTTTTTAAGGAGTCTGCCAGTTAAAGAAATACTTGCAGGGGCTGGGACAGCAAAGGGGGTCCCTTATGGGCTAGGACAACAACTTTTCATGCCGTATCAATAAATTGCTTCCTATTATTTGGATAATTTTAAAATATGTGTAGTTTAAGTAAACCAATGGGTTTTAATCTTTTTCATTTTCTTCCCATTCTAATATAATCAGAAGGAGATGTAACCGACAGTGGATTTCCTTTCTCAAAATGTTATTCAATCTACGGGGCCATTTTTGGTGGGTGGCAAAGAGAATTTGCTTTTATAACTAGTTATACTTGTAATTTTGTGTTAGCCATACATTTCAGGAATAAATCTCTCCTTTGCCGTGGAGCCGTGGAGTGACTTTAATGGGAACCAGCGTGCTTTTCCAAATACTTTTTTGGCTCACCTTTCCTTGTGTCATTTTACATTCTTACCCACCCCAGCCCCATTTTTGTTTGGTTTTGTTTTTTTTTTTTTCTTCTCTCTATATACAGCATTGGAATTGTAGATAGCTTGTAACACTTCTGTCTCATTTTTATACCCACAAGTACACTATATGTATGAATTATAATCTCCGTGTACAAATATTTGATTTTTTTTTAATAAATGAGATCCTGCAATTCCAATAATTATGGTATATTAACTGGTTTGTGCTTTAATTCTTTCATTTGTTAGGTTTAAAAAAAAAAAATTGCAAACGTATTAAGTAAATATTGTCTCCTTGTCTCTTTTACCTTTTCAGAATTTATAGAAAATTTCAGTACCTTTTAAATCCTCGTCAAGTTTATAGTCTTTCTGGAAATGGGCCAATGCCAGGGTAAGTCTACAGTTAATATTATTACCAGGAACTCATTTAATAAAACGCTACATAATCAAATGAACAGTGAGGCACATATAGCATGTTTCGAATGTATCGACACTGCAACTTCTGAATGGCTGCAAAAATGTACAGGTATTATTTGTTTAAACGTACAAATAAATACAAGTGCGTATCATATGTTTTACTGATAACCGTGCAGTGCTCCCTAAGAGCTGTGGGATAAATTTTGTTCTGTTCGCAGCTTTTACTGCTGTATCAGCAACCTGAAACCTGGTGGGGGTTTCTTTTATGTTACAAATACCGAGCAACCTCAAAGACTCACCTGGGGGACATACATTTCTTTTACATAAATACATATGTGCACATCTGTTTGTGTCCATGTAATGCATATATAGTCTACATATATATATATATTAATTTTGCATGTACTGGATGTTATTTATTTATACCACTGATACATTAAATTTTACATCAGTGAGAAGAGTTTGCAGAAGGCTATTAGGAGGTACACGTTCGCTGACATGAAGTTTCCAATGTTGTTTGAATACGTTTGTTTTTTTTTTTAATCTTGGGAGGTTTTATTTTTTAGACTTTTTTTTTTCCTTGTAAATTGGAGAAAAAAAAGGTGAAGGTGGAAATGTATGTGGTTTTGTTTCAGTTGTCACGGATCTATTACTGGAAAGAGTATGCTCTGACAGTTTCTGCTAGTTTTTCTGCCAAAAGAGCATTGGGCCCAATCATTTGGAAGTAAAGATTCTCAGGATACTTTGCACTACAGTGTGGCTAATGTGCAGCCTACAGAATGGTGCAAAACCTGCTGACAGAATGGAAATAATGACATGCATAATTTCTTGCATGCCTGTAATTTTGTCCTCTTCCTAAATGCAAATGGTGTTTTACTACTGAAATAGGATTTGTTTCGTTATGCTAGTCTTGACAAATATGGAAAATTTAAGTAATCTTAGTCTGAAGGGTAACTGGACTAGAAAAACTGCAGAAACTTATTTCAGGAATTTATAAGAATTTTTAACTGAGATAAAAGTAGTGACTCATATTGTTTAACGTCTGGTATAATCGAAATGCCATACTAGAGATGGAGGCGATGACTTTTACAACAACTGAAATATTTTTATTCAAATTCATTTTATTTCCTTGAACCCCTTTAAAAAAACAAGCAAGCAAGCAACCACTTACTGGTTACATTTCTGTGTATTCCTCACTTGTGGTTTTCATGTTATCTTGTGAAGAAAATGTACTTTTAAGGCAGAAGCACAAGAGGGCAGTGTTAAGTTCAAACTGAAACCCTGCGCTAAAGTGATTTAAACTTTAGTCTTTTGAACCAGGACAGTGTTTTTTAGAAAGTATTTTCAATTTCTCTTCCTATTAAGAATCTAAATAGTTTTACTTCAGAGCCACTTTGAAGAAATTTCTAATTAATTTTCAAACAGACGCTGCATTTTATTAAGCGTGTTTTGGTGTATTTTTTATTCATTCCACAGAAATTAATAATCCTAAATTTCCAGTTTATCTCCTGCTATCGCTTCTTGCCCCTGGCAATACTATGTAGGCTGCATATAATTTTTCCCTTTAGCGCAAGCAGTTGAATAAACAGGATTTCACTTACCAGTCTTTGTTTCCCTTTCTGCGAGGGCTGGATCGCTTAATAAAACCTGCCCGTCCATCCACCCCGCCACTCGCTCATCTGGCTCTATAATGCCAGTTGCAGTGGATTGTCAGTCAAAATGGTACATTTCTTTAATGTCTTCCTGTGTGTCATTTTGATTGAAATGGAACAGGGTGGGGGATTGCACAGCACAGAGGAAAAAAAAAAAGTGTATTCTTTGTGCCAGTTACTGTTACTGAGTGGAAGGGGATAACCATTATGTATATTTATTTGAAAGTGGTTGTGATTATTTTAATACATTTCAATTTAGTCTATTCTGAGATTTACTTATTTTTTTTCTTTTGAATGCTAATTTTAGACATGTTTAGTCAGCCTATGGAATGTTTATAGTCTTACAGTAGCATTTGTATGGTTTTGGGAGAGCCAAACTGTCTTCTGTAATGCACAAGTTAATCTTATGATGATATTTTTCTAATGGGATGCTGTCATCAACCAAGAAGATAACATTCACAAGTTTTCTAACTCAAGTTCCATAAATCTGTGGCTAATGTGAATTAATATTTCCAATTTATTTCTGCTGAAAATCTCATGGTGTCCTGTTTAGGTAACGGGGAGAAAGAGAACTAGGAGACTAGTGAAATTCTAAATCTTAGGGGAACTGTGAAACTTGCTGTATTTTTGTGAATACATCAGCAGCTCAATCCTTAGGTCCTCCCTTCTTTCCTCTTCAGTGTGATAACCATGTTCTTTCACAGAAATGTATTGGAATGAAGAGCTCCTTAACAGACCTGAATTGGAACTGGGTTAAAATAATTGTTCAGAGGAAGAGCCACTAGTGGAGTCCCATATCTGAATGTCTTTGAAATCAGGAAATACTACATTTATTCCATTTTGCCTTTCAAACCTCTCCCTTAAGAAAACCAAAAAACCCCAAAACAAACCAACAAAAAACAAACAAAAAAAACCCCACAAAACCCAAAACCACCAGGGAATGCACAACAACAAAAAAACCCTTTTGTATTTATCAGTTATTGCACATTTTTATAAATATGCTGATGAGTAGAGCTCAGAAAAATATTTTGCCCAAGTTGACAAGGAACGCTGGTGTTATGCTCTGAAGGTGTAATTACTCAAGGGGACACGTCACCTACTTTCATAATAGATGGGATGGCACTTGGAGAACTGCTGGGATGGCAGCAAAGCCATTTCTTGTAGCTTCTCCGCATGCCTAAGCTAAGGTTTTCCAAGCTGTTTGTGTCAAGACTCTCGTACATAATCTATATAGAAATATGTACAGGAAGCAAATAAATCGCGCGGCAGCCGACTCTCTTAACGTTGATTCCTTTCCAGCAGCGGACGCTGGCCTGAAAATCAAGGAGCGCTCAGCCAAAGGGCAGGAGGCTGCTTTAAACGCTGGTGTAATAATTATTGGTTTAGGCCTTCTTTATTTGGGAGTAGAGCTGGAGGAAAACCCTGTAAGCTCTGCAGCTGAAGGCAGGCATGAAAGGTACTCGGCAGTTACAGACTGCCACAGTTAACAAAGTGACATGAAAATTGCCAGGCTGATGCATTGTGTAATTTGTGCCTAGCACCTGTGTTTTTAGCCTTGAAAAGAGTTTCCCTGTTTGGTTGTTATGTCTCTATAGGAGTCTTCTACTTCTGACAACAACTGTTATTGTGGATTTAATGATCTTGAAGAATCTGAAATTCGGTTATTGTTCACCTCACAGAGAGGTAAATAATAGCTGGCTGAATGGCAGTCGAGCCACAGACCCACGTGGCTCTGTGGAGAGGTCACCGTTTCACAAAGGCTTTGTCCCTCTGAAAAGGCTCCCGTTCCTTTAAGTCTATTATTTAAAATGTCTAATTTATGTTATTTTTATACTCTATAATAGAAATTATATCCACAAAAGTTGTATTTCTTTGTAACTCCCTTAAGCGTTTAATTTAGAGAGCGTGTATTTTTTAAATTCTATCCGCAAGTTTACCTCAACAGGCCTTTTTAAATCTTAAATTCTGTCCAGTTAAAGGATGCCCAAGACAGCCAAACAGAATCCATGCAACTTACTCTGCAATTTAGTTGGGAATCTACAGCACCTGGGCCTTTGTAACTTCACAAAGCAATAGGCCTATTTTGAAAATTACACTATTTTTCCTGATTATTGGAACTGATTGCTAGAGATTTCTTTGCTGTTGGATATTTGGAATATACAGAGTATTCTGGGAAGATGTGTACACCAAGAATATTTTTAGAAGATAATAACCGCACAGTTATTCACCTGAACAAAACCTTGAACCTGGTCTGTGTTTCTTTGGAAGAACCACATTTTTGCCAAAGAATGGCAAAGCAAGCCATGATGGGTTGGTTGTGCTTCAATGATTAAAGTTACGGATGTGCACTACAAATTTAGGACCCAGTAAGTTATCACACGTTAAACCTCAACCCTGGGTTTAGAGTTGTATGTCTTGCCTCACAGTTCTCAGCTGGTTCTCTTTTCTTGGTCATCCCAAAAAAAGAGAGTGGAACGGAAGGGGAGAATCACCTCCCTCAAACTGCTGGTCACGCTGCTTCTGATGCAGCCCAGGGTATGGTGGTATATAATATCCCAGGTGATCATACACTGGAGGGTTGGGATCTTGTTTTTTCTAAATGTGCCGTCATGATTTTTAGCAGGTCTGTGGTTTGAAGTTGGCAGCCACCTTTGTCTTTAGAAAGTATGAACCGAAAACAGTATTTTCAGCTGCAACATATCCATCTACCAGTTAACTGTTGCACATTCAAATGCCATTCCAGGAGACAAATATGTTACCCCATGCAATGACAAACTAGATTTATCGAAACTATTTTTATTAGAGTGATTTATTGTAGTTTCTGTGTTCCGGTTTGTGCCTGTTGTTCCTTGGCCTGTCACTGCGAACCACTGGAAAAAGTCTGGCCCCATCCTCTGGACACCTGCCCTTTAGATATTTATAAGCATTGATAAGATGATAAGATCCCTTCTCAGTCTTCTCTTCTCTAGGCTCCCTCATAAGAGAGATGCTCCAGTCCCTTGATCATTTTCGTAGCCTCCACTGGACCCTTTCCAGCAGTTCCTTGTCTTTCTTAAACTGGGGGGCCAAGAACTGGACACAGTACTCCAGATGTGGCCTCACCAGGGCACAGTAGAGGGAGGGGATCTCCCTCAGCGTGCTGGCCACAGTCTTTTTTAATGCACCCCATGAGACCAGTGGCCTCCTTGACCACAAGGTCACATTTTTGGCACATGGTCAGCTTGTTGTCCACCAGGACTCCCAGGTCTTTTTCCTCAGAGCTGCTTTCCAGCAGGTCAACCCCTAACTTTTATTGGTGCATGGGGTTATTCCTCCCCTTGAAATTCAACTTGCCCTTGTTGAATTTCATCATATTCCTCACTGCCCAACTCTCCAGCCTGTCCAGGTCTCACTGGAAGGCAGCACAGCCTTCTGGTGTGCCAGCCACTCCTCCCAGGTGAAACAGTTGCCAGCTTTCAGGTGGAAATTACTAACTTATCAGCAGAAGCTCAATAGTTACCTGTGTGTAATGGTCGTGTGTGGCAAAATAAAATAATAACCGGCTGGTAGCAAACACCTCAGTGGTTTAAATTAATTCGTTTTACTTCCAGCAGATAGGAAACTGCATTAGGGAAGACTAAACCAGGGACCTATTGAGATGAAGATATATATTGGTAGGTTTTCCAGTTCAGTCCATTTACCATGGACTAACAACTTCGTGTGTGCTCATGAGATTTGTAGAATGTGGCATATTGGGAAATACTGTGAAGAAAGGGAAGCTGCAATTTATTGACTTAAGAATTTGATCATCGGGCAAGAATTAGATGGTCTTGTCAATGTTGATGATAGAAATGCAATCAAATATAATAATCTCTTGTAATCCACATTTAGGGATTGGTTGTGCTGAAAGAAAAATGATTCATTTTCCAGAATCATCTAACAATTCACCTAGCCAAAGCACCCTGCTGTTTTAAGGCCTTGTTGTTTAAGGCCATACATTTTTGTTGTCTTCCTGTGGATTATGATGTTTGTGGCTTTTCGTCTTTTATTCCCAAATGTATCAGGAGTTTTGTTTGTCCTGTGGATGGAGATGTCAGTAGAAGTTCTGCTGATCTTTCTTACTGCCTTTTTGCCAGTGATTGAAGAATAAGTGTAACTTGGGTTACAGCCTGTACCAGCCTAATGTTCTCATGAGTCTGCTGACTTATGTAAAGTGATACAGGAAAGCTTTTTACTATAGTGTCTATAAAAATAAAAGCTATATAAAAATATACATACCTATATATATATCTACCTATTCTCATATTTATAAATAAAAGGGGCAATGAAAAAAATCATCTATTAAATGATTTTGTGTGATTCGCAGTACAAAAGAATTTGACAAAAATAAAATACACCATTTAAAGTGTCTAATTTACCTGTTTCTCCTATTCTGTTTGATTTCAGTCAAGGTTATTGACCTAATTTCTGTAAAGGTTATTGATATAATGAATGTTTGTCCCTTCTATTTAACGTCTTGCTTGCCATAAGACTTTTATCCATTTGTGCTATGTAAAGAGTAATTTTCTAAATTTTTTAAAAATAATATGCTTTTTTAAGTAGAGATAAAACTTTTAGGGAAGAGCCCTATTATAACTAC
>VXBJ01006544.1:672524-721781 GCA_013400055.1 Nycticryphes semicollaris | reverse complement strand
TATATAAGTGCAGATATACAATGTAAGGTATATTCTATTTCATGAGATTTATGTTTTATATAATGTATGTATCATTTTTATATTTAAGTTTATAAAAAATAAAAAGTCACGTGAACTTTTTGGTGTAGTATGAAATTGTTTGGAAAATTCACTGAGTATGAATGTAAAATGCTCCAGGGGGAATAGGAATGAAGCTTATTGAGAATTTTTTTGATAATGTGCTTTTGTCACATTTGTCAATGCCTCGCTTTCTGGGAAAGTTATACTTTTTTGTTGAAGGTTAAATATACAGTCCAAACAAAAAGAATGTTTGATAGCCATATGGTGAGGATGCTTGTTTATAAAAAGTGAAACAGAGGTTTAGGTCAGTGTTCTGCCTGTCTTGATTAATGCTCACATCAACCTCGTGCTTTTGGTGGTGTTTTTTGATTGGGGTTTTGTTTGGTTGGATTTTGTACTGTTTTGGTTTGGTTTCTCCCAGACTTTCTTTTTTGACATCTGTTACAAGTAGTGAAAATGCTTAAATATTTATAGAAGTTAGTACCCTGCCGTCACCTCTTGGCTATAATTTGATTCTAAATTAATCCGAAATACCCTCAGTACTGGAAGCAATGTAATTAGAACTGCTAACTTTCCACAGACCCAACACACTGAGTCAAAGGGGGAACGCTGATGGTGGGAGGCATTTGTCTCTTTGCCAGGTCATATGAAGTGACAGAGATGGGCACCTGTGGGCCGGGGCGTATCTCAATGCCCACTCATATGGTGGTAGGACGTGACTTCCAGCAGAGGGTCTTTCAGCACATATGCTTATTAGAAGATGTGTACCCAGTCAGATGTAGCATGTGACAGTTTTGGATCAGAAGAGATCCTGTGTAGCGCTTGTCCTGCAGATGTGTGAAGTAGAACGTAAGAAGGGAGAAGGGCAAAGCAAGGTTTAATACAGAACGAGGAAGCATCCTTCAAACACTGTACTTGACTCTTGGTACTGACTAAGAGCTCTTCTGAGCAGAGAAAATTAGGAGGAGTAGGATGACAATGTGATGGGTTTAATTCTATGTAGCTTAATGTGGTCTAAAGCTAATAGAAGAATAATTCCTGTCATCTTCTACATCCTAAGTAGCATTTTTTGAATGTTGTGCTTTCCATTTTCTTCTCCCATGCTCTATATTTCACTCTGTAGTTTTTCCATGTGCTCTTGATTTTATCAAGAGGCCTAAAAGAACTTTTAAAACTTTGTAGGGACAGGCACACCATTCTCTGTGCAACTTTAAATTTTCACGCAGAAAATAGCTGGGAGTAAACACTTGCAAGTTATTGTATGTGTTTATTTGTATTTACGAATTTGGGTCCTATGTAATAATTGTACGTTTATTAGGAAATTACGAACTGGAAATCAGATTTGGTCACTAGGATATAGGATATGCATTAAGATGTCTGTGGTACTAATGATTAGAGTATATATGCATATACATGCACACACGTATATAGAATCATTCAGCAAAATCACTGGAAGGTTTTTGTCTAGTCACAATTTATGTGTAATGGTGGATTTCAATATGTGTCAAAAGCTATCCCAAAAATGCACTTTTAAATTTAAGATATTACCGCTTAGAATTCTTTTAATATATCCTCAATTTTCAGCATTATGGAACATTGGTGTTGAATGAAGTGGGTAATGTGGTGGTGATACTGTCTGGCACTCGAAGGATATGGAAGCAGAAATAGCCAGGCAAATATTACCAAAGATATTTCACTTTTAAAACATAGTTTGAATGAGTTCGTTCAATCTGATGCTTATTCATTTTGTATTAAACCATGGTGCAAAGTTGTTGGTTTTTTGTCAACCACGAAATGCTCAGCTTATTGTGTATTAGTCTCCTATCAGAAATATGTCAATTTTGTATGCTTTTATAGCCAGTACCTCACAAGGAAATGTTTGTGGCTAATACGTTTAGCCACCTTAGACTTTTCTGTCCTGAGAGGCATATCCATTTACAACTAGGTAAACAGAGAATGCTTTCTGGCAATAATTTCAAACGAGTTGAACTGAGACAAAGATCTGGATTAACCATCAAGTCCAAGTTATTTCTAGCATTAGCGTACCACAGTAACCCTTGAATTAAAAATTTAATATTAATTTTTTCAAATAATATGATATTGGATTGTATTTGTCTAAAAACTGAATGCATGAGCAGAAATTATTATTTCAAGTGTTTGCTTGCCATTTACTATGAAATGAAATGTCTTGAGCCATAAAATGTTTGCATAATGCACAATGCGTTTATGATAATTAAATAGATATCTTCATTTACTGTTTTTAGGTTAAATTTTTTCCGAGATGTTCCTGAGTTCAGAGTGCTAGCATGTGGTGGAGATGGAACAGTAGGCTGGATTTTGGATTGCATAGGTAATCAATAGCATTTACAATTGTTTTGCTTGACTCATGTTTTTCATGTTACTGCTCTTCCCTAAATACTATTTTTTTTTTTTTAAATTTGTTAGTTTGGCACATGATTATTATTAAGGGTATTCAAATTACAGAGTATATTCAAAATCCCTAGACAATATTTGTAGTCTTCTGGAGTTCCAGACAGCAAGAAATTTGAATAGATCTGTTATAGTTTCAGCTCAGTCTATTCTCCAAACCGAATCAAGTCTAACTTGTTTCTTTTAACACCATTAACCTTAACTTCTTTTGCTTTTTCAGTTACCAAGTGTTTGTTTATGCTCCATTGTGCCATAATGGAAGTAATGGGTTAACGGCCGTTTGAGTTTTGGTTCTGTCAGGCAGTTTGCCATAAAGTCCTCTGTACAAATCATTAGGAAGGCCCAGAAGTCCAGACATTACAGACTTAAACTTCTTAAGGCTTCCTAGGGAGAATACCTTCCACACCACACGGTCGGTTATTTGGCATTAGAGGGCCTGCAGAGGAAAAAACCAGTGGGAATGTGTGACAATGGAAATTAGGAAGGGGGTGAAGTGACATCAAAAGACATAACTGAAAGGTTAGATGATGACTGTCTAAAAATATGTGGGAGGCGAGGACCAGAAAACCTTTTAAAGTTCAGTAGGCAGTAAGCATAGTGTCATGAAGGAATGGATGATTGCAAAGGTATATTTCTAATCTTGCTTTGAAAAAACAAAAAAGTATCTTTTTGCAAATGCAAGCCATTGATTATAAATCTCAAATAGCTTTCAAAATTGTAAAGCAATGTACGTAAAGTATGAGGTGTGCTGCCTAAACTTGGAAGGGGTGAAGTTTTACAACTGCTAGTTGTGTCATTGCTTTTGTAATGAGGGCTGAAATGTCATGGGGTTACTTTCTCTTTTGATATCATTATTTGAAAAAAAGACCACATTTTGTTTTAGTAAAATACTGACTTCTGCAGCAATTTTTGTGGTACCAAACTTAAGAAATCATTCGAAGGAGTCAGAATCCATTTGTTTCATAACTGCAGGAAATGGATTTTCAGTGCTGCCTTTTAGCCAAGAAAAGCCCTTTGGCATATAAAGTTTAGGAAATCGCCTGTTTCAAGAAACTGACACTTTCTAGTTTCATCTTTTCTTCCCTGATCTCCTGATACACAAAGAACCTTAGCTAAGAGCAAAGCNAAAAGGGGGAAAAAAACCCAAAACCTTTTCCTCATCAGCCTGATACTTTTAAACATTTTTACTTTATTATTCTATTGAATATTAAATTCTCCTAAAGATTTGCAGTGCACTGATATTGTAAATGGCAAATACTTCCTAAAGTATTGACAAGAGAAATTGATAAATAACAAGGTGTCCTGGCCACATCAATTGGATTTATGAACTCTTGCTGAAAATTGCTGAGAATTGTGCATAATTCTGTGAAGAAAATAGCTGATTGTTTAACTGTTCAAGTATAACTTTTAAACTAGATCTGCTATTCATTCCAATGAAATGGGGAATTTGACAAAGTATATATTTGAAATATTATATCTGGGGGATAGCTGCCCCACTTCCAGCTTTCAGAAAGGCTGTGTTTCTTGAGAAGGGTTTTCCCGTTAGATTTTTGAACAGAGATCCTTCAGCTTGAAACGCTAGAAATGTGCCGGTAAATAGTCAAAAGAAACTAAGTTCATAAGTTTCAAAACATTACTTATTAAATACATAGCATTGACTTAAAATGTTGATCAGATAGATCACTGCTCATTTTGAAGAGTAGATTTAATTCCTGATAGGCAACCCCCTACGGTTGATTCAAGGGAGTTCTTGGTAATGGTGTAGACATTTGTAGACACGAATCCAAATGAATACTGGTTAAACACCAACTTGGTCACCCAGATGAAAAACACAAGATTCATCTCATTATTCACACCCTTAACCTCTTGTGCATTTGTAGCTGGGAGCAAGAGAACACAAGATGCTTAGTCTTGGAAAGATCTTGAATATCATTGTTTAAGAAAGTTTATCACATTTGTGACTTACAGAAGTCCTTGTGAAAGCAGTTGAATAAATTAGGATTAAGGATTAAATGTTGACTGGGGAAGGGGTTGGATACTGGAGTGGCTTGATGAAGAGCTTGTTGCTGAGCAGGCAGCACGGTCTCATATATGAAATATGTATCACTGATTTTACTGAAACAAAACCTAACATTGTTCTTGGATCAATACCATAAAAATATTTTTTCCCCTGAGTTACATTTTTCCTTTTTTATTCACAGAGAAAGCGAACTTGGTTAAGCATCCTCCTGTTGCTATCCTGCCTCTTGGGACTGGCAATGATTTGGCAAGGTGTCTGAGATGGGGAGGAGGTAAACAAATTAAAATACAATGTATTATGTAATTAAAAGGATAAAAACCCCACTTTTGCATCAAATTCTGTTCTCAACATTTGGATTTCTTTTTTTCTGATATATTTAAAGAGCTGTTATCACCTCTCCTCTTTTTGGAATTAGCTGTCTGTAAATGTTATAAGAACAATTTTATAGACATTAAAGGTTGTAATCGCTTTTCATACCTTGTTTGTACCTTCTGCTGACACCAAAAGGCTCCAAGGTGCAATGAGAGTGGTGTATAGCTATTTGGATGGCTTTTGACAATCTGTATTGCAGTTATTTCTTTGATCAATACCTTATAAAGGGGTATTCTTAAATGGATTAATTGGGGCTGTTCTGAAAGGGTTACTGAAAACAGCTAATAATGGGTTTGGAGAGGTTTCATCTTTTTTAATTTTCATAAATATTAAATGAAAAGTGTGTCTCGGCCTCAGACTAGTTCCTTTGATCCCCTTCTCTTCTCCTACATAGGATTTCAGACAATAAATGCTGTGGTGCTATTTTTCAGGAAATGAGAAGGCAGAGAATGCTGAAAGGAGAATATATGTAAAGTCAAACCTCTAATACCCATTGCAGCCTTTCCTGGATGAACAGAGCCTTACTCTTAGCTCTCCCATAACGTATTTCTATTCACAATTAGCATTACAGTATAACTTGAAGGAGACACAAAGAAGAAAGTCTTAGGCACGACAGTCTCTGGTGAAATTGTGTCAGTTTGTCGGCTCATGGCCAGTTCTATATCAGGTCTCAGTTGGTCATTTCAGTTGAGATATCGTGTATTTGGAACTTGGCTCTTTATATGGAAATTCTCAGCACAAAAAGACAGTATGAAAATGTTGTGGGTTTCATCATTCTTTGACCAGTCGTTTTGTGGAAGACAGTGCCCTAACACAGATTTTCTGGATGGCAGAGGAGACAGGGCTTCCAGAAACTAAATTGCTGATGGGTGATCTCAAGGTTGCAGACAAAGGGAATTTGTCATGTTGCTGTTATGCAGTGGTTGTCAGTAACTAACTAAACCTTACCATACAACTGTAAAGAAATACATGAGGAGTTGGTGTTGAGCAAGGGAGGCTTTGAATGGCTTTGTTTGCTGAAAATGACTCAGGAAGCACATATTGCCTGAATATGAAATTTTATTTCTGATTTGAAGAAGGACTTAATCCACAGATCTTAGTTACGTCTTACAAAGTCATTTGGTCTGAGTAGCATTTGGAGTTGATAACATCACTCAGTAAAAGCCTCACACTTTTTATGCATGTGTATGTCGTGTATACTCAGGACGTAGTGTGTAAACAAGTTTTCTACTGAGTTTAGTATCCAGTGTAGTGAACTGCTGCTATTAGTAAATTTCCTAAGGACATGTGAGTGCTTCTTGGCAAGGAAGAGTAAAACCTCTCTACAGAACAGGTTGAGGATGATAAAGAAGTTGTTGAAAGATGGAAAATTTTAGTTCTTCTGAGTTGTCAGTTACGGATTTCAATTTTGGATTTGTTAGGTCAAACCACCTAGTAGACAGCTTTTAACCTTTCGGTTTCTTATCAGACTTCAACCAGACAAATCTTAGGTCTTTTTTTCCATAAATTTTGAAATCAAATTATTTTAAATATTAAGAAGAATTTTACAGCAAGAGCATTTTGCAACATATAACATTAGCTTTTTGGATAACTGCTATAACCATTTGGAAAATCCAAGCGATTGGCATATTCTGAAGATCAAATTATTTTCTGAATATAAATCTATGCCCAGTGAAATCTGTAGAATTAATTTCGGTTTATGTTAATGTAGCTGAATGCAGAAGTCAGGTTTGTATTTGTAGTCCTTTTAGTGACAGGTTCTGGAAAGTTGTCAATACTTCAAACGCAATCCTGCTTTTCAGGTCTTACATGCATAGTTTTCATTTTTCCAGTCATGGAATCATAGAATGGTTTGGATTGGAAGGGACCTTTAAAGGTCATCTAGTCCAACACCCGCTGGCAATAAGCAGGGACATATGCAACTGGATCAGGTTGCTCTGAGCCCCATCCAACCAGTCATCTAGAAAGAGAAAGAAAATGGAATGAAACTCCATTATGCTTGATGAAATAACTGTTTTCATGTTTTGCTAGGTTATGAAGGTGAGAATTTGATGAAGATCTTAAAAGACATTGAGAACAGCTCAGAGATTTTGTTGGATAGGTGGAAATTTGAAGTAATACCCAATGATAAAGATGAGAAAGGAGACCCAGTGCCTTACAACATCATCAATAACTACTTTTCTATTGGCGTGGTAAGACTTATGCTTATCCTTAAGTGATTTTCTGTTTCGAATAAATATTTGCATTGCATGTCTTCAAGTGAAGAATTGTTGGCTAGAGATCATTTATAGTGTTATTTTGCTAGTGAAATGAATACATAGATGACTGACAGCAATTTACATAAATTTACTTTCGTATATTCAAACCAGAATTATTTTTCAGGACCTTCTACATTCCTATCTATAAAGAAGATATTTGTGTTGTTCCTAATGGTTTATGAGCAGCCATAGCACTAAATTTATATTATCATTATTAAGGGCCTATAAAAACATAAAGGAAAACTAATCCTTTAATAAGAACTCTAAGTAACCTTTTCTGTTAGCATTCACATAAACAGAGCTGTTTAAAAGAACAGTGGTATTCTTGATTTCTTCAGGGCAGTTTTAAATAATAATAATAATAAAATTATAATTCACACACACAAGTATCTTTTTGGTTCTGTCTTATGGAGATACTCATGGTTAGAATGAGTTATGAAGAAAAGGGGTTTAAGAAGCTCTTCGTGTCCTGGGAACTGCATGTCTGGCTTTTGCTTTCCTATGATTTCCCAATCTATCTGCTGTTCAGACTACATATATAAGGGGAATTGGGCATGTCCAGTCTGACTCTTTGGCCTTTTGCTTTGGGTACGCTTTCAAACATGAGCAGAAGGGGGACCGTGATGAGTCCAAATTTCACAGACTGAATAGTTCATTAGTAAGATTTTTAGCTCAGACACAAATGAAATCTAATTATATCGGGAACATGCCCTCGTGTGGCTAGTGTGGTTGTTCTGAAATCAGCTTGTTGCACATACCTTACATGGATCTGTATATTATTTTTTTTTTATGGAAGTCAAAATCCACCTTTGCAGGTTATCTAATTCTGCAATCCAGAATTTCAAAATGCTACAGAAAAGGTTTTGTAGTGAGGAGTACAACATACGACGTTGAAAATTCAAGAAAATTAAGAATGTGTGCTCAGTATTTGATTGCTGTGCTTCAGCGTTAACAAGGTTCTTAAGTGGTTGATGAAACTTTTTACGTTATTAATTGCAAATCTGAAATTTTGTTACAGTGCCTATCAGCAACACGCAGAGACAGTCTATTCCTTTAAAACATTCCTTGGCTTCCTGTACTGTGTAGTCGTAAATGCTGAAAAAACATTTAGTTTTAGGTATTTAAGTGATAGAAATTGCTCTTGGGTTTTTTCTGCTTGTGTAGTTTGGATTTTAGCCTCTAATTACAACAAGTACACAGAGAAATAACAGAAATTGGTGTATATATAGAAGTACATAAATGCAAAGTATATGCACCAAAATTAGTCCACAGTGAGGTTCATAAATAGGAGAGAAAGCACAAAAAGAAGCCTTCAGTTACAGAAAAAAAATACCATGAGAACAGATAATGTCCAGGACAGGGAAAAATACTCAGGGACTTTCTCAAAAGGGAGTATCGATGCTAAAGCTCACAAATTAAGAAAGAAAATAAATGTGTTACACTAAGGAAGCAAGCCAAAAGTGAGAGGCAGGAGGAATGAGATTTTGCACCTACATATTAATACAGAGCAACTTAAATGGTTTCTAAAATGTAGAGTACCGCCACATGTAAAGGCGTAGCACAGAACCAGGAAATTTAATGCCAAGTAGATACTGGGACATCTGTGAATGTGCTAGGCTTCAAAGAATCCTTTAGCATTTTTCAAGGGAAGAAAATAGAATTACATTCAAGAAAAATAAGTTGAACTCAAATTATACAGTGGCAAAATCATAATACTATTAAAGACAATGTAAATTATTTGTAGAATACTGCAGAAAAATAGCAGGCTCTACTCTATACACCAGGCTTCGTGGACAACAGAAGACTCAGTTTCCAGTTGAAGACTTTAAATTCTGGAATTTAATAGCACTAAACATACAATTCTTCATATAATAGAAATCTGAGCACCAGAAAATTATTCCAGGAATGGACAATATAGTATGTTGCTTTGGGAAAAGCTTCTAAAATTGTCAAATCATGTATTTGAAGGAGTAAGGTCTGCCAAATTTATCGTATGTGGAAATATTTAAAATACTCATGTCTCAGTTTCACTGGTGTGAATAAGGTAAAGCAAATGGAGAAAATCAGAAATTCAATTTTAGACTTGCTAAAATTGTGTGATTCATACATTAGGTAGCATCCATAATAACTCTTGAAAAGCCAAAGTACTCAAACTTGGCTATAACTGAGGTAGACCTGATCTCATAACAGCAAAATTGTTCACAGTTCTTGCTGCCTAATACAAACTTGGCAAGTACTAAAGTGGGAAAGAAACAATCTACCACCACGTTGCACACCAGTCTGTCGCTGCTGATACCTGAGAATATAACTGGAGTCAAGCCTATAGCAAAAAAGATATCAGGGCTACCTACAATGTTATATTAAGATAAACCAAACCATGACACAGATGGTGTTATTCATAGAAACAAAGAAAGTCATTGAGTCATTGAATCAAGGGGCACTTGCTTAATTCCTGACAGATGTTTATCCAGTTTCTCTCTAGAAATTCCCAATGAAGGAAGTTTCTTTATTGGCCTGTGATGAGCTACTGTATTACTTTGTTGTCATATCTAACCTGAATAGTTTTGGTGTAGCCTGGGCCCAGGTCATTTTGTCCAGTACAGAATGGAGAAGGAAAACAAATGAAGCCATTCCTCTGTTAAACTACTTATTACCTACTAGAAGGTTTATTAGACCATCCCTTGGTCTTGTGTTCCATAACCTTTCTATCTCCAATTTCTTCAACCTTTCCTCACAGAAAATGTTTTCTAGACATCTGATCATATGTGTCACTTTTATCTGTGTTCAGATAAAACAAGGGAATTCAATCCAATTACTCCCTTCAGTCTGTATCTCTCTGGAACCACAGCTCTCCCAATTAGACACAATGCTGTATTTGGTGTCTTATCAGCACAGACGGGAAAAGAGGAATTAATTCATGTCTTGCAGAGGATACCTTTATTAAGAAAAATTGGCATTCTTAATGGGAGCGTGGATTTCTTTATTCATATTTCACTTGTGATTGATTGCTAATTTCAGATACTATCCTGAAGGAACGCTACTTCATATCTCATTTGGGTTTTTTTATAGGCGATTCTTCCTGCCTACATGCAGAAACATGCACTTAATACAATTGCACCCTCTTAATTTTTACTGTTTTTCCCAGGCACTGTGAAAACTACTGGTAGCCTACAACATATTGCGCACTGCCTCGTAGATTCATGCCAAATAATAAGCACAGTCTCTAATCCAATATGAATAGAACCTGCTGTATGAATTTTCATGAGCAGTATGGTAGAAATAGTATTTGACAACAAACAATCTTAATGTATACTTAGAAAGGCCAGGGGAGTAAAACTCAATAAAATTGTGCTTGACTGGGGCTGTTACTGCCTTAGGTCCATAATTCAGGTTGGAAGGGATTGCAGGAAGTTATGAGTCCAATCTCCTGTTCTAAGCAGGGTCAGCTCTGAGAGCAGGTCACATTGCTCAGAGCTTTATCCGGTCAGGTCTTAATAACCTACAAGGATGGAGGTGGCACAATCTCTCTGGGCAACCTGTTGTGGTTATTTTCCTTGTGATGAAGATGTTTTTCCTTGTACCCAGTATGAATCTCTCTTATTTCAACATATGTTCTTTGTCTCCCATCTCTCAAAGCCTGGCTTTGTCATCTTGACAACATCCTCACAGGTACTTGCAGGATGCTCTTAGATGTCCCTGAAACCTTCTTTTATTTTTTTAAAATGTTTTTTTTTTCTTTTTTTCTTTTCTTTTTTACCTATTTTCCACCAATCAAGACCATAATTTTGCAACTTGAATACAAGAATGCTGGGGTAGACAATGCTCAAATCCTTGCTGAAGCTGGGTATTATGTCCACTGCTCTCTCCTCATCTACAAATCTAGTTTGTATTATCATTGGCAGCAATCAGAAGGCAATTTACCCATTGGAAGGAAAATGATGCACTAAGTTAAAAAAAGAATGTTTGACAGTAGTGTGTGTATGTGACAAGTTTGATTAGTATGCTCAAGCCAAAAAGGGCGTTTTTTCTACAGCAATCTCAGACCTCCAATAGGTACGTAAGTATATGTACTACACAATGTATAAGTACAGAGGAAAAAAGGAAGATACAAAGTGAGATGTAGTAGCTGAATGAGTATGTACAATGTTCAAGATGATGTGAAAGCACAAAGCTTGGAAGAACCATACAAAGTGTAAGCCAAGATGTGTGTCAGCTTCAAAGCAGAAGCTAGAAAACATCTAGGAGCAATGTAGAATAAGATAAAGATTTTTCAAGTGCTCACATCCATCATTCTGTCAGAATGGCAAGATACCAGGAGGGAAGATCCATCTGCTTCCCAATAGTACTGGAGTCACTGAAACAAGTTAAATATCCAAGAAAAATGTTTATTAGAGCAGTGAAGTCATATTCGCTTTAAAAAACGAAAACACCTTCCTCCCAAAAAGAAAGAAAGAAAAAAAAAAAAAAAACCAAGCAACAACAAACATAGAAAAAGAAAAGCTCCTCAAGAATATCGTAGGGCTGTTTGAAAGTGGAAGCTTGTCTTGGGATACAGTGAGCTGGACAAACTTAACTAATAATACTAGAGGACAGATAGATAGGGGCAGGAAACATTAGGCCAACTGTCAGACAGTGGCAAGTACAATTACTGATGTATTTTGGAGAAAATAAAAAGGTTTTTCCCCCATATTCTCTACAACCTGCTTTAATAGTCATACCTTCACTAGGCTGATATTATCACAGTGTTCATCAAAGACAGAGTTCAGTAATGTTAGTTTTGGGATGTTACCACAGACTGTGTTCTAGACAGTGGGCTTGCAGTGCATTTCTCCAGTTGCTGCAGTGATGGAATTTAAGTCATGTCACATCATTTAGCTAGCTTGCTATGGTTATAAACTATTAGAGTGAGTGTATAGGTACACAGTCTGTTAGCTTGTGCATAGTTACTTCTCAGAGTTAGCCTTATCCCCATGGATAAAACAATATAACTTATGCTACCTCCTTCAAACGCTCAGCTGCTTACCATTAATGGTAGGTCAACATGTATATGTGGACAGTTACTTCAGATAGACATGTACTGCAGTACCCCTGTACATCTGGTTTATTTTATCCTAGCTGTTTTCCATGTCTGTAGCCCAGGCCTGTATTAAAAAGACCCAACACTACACTAATCAATTATATAGTATGTTTCATTAGCATAGAGAAATATTTTCATAAAATTCAGTAATAACTCTTCTGTTCAATGCTTAAACTTAAAAAAAAAAAACAAAACAAAACAACCAAGTAATCGTCAAAAAAAGTAACAAACTAACTCCCATATACTCAAAACTGCATACCAGTATTACTCTAAGTGGTAAAAATAAGGGGGAGGGAAAGTAGGTATATATACCCCCAAAACTAAACCCTATTTTTGCAAAGAATTGATCAGAAGTCAAGTCTCAGATCTTGCCAGGATCGACTCATTTTTGCTGAACCGTCATGCAGTCACAACAGAGTATAAATACACAATGTCCCTTACACAATATCCTAGTGGATGGGCATAAATTCCATGAAATTCACAATTAACATACAATTTGAGTACAAATCAAATAGATGCGCTTAGAAGATGGTGAAATACTTATTTGCTGAGTGAGACCTGAGCAGTAGGACATGGAAGATGAATGACCAAGAGACGGTGAGGCAAACTCTCACGTAAAACCAAGAAACACAACAAGCCAACTTCAGAACGGTCTTTGCTACCTTGAGAAGCACTTAGATCTGCACCATCATCAAACCACAGAACAGCACGGTCACAAACGTTACATGATGCTAAGACGGGAAGAAAAAAATCCTTTTAAGCCAAGGAAAACGTAGATTAGTTGTTGAGCAATTCTAGTTAGATAATCAATTAAAATGGAGTCACTGTCAAGGCTATGCATCTTTTATACGGAAGTTATTAAAGAATGTTAAATACGTAGGGAAGTTACGAGGCTTGGTTTTAGTGTTTTTCAAGTGATTGTCTCAAAGTGAGACAAAATGGGTATTTTGATAAAGCTTTCTCAAAAGAATGCCTCATTAAATGCTTAGTTGTGATTAAACATTAGAAACCTCATCTTTCACAGAGTGTTTGGTTGCAAAGAGCACATGGAAGGGAGAAGCCATCTTTTATATTTAGTTAGGAAATATGGGGATGAAGCCTCTGCTACTTAGGCTTAGTGTGCTTTCTTTTCAAGGTGGATATTCAGGAGAAATCACTCAGTGTTCCTCTCCACCTGGGCTTTATTCTAACACTTAGGAGGGGCAGGAGAACCACAGGAGCTCTAGGAGCAAGCTGTAGACATGTAGGATGGAGGCAGAGTTGTGTAGGCAAAAGATCATTGAGTTCCAACCCCCCTGCCCTGGGCAGGGACACCTCCCACCAGACCAGGTTGCTCAAAACCCCATCCAGCCTGGCCTTGAACCCCTCCAGGGATGGGGCAGCCACATTAGTTGAATAAAAAAAGCTCAGAAATAATATGAGCTAGGCAAAGTCCATTTGCTGATATGATGATAAAGGGTAGGAAATTCACGCAAACTCTTTTTTAAATCTTTTTTTTGCAACTCCCTTCCACTTGGATTAGTCAATAAAAGTTCCTGGAAAACTGGCAAAAATGTCCTAATTTTCTAAGTCTGGGAGTGCTAGCAGTGCTGTAACTGCTACACTTTTGTTGAAAAAAAAAAAAAAGCCCAAAAAACAAACCACTCAAAAAAGCCCCAGAGAAATCGGATAAAAATTAATAAAGGAGTCCTTTAAAAATAATCTCATTACTTGACTGGAGCAAATAGCTGGAGGCCAAACCAAAGGCGCAAAGGTAGTCAGCTGAGCACCAAGCATCATTCTGCAGCAGCCAACTTTGCTAGAACCTTGATTATTATTTTTTTTTTTTTATGGTTATTATGCAAACAACTTGAAAATATTAAATAAAAAACACTAATTGTACTTGGAGAATGACTGACCTCAGAAAGGCTGCAGATGTTCAAGCCAAACAATTCGTCTATCTCCTGTTGGCTTCCTTTATAGCTGTTCGTAGCACTTTGTATTGTTTCCCATTCTGCGGGTAATAGCGCTGAAAGAAACTCTGAATGGATTTGCTCTGCTGTTAAGAGGAGAATCCTAAGGTAGGTTTTGCAGAAACAAGCATAATTTTGAATTTACTGTTCTTCTACTGAATTAGTTTATAGTTTAGCCTTTATGGAGCCAGTAGTAGGTCAACATGAGCCAGTACTGAAAAACTTTTAACATAAACATTGTCTTCCTTTGCTTGCTTTCTTTTATTTTTTACCTTTTAAATAAATCAAAAAATTATCTGCTGTTAATAGTAGGTAATCTATTAACACCACTGTTTAATTACCATTTGAATTTTTTGGAACTGCACAGGGTATTACAGAGCATATGCTACTAAGCCCCTTGCAGCTCTGTAATTAGTGTTGGAGCACAATAAAGTGAACTTGCAAACATCTGCATTGCCGTTTAGTACAAGTTTGTACAGCAGGAAATATTACTGAGGTAGATTTTTAAGGCAAATTATACTAGTGTAGTGTAGTAAAGATATCATTCTAAAATGAAAGCCTTTCTCATTGGTGTCAGTGCAATATTCAAGGTGTAAGAGTAAACCAAATGCTGTAGTAATGATCAGTATTTACAGATAGCAGCTGTAAAGATTATACTACCAGCTATTGTATATCCTTGTGCTTAGCTAGAAATGTTCTGTATGAATGACTGATAAGGTAACTCTCAGATTTCCATCTCAATTTTGTTCCTCTTGGGCCAGATTCCATTGAAATTGTAATCTAACCCGTGTTTTTGACCAAGTTATATAGCTGTTGCATATGTAAAGAACGTTCCCACTTAGGTGGATTGGCTGATGGTCTGGCCAGAAGGATTGCAAGGGGTGCTGTCTCTTAGGATAAGAGCAGAGGCCCTTAGAAGCTTGCATTCTTTGTAGAATCCAGAATTGTTTCTCCCTTGTCTAGGCTGCTCAACTAAGCATATGCTTTAGGTTTGAGCCCACTTGGGATTGTTGCTATTGGTCCTCTTCTCCATACATACCCTAGTGAGTCATTGGCAACAGAATCAAGGTCTTTAGGAAGCTTAAAGCTATAGCTAATCTTACTTAGGCTATTGCATTTGCACAAGTTGCTTAAGATGTGGAAAACATCTTACCCATCTACTTACTGAGACAGGATTTAAATAAGAATCTTCCACCATCCCTTCAGCTGAAACTTTGAAGACATGTGCAAACAAATACACAGGAACATATTGGAGGAGGAAAAAAGAAAGGAGTGAAATGCTCTAGGACAATAATTAAGAGAGTAACCTGGAAGAGAATTGTGATACCCAGATTCCTGTTCCATCTGTTGTTTTTGTCCATTTGATTAACTTGTACATGGCAATTCAGAAACTTCCACTCTTATGAATGACTTCTTTTCTAACATCAGTAGATACAGAATTTTAATGCCAAACCAGAACTTTTGCAAGCAGAACACCTGGGTCTTTCATTCAGTCTTTACAACATGTGATAATTTATTTCATAGCAATATGGTGATATTCTCACTTGGATGATCTACAACAACAATATTTTTTGCAAGTGGATTTAGTTAAGGCAATAGAGATATCTGAATGTGCCTGAAAATGTTCTGTAATTTCTTTGAGAAACAAGTCGGTATTTCATGCTTGTTTAAAAAAAGAGAAAAAAAAATCAGGTAGAGCAGAAACTTCTTTAATACTAGTAAGTAATGCTACACTCAGGATCTGTTCTCTGCAAAAGTATTATTAGAAAGTAGTAAAGGTCTACGACAAAGACAAGTGTACTTTTATGACACCTAATATGTTACTATCTAAATGCACTATCAAATAGATATTTGCATGCTCATGATTTAATATCCTTCAGCCTTAACCAGTCACTGAGAGACTCTTATTCTGCCAGTGGGGAAAAATATGACTGCTTAATTCTCATAACCATAAATTTCAAATTGTTAGGGGTCTGCTTCCCCATCACTATACTCTAAGTCATCAACCCCCATTTCCATTACATCTCCTTAATTTTGGTGGGTGTTTTTTTTGTTTTTTGGTTTTTTTTTTTTGTTTTTTTTTTTTTGCAAAAGTTCAAAAATGCCCCCCAAACCTATAAGGAAAGTCTTACATAAAAGCCATATTTTTGGATTGTCTCCTGAAAAAACAGTTCATTGGCATCAACAGAAACTTTGCTAGCAGAATTTTAAGTTACGAGTACCAGAGTCTAGGTAGGGTTGGTCCTTTTAACTGAGAATGTCATCCCATCATCTTTTATTTCATCTATATTATTTCGACAAAAAAGGAGTTTTTTATATTATGGATCATTTGTAAAAGGGAATGAATTTTAGCTTTGCGGTAGCCACGTATTTTAAAATTTAAAACCCTCACAGCATTTTGCTGTTCATGGTGGTTAAAGGGAATTTAAAAAAAAAATAAAAGCCTAAGGACATTTGCTGTTTAATCGCAGATTCAGTGTAGAATTTAAGCACATGAACATCTTAACGCTAATTCAGTGTGACACTTGAGTATGTGTTTGAACTTTCCTGATCTAGTGAAGCAGTTAAATACTGGTTAATTTTTAACCATTTTCTGCAGTTTCATTAATAGGGCTGGACAAATGCACATGTTGAATTCTGGGCATTTGGTGTAAGCTAGTTAATTATTTGAGTGAGATTTGTGCATACACATAACTAAAAATCATGTTTATTGGTTTGCTGAACTAATATGAATATAAGCACATGCTTAAGTGATTTTGTGAATCTTAATCATCACTTTGAATGTGCTAATGGAATGCTGTGATATATTGCATTGTTTCTGTGCCAGTGAGGGAAAGGACATTTCATAAGTAAACAATATTTTTACTCTGTAATCCAAACAACTTTTTTTTTTTCTGTGAAAGGGGTTAAGCAAATGAACAATTCATTTATGGATGAATGTAAATATAATTTTTAAAAAAATCTGTATTGATATTGGGTATACCATAGCCTCAGTCTGTAGAAATGGAGTAGTCTGTACTCAGTCTGTGCAGTCTGTAGCCAAATCGGTAGAAGTGGTTGCTCTATGGGTGGGGAGAATTCTTTTCTTTTAGAAGAAGCATGTTCAAAACAGCTTCAATCCCAGATTTGAAATACTGTCTTATTCAGAAGTTATCATTAGTTCAGTCTGTAGTTATCTGTTTGATCTAGCAATCTCCAAACATTGCTAATCTTTTATAAACCAGTTATTCTTGCAGGCTTTTGCTATTTGCACATTTGAACCATCTTTATTCTTTCCAGCTTTTGTTGCTATTGAAGTTCTGCAGAAATTTTGGACATAATGTATGGAAAGCAGAGGTGGTACAGTATTTTTTTTTGTTGCAAATGGTGGGGAGTTTTTTGGAATGGGAGGAAGTCGCAGACAGCTTGCTATGGAAAGCTGAGTCTGTAGAATAATTGGTAGGTAAGGAGTGATAGGACTCTCTCAAGGGTTCCATCTGCTGGGTGTGAGATGATCTTTCCCTGGATACGGAGAATGTGAATTCCATAGATGGAAACGCTGAGCCTTAGAGCTGGTAATACCTGTGTTGCAACACTGCTGGTGATGATTCCAGCTAGCTAGTTTCCTTCTACCACTGTGGATTTAGGCTACTTTCTAATAAATACCTCTCGCCATCATAACCTTCTACCATTCCTAAAGTGTATCAGGATAGCCTCTCAAGAGAAATGCAATGCTTAAGGTACATTCCTGCAGAGAACAGAAGATTCATAGCTTACTCTACTACTTAGTGATAACTTCCTATTATAAAAAAATTAGAGTTTCCTGATCTACCATTTCTTGTGGTTTGTAAAGAAATCCAAGTAATTTAGATTATTCCTGCTGTTTCGTTATTTATTTTAATTGTAATGCTAAAATGTGAACAAATGCCAGTCTGTCCTGGAACTTCCTGAAAATATTTATGTATATCGTATAGATAGATTGAGAATTGTGTGTGTAACTTCCCTTAGAGCACAGTGAGAATACTGAGAACTGTGCTAAATTCACTGTAGGGTTTTGTTAGGTTCAGTTCTGTGGGCTATATTTACATTAGCAAGTAATTTGGCTCAGTAGGAGTGTAGCAATTGATGCTGAGTCCCTTCTGTCTACAAAACAAGCCGTTTGGGAGTCTTAATTCAAACTGGATATAGTCTGTTCCCCAGCCATGAACTCTCATGGCTTATGCTTGTCCTAAAGTGGCCTAAAAGACAGGTACTGGTTTGACCCGTGTCTACCTGTGTTATGGGAGGAGAACACTGGCCACGCTAAATGTGTTTCCCTCCGAAGGTATCTGGCTGAGATGTACCAGTCTTCATTTCAAAGAGAATCACAGAAAGTGAGCGTGATGAAGAGATGTGCTTTAAAATGTCATCTCTGCTCTAACAGTTTTGCAATAAACCTGAAAAAGTCACACAAGAGTACAGTGCTTCTACCTTTCCTCTTCCTTCTTCCCCTCCCATTTTCCCATGTTAGATTTTTAATTTTTTTTTTTTTTAATCTTTTAGCATTTTAGGTATTTGAGACTCTCTTGACTTTTCATCATGAGGTCAGAGCAGTGCTAAATACCTTGAACAAAGAAAGACTCCCTTGTTTTAGATTTATGAATAGCTCATGCACTCACTATCACTTATTACCCACTCCTGTCATGTAAAATTATTCTTATGGTGTGAAATCAAAGGCTAAAAAGTGACTTGTTTCCAGCAATCAGTAAAAACTTTGAGAAAAATCATTGAGGGAGTCTGGCAGTTACCTAAACCCTTCTCTTTCATTTATAGGGAGTTTAGAAAACAGAACATTTTATAGAATTGAGATGATACGTGTGAAATTTCATGATTGAGAAAGCTAGTTAGATTAAGTAAAATGTAATAAGGCATTGTGACTTTACTAAGCAGATACTATATGGGGTATTTTGTGGACAGATGTGCAGTGGAATGAAACCTGCAGATCTTGGGTGTTTTGTCTTAGTTTATTTCAGCTGGTAGAGATTTTGAGTCTTCTGCGTTCAGGCAATTTGTTGGGGGTGTGTGTGGGTGGGTGGGGTGGAGGGATGTTGTTTGGTTGGTTATTTTGGTGGGGGATTGCGTTTGTTTTCAGAAGGAAGAGTCTCCCAAGCAGCCTAGGCAACAGCCACAGTCGCAAGTGACAGCTATAAATGAGAGTATATGCCTAAAGACATAATTAATCTGCAATGAGCTTGGAACAGCTCCTTAGCTAAATGCAACTAAATCAGCTACACAGTGTGTAATTAACTTACAACAATATTAGTCCTAGTACAATATTATTCATTATATATGTAAGTTATTATTTTCTCCATATGAAATTTGCAATATACTAAGTAATGATTAAGAGTTCATTATAGTACTTCATTCAAATTATCATAATATAATTGTGATGTATGTTCATCACGTTAATGCTGTTATTCTTATTTGTTCTTAAAAGAAATGTCAAGGATGTCAGAAAAATATGATGTGATTCTTTTTGCACGCAGACTGAGAAGCATCTATATATTTTAGTCCTCATCTTGATTTTGTAATTTTGCTTGTTAGTGATGACAGGAATGTATTGAGGAAAGGTAGAGGCCAACAGTATTTTATATTGAATTCAAGAGTAAGGTGAATAAGCTTTAAGATGGGTCATAGATTCGTGCTGAGCTTGAAGGAGGAAGAAGCTTAGAGGACTGAGAAAATGGCTTGAGGAGAAAAGGCAGAGATTCTGAAGACATGTGGGGCTAGCAATGGAGGTTAAATGCGTCTGGAAAAGGAATTTATGCCAAGTTTGAGCTGTACAGAACATAAGGTGGACTCTGTGTGCACTGATACCTTAACCTGGCTAAGCTGCAAAACTCTCTGTACACATGTAAAACTACATGAAAAATAGCTCCAATTTAAATTATAATCATTCTGTTTTCATGTAAGAGTTAATCCTGACATGTGTAAACAAGTTCGTGTAAATGAGTTACTTCACCAGCTTCTTCCTGACAGCACCATTTACCTTTTTCCCATACTATTAAAAAATCCTGTCTCAGAACTTTACTTTCACAGGTCTACCAGAGCCCTACTGAGTCTTTTCAGACTGCCTGTCTGTAGCTGAGAGTGACCACAGAAATCACGATCATGCTGACTCAAGTGCCCATTGAGGACATGAAGTGCAGTTATTTGTGAGAACACACTATAAAAACCAATCTATTACAGGTAACGAAGAGGCAGACCCGTTCTATATGCATTTAAGATCAAATTACATTTATAGGTATTTAATTATAGACATTTAAGAAATGAATTCTTAATTAATTGTGTAGAATTACTGATTGCAAAGCGAGCAGTATGATAGCCACTGGAAATCTTTTCCTCTGCCTTCACATTCTGATTGGCTTAGTTCAGAAGAACAGTCCACCTGTTGACTGCATTCAAAATTGCTGTTAAAACTACAAAATTCATCTGAAGTATTGCACCTTTGGGTGCACGATGAATACGGGATGATGCTCTTTTAGCATGTTACGTAGTCGTGGCTGTTGTGTTCTCGTTGCTGCAAGGGAGAAAGAGACATTTTTAAAAAGAATTTTTAAAAGAAGGGGTAAAGAGGAGGAATCAACAAGCACAGGATTCTGAGGTTTAAAGTGGGCACCTCTGCAGATTTGAAAGAGAACTCTGATGGGTGAATTGAATGTTAAGTAAGCACAGGGAATTTTTGTTTTGGCATCCACCATATAATCATACATAGGATACATGCCTGCGCTCAACCTTGAGCCCAGAGAACAGAGAGATTAATCTTTTAAAAATCCAGCAAACAGGCTTTTGGAAGATGTTCTTACTTCTGAGAGATGTGTATATACCTGAGAAGAGTTCATGTCACAAGAAGTATTAAAATAACAGTGGTAAATCAGCCACTTAAATCATGTGCATTATTGATTTTATGGTGTACGTTATGCAAGGGAGAAATATTATGGGGGAAATATATAAAAATCTCAGAGACCTAGAGATGTCTGCCATTTAGCATTATTTACATATCTAGAGAGTTGATAGCTTAATTGAGATTCCACTGGTACAAAAATATTCTTTATATCTCCAGATCTGCGTGTTTTCTACATTTTTATGGCAAAGTCCCAAAAGGAACATGATTTAACTAAACTGAAAGTGGGTGGATTTAGCCAAGAAACACTTAGTCTTATGTTACCATCCGAACCAGGTGGAACTAGACGCAAATTATTGAACATAAGTTATTCCATGTCCTTACCAGAACAATTTGTACTAAAGAGCCTCTACAGACACATAGGCAAGGAGCTCTCAATTCGCTATTTGTGATTTTACAGTTTCTTCATTTAAACTGGATTTCTGAGGGTAAAACATAGCATAGTCTTTGTTGCTGTGATAATCCATGTGCTTCAGCTTATAGCATGCAAAGGAATGGGTCAAAACTGCTGTGCTGTCATTTTATATAACTACTGGTGAGTGTCACTGAGTCCGAATGGGATGAAGTGTCACACCAGGGCAAAAGTCATAGGAACACGCATTTTAGTCAGTGCTCTGCAGTGCATCCTGCTGGGCAGCCTCACCACAGAGGATGCTGCCATCAAGAGCTGTGCAAACACATACTGCATAGTGCAGTCGGGTAGAGGATGCGCTCACTTGCACCTGCACCTTGGTTTGGCACCACTAAGCCACACACCCACACTTCAACAACTGTGTAATGTAGACAAGGCACCCTTCTCACGGCAGGCTGGGGTGCCATCCTGGTACTGAGGTTCTTGCCTAGAGGGCTGTCCTCAGTATTACACCCCACACTGGGAAAGACTATTCGTGCAGCCATTCTGGTCCCTACAGAGACAAAGGAAGAGCTCCTCAGCTGCTGGGTTGTGTAGGGCATTCAAATGCACTCACCTTACCTTTCTACTCTTCATGTTTTTGTTTTCCCCATACGCTATAACTCATGATGTTGTAGTCACTCCAAAAAAGACATGGAGTCATCTTTCAAGGTCCATTCCAATCCCTGATATTCTGTGATTCTGTGTGATGGAGCATGTCCAGAGAAGGACAACGAAGCTCATGAAGGGTCTGGAGAACAAGTCTTATGAGGAGAGGCTGAGGGAGCTGGGGTTGTTCAGCCTGGAGCAAAAGAGGTTGAGGGGAGACCTTATTGCTCTCTACAGCCACCTGTAAGGAGGTTGTAGAGAGGTGGGGGCCAGTCACGGGCAATGGGACAAGAGGAAATGGCCTTAAGTTGCACCAGGGGAGGTTCAGGTAGGAAATTAGGAAAAATGTTTACACAGAAAGGGCTATGAAGCATTGGAATGGGCTGCCCAGGGAAGTGGTTGAGGCACCATCCCTGGAGGTATTCAAAAGACGGGCTGACGTGGTTCTCGGGGACATGATGTCGTGATGATTTTTTGTCAGAGTTAGGTAGACGGTTGGACTAGATGATCTTAATGGTCCCTTCCAACCTAGAGACGATTTTATGATTCTGTGACGATGAGCACTTCTGTTTGAGACACAGCAGCAGTGTGAGGTAGCCCTGGTCTTCTCCGCAGCCAGGGACACTGTGGAAGGTAAGGCACTAGCGCTCAGCTTGACTCTTTCATTGTCCCAATACGAAGTGAGTGGATTTGGGACCCAGCCTGGAATTACAAAGGATTTATAAGACAGGTAGATGTGGTGCTTAGAGACATGGTTTAGTGATGGTTTTTGTCAGTGTTGGGTTGATGGTTGGACTAGAGCATCTTAAAGGTCCCTTCCAATCCAGGCATTTCTATGATTTTATAACTCATGATGTAAGTAACTAAGTGTCAGAATTGGCACCGTTCACTTAAGAGCTGATCATGGTGTTAGCCTTTTACAGCTGCTGTCTAGAGCTGTTACCCTAAAATTTCTTTGTCACATCTGTCCCACTTTTAAAAAGTAATTAAACTATATGTATTGCATGTTACTGTGTTACTTTTTTAGTTGTATCCTTGGCACTCAAATAAATCAGGTAATCCAGAACACTAAAGGAAATAGCAGAAATCCTGGTGTTTTCTGGAGAAGCAGATACAAATTGGGATTCCATTCTATTTAAACAACTAGTACTTGGATACAACAGTTTATATAGATAAAGCTTTGTGAGTCTTGGCCAAAGGAAAAAAAAAAAAAAAACAGCCAAACACACAACCTGGGAAATAGATTTTGACCCTTATAGGGCTTGTCTAGATTGCTGCATCATTTTGATCCCCTCAGAAAGCAGAATAAAAGTCTGCTGCTTTGTGTCTGTAGAAGAGAACTCCTTTGGCCATTCTTCCATCGTGGGCAAGCTCCGTGTGAAGGGGATGGTGTCCGATGGTGTCAGATGTTCATTGGCATGTTCCCCTGTTTGAAGAGGTTGTCTGTCCCCTGACACATCCAGCTGAAAACATCACCTACCTGAACTATCCAACCACTTTCATTTCTGCTGGGTTTACCGGAAGGGCAACATCCCCGCTTCCCACACTGCAGTGACTGTAGAATCTTCAGGGAAGTGAATATATCCAGCCGTAGGCATTGATGCCTGGGGAGAAGTTGGGTAATACTAAAATTAATTTAGCTTTGGACTCTGGGTTTCTTCTTGCCTCTCTTGATTTCAATGAGAGTTTCACTGTGGAGACCCTATTTCTTTTGTTCTGTCACTTTGACGCTGAGTATGTGGAGACAGAGAGGAGGAAAGGCCCTGCTAATGTCTAATAAAAATGCTGTGTTGAGCCAAAAAGAAAGACGGTGGCAGGAGGGTTCTTTGAAAGTTCTTCGTTTCAGGAAGATAACTATCAGTTCAAATACTGACTGTTTTCTGCTTCCATTGCAAAATATCTCTGAAGAAATCTCAGCATTTTTTGGAGAGAAAAAGCCAAACAATAGGGGTCTAATGAGAAAAAAGTAATTTTCTGTGATCATTTTTGAAGTTATTAGATTAATAAGCACAGCCTTAGTTAAATGACATTTCCCTTCTAAGGGGTATTATTGACATTTTGGTATGAGACAGAGAGACCTTTAATGAGATCTCAATCAAAGGTAATATTTATATAATGATACATGAATTCATAAATGCTAGTCAAATAAAAATGCTGTAGTCCATTTTGGCCTTCACCTTATGGAAATCTGTACAGGTCGTAAGATGAAAAAGCTCAGTGAATGACGACTAATACTCTCTCACTTGACTGTCTAATTATGTCTGGCTAATTGTGTGAGTTAATGTTTGAAGCTGAATCTTGCAATGTAACTTAATCCATCACCCCGACAAAACCCGTGGAAATAGATATTGAAATTTTCTCCTTTGTTAGACATCTGATCTCCTTAATGTTTGAGTTTACTGTGATTTCCCTTCTCATTAAAAAAAAAAAAAAAGAAAAAAAAAAAAGAAAAGAGGTGTTTATTTAAATAGAAAAACCCCAAACATTATTTACATAAGCGGTATGTTAGCTACCAAAGAACTGGGCAGACAAGCAGACAGATATTTAAAAATCCTGTTTCAAACCTTTGTTTTTACTAATGCTTTTCGTTAGGAGGTGCTTCTTTTACTACGTGAAATTACAGTCTTTTACATTCCGTGGCTTCAGAAGGCAAAAGTGTGCTTAAAAATTGGCACAGGGCATGAATTTCTTCACTACTTGTAGAGAAAAGGAGGAAAGACGTATGAACTGCTATTTCATCTCTGCTTTAACAGAGAATAAAGTTTGACTGGTAGAATCTCTTTCTGTTACTTAAGCTGTTCTTAGGTATGGAGCATAGAGACCAAATTAACATCCTGGCTGATCTGACCCTGTGACAATATTGTTGCCTGAGTCCAGTTAAAAACACTGTGACACCAGTGGCAGAGAGGGAAGATGAGGGGGTCACTTGCCTGTTAGTTTCTAGGCGCTACCGACAATAGCCCTTACTAGGAGTACTTTTCAGCAAATTCCCAACCTTAGAGCACTTGGAAAAGAGGCAGATTTCATTATCTCCGTTTTATTCATCGCTAAGTGACTTTTAAGAGGCCACTGAGGAAGCCATGGGCAGAACTGGGAAGGGAATCAGATCTGTTGAGTTTTTGACAAATTTTATCTAGAAGGGACTGCTGCCTCCAGAGTATTTTTATTGTGACCTCTTAAATCCACTCCCCCTGCGTGGAGTTAAATTATTTTTCTGCCATAACTTTCTTTGCGTGCTTGGAATTTATACGATTAAGTACAGATAAAATAGTGAGGTTATTCTTGTACTTTTGATCATCTGCAAGTAATCTGTGCTGTGGATTTTCCATTACATGGGGAAAGATATGCATCACGCTGTCTGAATCCGAGCCCAGAATCAAAGCAGCTTTCTTCTTGTAACACTGTTCCGTGTGCGCGTACCAGATCAGGTCAGAGATAGCTTAGGGATGCCCAGTCACGGCACCACTAACTTCTTTACTTCGCTACGTACTTTTCCTCTCTGTTTATAGCTTAACTGACATGGTTTAATCCGTTTTTTTCTTCAGTTAAGTTACCCCAACTCCAGTTATATTTAAAAATGCCTTATAAATTTTGACCTAAAAATTTATTTACTTTGTTATATAATCTATAGCCATATACTTCTACTCTCACAATGTCTTCAAAATCTAAAGAAAATAAACTCCTTAATATATTTCTTGACAGTGCAAGAAGAAATGTTGTATTTGGGATTTTTCAGTTTCTAGGCTGGACAGCTTTTGGAGATAAAATGTAGTGATAGGAAATGGATTGTGGTGATAGTTTCGGAACCCTGTTTTCCAACTTGTTGCTCAACCTAGCTTTATGTCTCTGAATATGGGAGGCTACCAATGTCTCAAGAGGAAATTTTCCTTTTCAGGACTTCTGAAAACCTCTGGGCCACTCTGGTTTAATCAGATTTATCAGATTTTAATATTTCATTCTGAAAATTTCATACTACTACTGCCAAAGTATTTTCATACTGTTGTAGGCTTTGGTTTTTCTTGCTTGATTGGTTTGGGGGCTTTTTTCTTTTTCTTTTCCTTTTTATTTTTTTGTTTTTCTTCCAGAATTTCAGGGGAGAAAAAATGTCCGTGCCAGGAAATCACTTGAACAGCAAATAATGGGAAGGATCAATATTTCTGAATTGTCAGATGAGACTCTAAAATCAAGCTTACAACGCAAAGCAGCACCTAATCTTGCATGCACAATATTGAATATTGGTTTTGTCTCTATGGCACCAGCATGTGTGTAAGCAAAACATAAAAAAAAAAAAAAACCAAACCCAAAAACTATGGGGCTAATGAATTTGGGCTCTTGTAAGTTTTGTTGCCGCAGTATACCTGAATTTCATAAGCAGTTGTCAAAAATCTAAGTTACTCCCTCACCTTGTTTCATTTTTGTAACTGCAGAAGTAAGTACACTCAATGTCACTTGATTCACAACTACATTCATGTTACTAGTTATCCCTTGAAAATGGCTCTCATGAATAATGAAAATAAATCCCCTTTCTACTCCCATAGCAAGAGGTTTTAAGTGCTACCACCTGGCATCTTAGCAAAAGATCATAATAAGCATGTTTTCTTACAATAGTTCATTGAGATGGTACATGGCAAGAATGAACAAATTTCCACTCTTAGAGCCAAATTAGAGGCTCAGTCTCTACTCAGGCAAAAATCAATAGCAGCTTTGCCAGACCAAGACATAGATGGTTGTTCTTAGAAACATGATTTCTAAACCTCTTATTTTGTCTTTACTGCTTCTGTTCTGGTTTGTTCTGTAGGAAGTTAAAACCAAACAGCTCTTCTTTCCCCACTGTTTTGCCTTCTTTTTTCTATTTTATCCTTATATCTGTCAATTCTGTCTTCATTTGTATTCAGCCCTTCACTTTTTTCCCCTCTTCGTGGTTCATTCATTTATCCTGTAATACCCATTTATTATTACCTCATCTTCACCACTCCCTCTTTTTCACTTATCTGTCACTTTTGTGTGACAGGAATTGTTCCTGCTTAACAAAATCTGTTTCTAATTCCATTTAGCTAAGTAGGTTCTACTGCTTTGTGTGGACATTGAAGCAGTTTAAAAGTGGCTCAAACAGTTTTAGCTTAACCCAATTAAACTAAATCAATTTTGACCAGTCTTTAACCACTTTAAAAACAACCACACAAATGAGTGCGTCAATTTTGTCTAAATTAATTTAGATAAATCAGCACATTTCACATCTGTAAACCCTTAGTATCCCTTTTCCCATTCTTTCTCATCAGAACACAGAGTCCCGCACATTTTCTTTTTGTTCCAGGACTTTAATCGCTGATGCTGGAATACCTCTGAAAATTGTTTCAGATGAAGAGACTACAAAATAGAAGATTTCAGAACACACCAAAAAAGACGGAACTGGGTCTCGTTGCACAACATTGTGATTAACTCCTCAGCACTAGGGCACAGAATGTATTCTTGGAGCTGAAGTTGACTGTCGTTACAGACTGTACATTTCAGCCTGTTGGAAAGGTTAGCAGGGATCCTTAGATACCAAATACTGGAAATTGCAAGGCAAATCTCAAGGAATAAATGTGTTAACACGTATGTTATCTAGATCAATCTCAGTCTTCTCATTTCTAGGGCAGTAATAGCTATTATCAGCAAATATTAAGGGCTTTCTATCTTAATGTTGTCAGCTATCTATAAATGAAGCGTGGGAATTAGGCTTAGAAGACTTGCCTAGCCCAGTGCAACAAATCTGAAGCTCTAATTGGCCACATTCAGGAATCGCTTGAATAGAAGATGTTGCTAGAAAGGCAAATCTGATCCTTGAATTTCTTCTGAGGGGAACACTGAATAAACGTAGCGCACACACTCTGGATGGAGTCCTGCTATAAATTTGTCCAGCTGTGGCATCCATATTTCAAAAAGGATGTTGAAAGATTCAGGGAAGTTCAGAAAAGTGTGACGGGAGTGGTTCAGAAGGCTTAAGAGCTTTATTGCAAAAGACAGTGAAGAGACAGCTTGATCAGTCTAAATGTACCTTAATGGGGAGACAATATGCGGTAGTCAGCAGTCTGTTAAGATAGCAAAGATCCTCAAGATAGGAGCTGAAACCAGACAAATCAAGGCTGGACATGAGTCACTGCAACTTAAAAATAAAGCAAATTAATAAAGGAGACAATCTGCTTACTTTCATCGCTTCAGCTTTCAATTCAAGACAGTACAGCTTCTGGAAAAAAAATACAGCTCAGGAAGAAGTGTTCTTTATTTCTTTAGGAATGGCAGTGTTGAATGTTATTTCTTATTTAGGCAGGAAATCATAATGAACTCTTGAGTAACCGGTGATTCTTTAGTTAGTGGGGCCTTTCCCACATCACTCAATTATACCAGGAATTCCCATGCCAAGGGAAGGAAGGAGGGGGAAGCAGCAGCAGCGGGCTGGGGCTGGGGCAGCCGGGGCTAGTCCTTGCCTTTTTGGCCAGCTGGGGCTTCTCTGGCTTCTCAGTTCCTCGGTCTGCCAATGGTGGTTTGCTGCATGGGTGTAGCAAAAGCCATTTGAAACGGCAGGATAAGGTGTACAGCTCAAAGGGGGCATAACCTTTGGAAAGCCACAGAGCTGAAAAATACTGCAGTGAGTATAATAACAAGATTTAAGTGTATCATGGTATAAAATAAGACATGGTGGTAGGGTCACAATGACTGTATTAAACACCTGGTTTTTTGGTATGTAGTACTAGGAGTTTCTGTTTTAACTGCCAGTTATCATGAGAAGGAAATTTTTCGGTAAAGGAAAACGTGTGGAAAACCATCAGGAAAATTTCCTATTTCTTGCAAAGCTAGCATATATAGCAGTTTGATGTTTAAAAAGCTGGCCTACTTGATTTTAACCCTTCTACATATTTCTTCATGGGGTGGTTCGTAATGTTCCCAAAGTCAAAGTATTATTGTCAGAGCAAATACCTAATTAAAAAAGCATTCCATTCTTCAAATGTCCTCCTTGATCACATCATCTCAGCCAACCCCTTCAGCCTTTACTCCCTTTTCTGCTTGAAATCTCCTCAAAAAGTGATTGGAGTTGAGATGTGCCACGTGGGGCTTTGCTGAAGCTGTTTAAAGACTGCTGAAATTAAAAGGTCCAATTGATTCATATGGCAATTTAGAAGTGGGATTAATGGTCAGAATGTTATTTTTTTTTTAATTTGGAGAAAAAGAAGACCTGAAAACGCTGCAGAAAAAGAGCATGTAGGTATGAGAAGTTCAGTTGAAAAGCAGCATAGAATAATTCTAAGGTCTTCCCCACCCTTGGCTCACTGCTTAAACTGTGTGGAGCTGTGTCGCTTTGTGTACCGCTTCTCTTTAACTATATTTGAAGTTAAACAGCATGTATGGTGTCTTTTTCTGTCAAGAAGAGTGACAGCTTCTATAATTCCCTTGTTTCACAGAGTATAAATATTCCAATGACTGTTTTGATGGCTACAGTCATTGAGTTTTAACATGTATATTTATTGATTGCCTTGTTCTGATAATTTATGGTCAGCTGCCAAGAACAACTAAGCCTTGCTGTTAAAGATGTTTTTTCAAGTTACGCTAAAAAAGTAAGGTTTCTAAATGTAAAACACGTGTAAAATAACACAGATTTCTTGTATTTGGGTGATAGAAGCAGACTGGGCAATTGATAATCCCCCGAGAGGTGACTTTCTGGAAGCCCCTGCCTGCCATTAATTTGCATAAAATCTCTAGCTCCAGGGTGTATTACATCGCTTGGCTGGTCAGGTCAAGCTAGAAGACTGCACACTGGGCCCTATATTCTTCTTGAAAACGTGTAGACATTTATTCCTTGTGGGTGGAATATAAAATCCCTCAGAATGGCTACAAAAATTCTGCATTTTCTGCGAACTTGGATATATATACACACAAAGATGCTGAAGAGCTAACCTGTTAGAAATGCCAAGTGGATTTAGGATTCTTATCTTTGGGAAAGTTTTATTACACTTCATTCCTGATTTAGCTCTCAGTAGCAGAGGCAAAAATTGGAGTTGTTAGTTGAAGTGCTGCAGCAGCTACAAGACTCCAAGGGCAGACTAGTTGCTAGTGTGTCAAATGGATGCAAAATGCACAGTAATCACAAGGAAAAAAAAAAAAACCAAAAAACCAAAAAAAACCCATTACATTTTCACTTTCAGTGAGGACCTTTTGTAATCCAGTCAGTGCATAAAGATGTCTCATGTCAGTGTAAATGGTTAGTAGGGCTATAACCCTTTTACTCCCGGGGCTGTGCCCAGAGAAACGCGTATCTCAAACTTTCCGGTATTCAGCAAATTTAATATCACAAATATTTGACTATGGAGGCACACTCTTGTTACGTGACGATGGACTGTACATTAGCTTGTCGTGTTTTAGAACAGGAGTGAAAGCTTGCCTTCACCTAAATAAATATATAACAGCATTCTCACACTTGCCAAGGATAGCATTATTATGTGATATTATTTGTATCATCTGATGCAATATTATTTATAGCATTTGCAGGCTAAAGGACTGAAATATTTTCAGTTTGTGGGCCCATGAGGTAGAGGAGAGACTCAATACATTTCTCTCCCTCTTGGTTGCGTTACTATCCAGTTGGTTGACACCTTTATGTTCTGCTTTGTCCAGTCATTGCCACCCTTGAATGTGAGTGGCCCAAAAGCTTGATTGAAGAGGAAACTGGGGTTTGTTTTCTCGTGTGTCAAGCTGCAGCCTCTCTGGAAATGGGCACTTCTGTGCCACAAAGGGTAAAATGCCTTATAATTGTGTCATGAAACTTGGTTTAGGCTCTGTATAAGCTATTGTTTAAAAAACCAAAAAACTTTTGAGGACCTTTGATTCCTTTGAGGCTTATACAAAACTTGCTTGGGCTTTTCTAAGGGTTTTTAAACCAATTCTTTGTTTCTACCAGACTGTCTCCGTTTTGTTTGTTATAATGGAAAACGAACTCAAAAAACATATTAGCACAGTTGTGTTTTCTATAGCGTACATATATTTAGCTCTAAACACATCAGCCAAATGAAGTCATTATTACTTAGAAAAAACAGGGGAACTTTTTTCCACCCAGACTTTATAATGAACTAAGGGCTTGTCCCTTTACCTGGCCAAAGGGCTTTTAACTGGGCTTTTAAATTTTCACTGACATAAGCCATCTTTATATTATACTGACTGAATTACAAAGAGCCTCACAGCAAGTAAAACTATAGTCTACGGTATTTTTCGTGAGCATGGCAAATTTCTGCCAATAGCAATTGTAGCATTAACTAATTAGCATTCACTACCAAGTCATAAGCAGTTAGCTCTCTGTCGGTGTTTTTCTTCTGGGTAACAGGGATCTGATTGTGAAGTTTGAGGCATGTGATCAAGGTCTTACTGAGTTCATAGGTCTGATAAAAATGCATGGTCTCATAGACTCCTTAATCTTGTGCTTAAATTCCAGCTACTCTGGTCATCAGCCTAACTCCCGATTAAATTACTGCAGGTAATTCTAGATCTTGGTGCTACTTTAATATTAATTTGTGAAAGATCTATACTGCATTGCAAAAAAAAAAAAAATAGAAAACACCTGAAACTTACTTCTTGCTCTTGATCAAGTTTTAAATAATATGTTTGTAGGCGTCTAAGTGTGGTACAACATTGAACCTGGATGGAGTACATCCAAGTATCAAAGGGTACCAAACAGCACTGTCAGAATGCCATCTAGACATTAATTCCCCGCATAAAGGGTTTACTGCCACTTTGCATGTAAGTTGTATAACTTGTGACCAGCTGCTTCCGTGCGCGGTGCGTAACTGATGGGAACATATGGCTTTAATTAAGTAGCCTATTCTAGCTGATTTTTAGGCATCTATCCACATGGCATACAATATTTGTTGAATCCAAATCAAGTTTCACAGCTGTCTCTCGAGATAAACTGATTGACTGACATGAGCTGCTTTTAAACACTGTCAGGTTAGTTCCCATAACCTCAGGAGGTTCAAGCAATGGGAAAAAATGGCTCAGACATATGTATTAAAGCTCGTGTGACTAGGCCATACATATAGGTATGTATGTTTAACATTTCAGGCGAGGCTTAATGGATTTCTGTAGCTACTGATGCTGGCAGGCAGCAACACAGAGCCCAGGCAATCAAGAAATCTCCATGTTTTTGTGAGTTGGGCGTATTTTGCACAGTGGCTTGACACCAATCTGAACTTTAACAGTAAGGACATGCATAACAATTGTGAAACGGAAAAAGATGATTATCGAAGAGCAGAACTGATGCATCACTCTTTCACATTGGTGTAGCTGGTGTTAGCTACTGGGAAAAACAATTTAAAAAGGCAGCCACCAAATGCAATACAAGGCTCATTTTGAATAAGTTTGTTCATTTGGTAAGCGCGTTGGACGGATACTCTCTGATTGTGGGCTGCACTTGCTGGTGCAAAGGGAAGAACAGAAAAATCAAGGTTACGAAAGATGAAGAAATACTCATACAGCTTATGAAAGTGTAAGTGTATTTCCAGTACACTTTTAGAGTGATCTGTGCTGAAAGGGAAGACAGATGATCTCACATAATACACTGTAAATTTTACTAAAGGTTTCAGGTGTAAAATTTGAAGTTTTGTATTTTATTGAAGTTTTGGATTTTATCAGCTCAGATACACAACTTGTGTATCTGAGCTGAAGCTCTAGGTTTGCTTCAAAGGGTTGTGTTTTATCACACAATACACAGAATGTGAAATATGGGCTAAAAAGGATTATGAAAATAATTTTAGAGGCCATGAAATTCTTCGTGGGTAAATTAAGCACTTGGAAAACTGATTGAATCTTATAATGAATTCTGATTTACTGATTTTCTATAGTATAGAGGAGATGGCAAGAGCCCAAAACTGACAAGTGCTGTGAGGGAAGGGTGAGAGCACTCTAAATGCCAAGTTTCTAGCTCTGTAATTAATAAGCTGTCTCTGGTATCTATGAAGATACGAAGATAAACTAAAGATTGTGAATTTGGGATGTATTAGTAGTGATAACTTCTTACAGATTATGATTTATCTATCTATGGTAGACCTCTGCTCTATGCCATGTAACACTCTTGAAAACATTGTGGTGAGCTGGAACGTTATGTAAGTCAGAAGAAATAGTCAAAGGAAGGAACCAGAAGGTACTTTTCTTGACACATCTACCTTGAATAGTAATATGAGCCAGACTGAGAGGAAAATGGGCAACTGACCCTTAAACAAAAGAAATAATGAAGGTAAATGTACCTCATAAACCCCTCAAGGCTTAGGTGTTCCTGGGGATTAGGAGTGAACTAGTTTCCTTACCTTTCCTAAGCCAGACAAGATGTGGTAAGAGTTAGGACAGATCCTTAGTACTAAAAATCTAAAAAATAGTCTTGAAATGTGTTATTGTTATTTATTCTTATATTCCACTCTTGTTGTGACTCTTGAATTTTAAAAATAAGAACTTGCTCCTTGTTTTGCTAGAATACATTTGTTTTCACATTTAAACTTATTTAGTGTGAACTGTGATGTAAATAAATTTCAAATGCCGGATTTAATCAGAACTAATAAATCCAAAGGAGATGATGTTTCACGTAAAGCTTTTCATACCTCCAATTCAGGACAGTCATGACAAGAACTGACATTTGTCTGTGTTTGCAGGTTCTTCTTCGCACTGGGAATCGTAAGAATTCTTAAATGCTGTGTTTATACAAATAATAAATATCTCTGTCCTGGCAGAGGGCAAGAGGAAGAACTTTCAGAGAGGCAACCACAATATTTTTGGCCACAGAAGGCAGTATATTTGTGGGGGAAGTGATGCTGCTTTCTGTGTTCACACCAAAATTTCTAACCAAATGGAATTAATCTTTTGGAATTAATCTCTACACAGTTAGGTTCGGCAGCTCGAACACTCCAGAGTGTCTGTGTCGAACTGTTTTGCTCAGGGTTTTATGTTCGAAATAACATGTAGCTGCAAACTTTGTGGTTCTGTCACTGTCTGTGTGTCAAGGTGACACTAATAATAGTTAGTAAACCCAAGATGGTTGTTTATTAGGTAATTGTTTAACAGATATCAAAACCTCGTAGTAGAAGTACTTCTGATCTGTGGGCAGGGATTCTGAACTATGGAATTTGATTTGTGTAATTGTGTGTTAGTAACTGAGTGCTGCCTAATTTCCAGGGGGAATGTGTGATGGAAAGTTTAAACCAGAAGATAAAATTAAAAAAATCAGTATGATGATATAGAAAAGATTTATATTTTTCTTTAAGAATTGCTGGTTTTAGTCTAAAATTGACCTGTAAGTATTCTTTAAGCAATTAGTTTTAGTGCTGATTTTCTCCACAGAGCAAAGAGGAAAGCTGAGAATCAGCACAAAAGTGTTTTTGAATTTGTCTTTCCCTCAAAGTCCCTTGTACTCTGTGGGTTACTGAGAATTGTCCCTCTATGCTTTTACCTGTGATTATTTTGGCTGTGCTCTCTCTACAGTTCGAGTTTTCTATAGCTCAAGGACTACAAATTTTGTTTCACCGAGGAAAGCTGTGTATCATCAGCCAGTGTGAGATAGGAAGGTTGGTTTGCTGGTGGGGTTTTGTTGGGTTTTTTGGGTTTTTTTTTTCACTTTATCCAGCTAGGTTGGTGGGTTGGTTTGGTTTAGGAAACTGTTTTCCATCCCACAGAGAAGAAAAAGAAAATCGTGTCCTGTAGAGTCCACACTTGGCTGTGAGTTGTGTTCAAGGCACTGAATGTGAGCTCAAGGCAGCAGAGTGATGCAGAAAAGCAAGAAGGCAACTTTGGGAGCCTGCTGAGTGTAGCAAGTCCCCCTGTGAGACCAGGAGGATAATACTTACTAAATGTTATAATGCACTTTAGCCCTATTAAAATCAAAGAGAATGTTCCTGTAGACTTTAATAGAATCCACACAGAGCCTTTGAGATTTTAGGTAAAAGTATTGGTCAAGGAACCCATTAGTGTTCCCATTACCACTGTTATTGTTTCATTTAAAAAATAAAAGTAAAACCCAAACAGAAACAGCAAATAGCACCATTTACTAAACACATCTGAGGTAGTATTTTGACTGCTTACAGACTCATTTATGTTTCTGGTGGTTTCCTCTGACAGTGAATTTGTGAAAGAGGGGAAAAAACAAATAGCATGAAGTCCTAAGTCGCTTAAAAAAGAAACAGCAACTGTAATGTTATGAAGAGTTCAGGACATTCTCTTTCTCTTTTTAGCAGTAATAGATATTTTACAATCCTTATTCTTTGTTTACATATACAAATTATTATGTATAAAATAACTTCTCTGAATTCTTACTGCATTAACTTTGAGTATATTAATATATGGCTATCTAATCCCTGATGTGTTCATTCACTGCATTCTCTGTTTTCTAGAGAAAAAATACTTTAAACATGTTTGAGAAACAAGTAAGTATGAATATATGATAAAAAGATTTGTTGTACAACTAATTCATGTCAAAACAGTATTTTAGTGGAATGAGTAGTTATTTTCTTTACAATTGCAGGGATAAAAGTACTATTCACTTAATGCATAGGGATTTCTGATCATTAATCCCACCCACATTGAATGTTGTGTATTTGAAAACCCAAATATAGAGAGCAGAGTAGGCTTCAAATGAATCGTTCACACTTTAACCATTGTGCAGTCAAAAAGATACAGGAAAATCATTAGAAAATGCTTTTGAGAGATTTCTTAAACTTTACTGGGTTTGTTGATAAGGATTGAATGTGTAGGTTTTGGAGTAAAAGTGTTGTTCTGGAAATTTATGTCAGACACATACCTGAAAGATAGAAAGATGGTTTTCACTACAGGAGCTTCCCAATTACATTATATTTTCTGAAGCCTATGGATAGCTTGGCTTACCATGAAAGCTTTTACAGTTGACTGCTTTAAGGAGAAAATTCCTTTACTTGTGAAGTAAAGTTGTTATTAAGATAAACGAAGCTGCAAAGTATTTCTGTCTTTTGTTACAATCACAGTCTAGGGTAACTGAAAACAGAAACCTGAGTGAGAGGAAATTTCTCTGTAAAGATCAGAGAAATTGATCGAGTCATCAATTGGATATGAATATTTTTAGTAACAGTCTTCATTTGAGTCTCAAGAGCACCTTCTGCTAGATTACTGGGGGTAGCCTGAAGTAGAAAAGTGATCGGCTCTTCTCCAGGCAGGGTGAGGAAAACATTGCAGTGAATTAATTATTGAAATGATTGCTGCTCTGAATTTGTCACTCAGGTATTTTTAGGATGGTCTTCATTTTGAAAAGAATGATGAAAAACAGTTTTTATTTGTAACAACTATAAAATTTCCTTTAATCAGTAACACTAGAGCTATTTGAATCTAAGTGATGTAATTCGAAGTTACAGAACTGGATGTTGCTTTTTAACTTCTAGGCAGGATGACCACCTATTTTTTGACAGTATTGAGAGCAAATCTGAAAAATAAAGAGTTAATTTTATTCTTATCATCACTTGCAGTACTTTTTCCATGACACACGAGGTACTTCCTGTATATGTTGTCTCATGTTTCTTCACTCTTCAGTTGCTCGAAAGCACTCTGTTAATCTAATCAAGACTTTTTAACAGTGCTTTATTAATTATATTTTTTAGAACATCAGTGGGCAAACAACCAAACTGCTGAAATGCTGTACATGTAGTTGTCCTGAGCTTGGCTCTTAGGAAGTCAGTGATTTTTCGGTATAGCAGTATTCTGTGATGTATTAATTGGAAAAGAAACTGCACCAACACATTTGTAACATCTGCTGATAGAGGCTTTCAGGAAAATACGTGAATTCTGCAGTCATTAGCACTTGGAACTTTGGGAACATTCATATGCACATGGTACGTCTCTGTGAGCGTAGTAGCAAGTAGCGATGGTTTGTCATTATTTACTTATTTTCAGATCATCCAATATGTGGTCTTCTCTTGTACAACTGGAGGGTCAGGTGGGAAAGGGAGGGAAGGGGGGAGATAAATGCAGAGAAGCGCAGTTTCCTTGGAAGTGAGGTAAACTTTGGAACCTCAATCTACTGATTCAGTTGCTGAATTACTAGAGCAGGAAGTCTAAATTAATGTTTCTCCCTTTGCCTTGCTGGCTGTTTATTTTGTTTTGTGGTTTGTTTTGTTTTTTGTTTTTTTAGCAGGTTAATCATCCTTTTTCAATCTATATTTTGTATTTTACTTGTATTATTTATCTGAGCGCTTTTAAATATATATATACATATATATATTTAAATTGATTAAGCGTCTAAATTGGTAGTACTTATCTAGTAGGTTAGAGTGCACACACATATGCTGAGTGTAGAAAAGCCTTTAGTAGCTTTTAAGATTGATTAGTTAAAATAAATAACTATTCTGCATTCTCCAGTAGCCAGAAAATGTTTTACTACACAGGATTTTACTGTGGGTATTTCATATGATTTAACATTTAATAAATTGAACTTTTAGTCGTGTTTAAAAGAGAAGCAAGAGTAATTTGTATGCATTGGCTACTGATTGTAAATTATAAATCTGTGGGATTGAGTTCAAATTTCTAATTGGTGGAAAAAAAATCAGTAATTAACTGGGAGGACAGAAACGATTTTCTATCAAAGCTGTCTTCCACAGAGAATTTTACTAAAGCTGTTCACGATTATAAGGGTTATGATACATGGAAACACTATAATTTGGATATAAATGTCAGCATGTTATAATCTGATTATAAAATACTTTCGGAAATTGGACCATTCCAATTGGGTACAATAGTTGAATGCATGACTATCTGCTTAGAGCTGGGTAACTGTGTCGGTCTCCACACGATCAGGATGCCTTGAGATGCAGGGTGGGTGTGAGAAAAAGGTCTTTGCATTCTCTATAGTTGTAATAGATGCCTACAGAGGCATAAACTTCACAGTGCTCCCGTGTCCACGTGCCTGCACTTTTGCATTTGGTTTTGGACAGCTATACTTATGACCACTAGATTTTCTTATTTTTCAGCTGGAATTTGTGTTTAACGTCAAATGGACATTTCCTCATTTCTCTTGCTTTGTTTTTCATTCTCCAGGATTTTTTCACTCCTCTCTTTCTGCTTGTTCCTAAAGGCAGGACTGATTACCTTGTCTGCCTTCTGACTCTGAGGAGCTTGAGGAGACAGCAGGAATGGATGATTGGGAGCAGAGAGTACCATATCTTTAAAAAAAAAAAAAAAAAAACAAAACAAAACAGTATGAAAGCACAGACTTAAGATGTCACAACACCTAGGAAAGATGTCTTGCTTAAACTTCAAAGGTGGCAGGAGGTAAATCACAGATACACATCAGATGAACATTTTGTGCATACCTGGCAAGGATTTGTAGCTTGTTTTTCCCTTACCTGAATCTACCCATGTGGTATCACCTTCAGCTATATAAATCAGGAGACTATACATCAGCTAAATCCGTCCTCATACCATTTTTAATGTCTTAAACTAATTTATTCCTCTCTGCACATTCTTATACAGGAGATAAACATATGGGCTTTTATCCCTTGAGCTTCCAAACATATTTTTCGAAGCAGAGTTGCAATCTAGTGTGGGCAAGTATTCACTGAATAAATGGGATTTACAGTGTTGTTTATTTATAGACTTTTATATGACTCTTTTTGCGGTAGAAATGGTTGCAAATGAAGATAATGTCAGAGTGTGTTTTGATATAAGAAAATGGTATTCTCATTTTACAGAACCCATGGACAAGGATTTAAAAGCGCCTAAATCTTCTGGAAATCATGTTCTGGAGTGAATTTGTATGAAGAAACGCCTGTAACATTAGATGATGGTCTAGAAAAGCTTTCTAATTTTCAGTTGTTACGTTATCGTTCAGCAGAAAAACTTGCTATTTAAGGTTATGTGTGCAGTTGTACTCTCTTTGGACACTGCTGTGCTAGTTCTGGAGATACAGCAGGCTCATATACCAGCCTGTGTCAGTCTTTCAAAGTTCAAAGGGTTACTTGAAGTCAATTTGTATTTTTTGCTCTCTGCTCATATTTGGAATATTTGGCAAGATTAGTGTTGTATGAAAATGACAGTTTGTTTTGGGTTTTTTTTTTTTAGGCTGGAATTAGCAGACATTCTGTGACTTGATCTAAAATGTATTAAGAAAGCCCCTTTTGCAGCTTGGCTACTGTCAGTTTTGTTGGGTATGAAATTCATGGGCAAAATATTTACTTTTGGGAGGTTTCTTTATTTGGAAGTTTGGGGGTTTTTTTATTAAAGGAATAAAATGATTCTGCTGACATTTTTCAAAGAAGCTGAAAGCAAGGTTTGTAGAACGAAAGGTCTTAAAGTCATTTTAGAAGGCCCAAATCCACTAGAAAATGTATGAGTGACATGCTCTTAAATCATTTGGGCATTATTGCAAATCCAGCTCTTTGTCTGAACAACTCTGCTGGGGAGAAAAGCCTCCTTTATTTATATTAAACAATGTTCAATCAATTAGTATGATATTAGAGTAATTTTACTGAAAGTTTTGTACATCTTTGTAGAAAAATCAAAGAACTCAAAATAAAATTATATTAACTCCGACTGTAAGCAATCAATTAAACAAAGAAAGTCATTGTAGGAAACCTAGTGTAATCATAAGTAATAACTCTTATACCTGATATGAATGAGAAAAATTAACTTTTACTTTTAATTAAATATAATGCCAAAAGGTATTCAAGCCATTCTGACATATGTAGAAGATAGAATAATAAAGTACAGACCCAGTCTTAATCACTCTGCATTATTAAACATTAATATACTGTCATTAACAGTACCTGTTATAATCCATGTCATTTTGTGCCTTGCAAGAGAAGCACTCATCTCCTTTCAAATACTCATCACAAAAGCAGATGCTTGAGATACTTGAATAACCCTTTTATTGCCATGTTTTCTGCCCGTGGTTCCAAAGGGAATCCAGGAAGTGTCCGTGGGGTATATTAAAAAAGAAAACAGTATTATGGTTTGGCTGTGGTGTGGAGGACTTCTCTGCTTATATTGTAGGTTGATTCAAATAATAGACTTCAGTTTGGATCCATCTGACAAGCACATTTTGCCCAGTATTGGCCAAGGTCAATAGAAATGTGATGACTTGCAGTCCTGCAAAGGATCCTGTATTTTTGTATTGTTTTTTCCAGGACGTTGAGAATGGAGGATGCAATATACTGCCACATTTTCCATTGGCTGATACACTGCTTTCTTGGTGTGAAGGAAACTAGTAGATATTGTAAAATTGCCCAGCTAACATAAGTAAAATAAGTCACTGTGCAGTAGAGCTGAGACAATGTCCTGCTCTTCAAACTCCATAAACCTTATCGTCTCTATGTAGGAATTGTAACAGAGGAGTATTTGTTTTCCTACTTTTCCCTCTGTGATGTTAAATCATTTAACATTAAGCCTTACTGTACATCTGTGAGGTAAGCGTATAATTGTCTGCTTGTTATGAATGGATAAAGTTAGATTCAGAATAGAAAAAGTGTGCAGTTAAATCCAAATCTGGGCAACTTGAAACACTGATGTTAATGTGGTTTCAACCATTATACCTCTACTTAAATCTCCTGCAGTAATCCTTAAGGATTGTCGAAAATAAATCGTTTCCCTTTTTTTAGGTACTTTTTAATTTTGCTATCCTGCATTGCTGTCTTAACACACTCATACCCAAGAGCAGAAATTACACATGTAAATACTAAAACACAGGGAAATACTTTTGAAGTTCACTATATTAGCAAAATGGAAAAATGGAGAACATTATTTTTCATATATGTCTTAATGGTAGTAGATTTATGCATACTAATACCAGATGAATCGTAATAACAGGAGCTAAGTCATTTTGAGGCAGAAGTGTATGAATGACTTTTTTTTTTTAGTTGACAGTTTCCCTTTAAGTGACTTGAGCAAGGTCACAAAAGACACACCAGTCCTTTTAACTCCCAGAAAGGTGCTACATGACCATAAACCACCCTGCCCTTCACTCTACATGCATCTTGGATTTCAGCATAGAAATTTATGATCTACTTCTGGCAGAAGCTGCTGCTTTAGTTTTAACATGTTAGAAATGTGGTTTTGCCAAATGCCATACTGAAGTGTGAGGGTTACTTAGGTTCCCGATTATTATGGGAAGACACTTAGTATTTGGATTTTTTTTCCTGGGTTATCAGTTCCGATTCCTTATTGTCTTTTTCATTCACCACTGGAAAAGGAATAGTGCTCAACATCAATCTCTACCCTTGGACAAGCTCAAGAGATGCTCCTCTGCAATACAACTCCTTCGCTCCTTCCCTGTTGTCCTTCCTCAGTCATCTTTGCAGCTTCGTTGATTTTAAATGTATTCCCCAATGAAGTAGAGTGTACATGACTGTATTGTATATCTGAGCGAGCATCGGGCTGATGCCAGCAAATTTAGATGTGAGGATCTCAGAAATTTGTGAAAATCAGTAGCTGGTGTGGGAGAGATGCTGCCTTTGAAAGAAAAGCGAGCAGAATTCAGCTGCCAATCTAATTCACAGCAATGGTGCAGTAACTTATCACACCTTTAGTTTTGAAATAGCTACAAGAGGTAGTGTTTCATGGCCAGCAGGGCTGTATTGGGAGTTTGAGGTACTTAAGCATAGCAGACAGGTATGTAAATGTAACAGACATCACTAAGAATACACTTTACATCAGCTCTGCTGCTTGAAAAATAGTTTCTTAAAGGTCATGCGTCTATACCATTTTTTTAATCCGGTTTGTTGAATACATCATAGGCATAATATTCTCTCATAAAGAGAATTTTTATTTTTATCCTTATGCCTTCAACGTTCTAGCTGTTTAGTTCAGGAATGGTTATTTATGTTCCTTCTTGACATCTTCATAGTCTGCATTCTTCAACAACTGGTCTCCAAAATGTCCATGTTTTGTTTTGCATAGTCCTAGGATTTTGTCTTTGGTCTTTTCTTCACATAGAAGTTGCCATCATTTGGAGGCTTCTTGTGGGTCCTCATTCCGAATTTCTCTCTTTCCCATTTTAATCAGTGCTCATGTTTGCAGGTCTTCCTTGGTGAGCCTGAAAAGATAGGTGGCATTCATTAATCTTTTTTTTTCCACTCTCCTCCTACATAGGACAAACCTTCCATTTTTGTCTTATAATGCCAAATCCATCATGGCTTCCAGGACTAATTAGGGCAAATTTAGGATAAGTGTGCCTTCTTTTGGATTCCTGAAGCATGTTACACAATCTGCTGTTGGTACAGCTGCTTTATACTAACAGGAAATTTGAAAGGCTGTTACTTTGACAGCTTTGATAAGTATTATAGTGGAGGGATGGACGCCATCACCAAATATTTGTCCCTCTGCTCAACATGCAACATCCCTATCATCTGCATATATATGTAATTTGTTCTCTTTTGTGTGCCCAATTTAACAATCCAGGCAATAATCTATGTTTCTGGTGCTGCTTACTAAGCCAAACTTCTTTTTCATGGTATAGTGGGAAGAAAATCTTTAACCAACTGTACGTATATGGTTTACTGAAAACTACTTGAAACTTCTAGCTCGGTGGGTAAAAATATTTGTTTATGTCATGTAAGCTTCATCTCTGCTAGTCTGTTTTACATATAGTTGTACTGTTAAATCCTTTTAACAGTACAGGTTCTCTCTGTAAGGTTAAAACGTTTAAGATATACTGCAAAACCAAAGAGCTAATTTAGCAGGCTCTTGACAATTACATCTTTTTTTTTGGCATTTTTCCACGAATTTTGTTTTCTATTTCAAGCAAACTCCTATCTTACACAAGTCAAACAATAGGCAACTGCTAAAGGTAACCTATAATCGCACAGTTTTTCCTCCACAAATATTCCAACAATTCTTTGTGATTCCTTATGTATAATTCTTGATAATCTGGGTTCTATAATACGTTTACTGGCCATTTCCTGATCCTATTGAAATCAGTAGTAGGCTTTCTGTTGTTGGTCTTGTTTCAAGGGCACCAAATTTGTCTTCTTGTTTGCCGGATTGTTTGGCATATGCAAAAGGCATCCATCATGAACTGTCCCAAGAGGCCTCTAGTTGATGGTCTTTTGTGCATTGTATTGACTGTTGGTAGGTACACTATTGAATCAGGGCAAGTTATCTGCATAGAAGCAACTTATCTACACTGGTGAATTTGTAAGGATGTTTTATTTGTAAAATTAAATAAATTGCAGCTGGCAACTTTTTGCCTAAAAAGTGATACTATTACTTGTCGTAATAAGCAAGTGTAAGCAAGAAGATCTTGTACCATTGGATGGGTGCTGATAAAGAATCTAATATTTTAGTTTAGTAAGCATCAAAAGATTGGCATGAAAAAAATAGGTGAGCATTTTTTATTTTTTTCAGATAGTCGATTCTGTTTCCACAATGATGTCTGTCTCTTTGTTTTGTGATAAACAAAAATGATAAGTTGACTAGCAAAGTGATGTTTGTGTTGCGTGGATGTACATTTATTATCAGGGAGTGTGTTTAAGAAAAACAAAATGTTGCTGTTTACAAGATTTCGTTTGGAACTTGAAATCACAAAATTTTGTATCAAAATCCTGATTGTGAGAATTTCTGTTCGTCCAAATAGAGGACAAAAACATTGTCATTGTAACTTCCGTGTATGGTCGACAAACCAACTCAGCGCTAACTGCTAAACATATATAATGAAAATCTGTAGAGATTTCAAGGTAAAAACAAACCACTAAAATGGCACGGAAAATAATTCCGACTAACAAACGAGCACAAAGATACTTTAATCTCTCTTGGGGCAGAAAAGGAATTCATTATGTTGAGGAAAAAAAAATAGCTGGTTAATAATTATTAGCTGTGCTAGAGTACCGAAGAATTTCAGTGAAGTTTGCCTGGGAAAAATTACTGCTTTGGATCTTGAGATGTAGCTGAGATGCACTGTTTGTAATGATGCCAGGCAGAGTTGAATTAGAGTTGTTTTGTAGCTCTGTGATTATGGAGACAGATAAGATTTGTAAAGCTCTAGGTACAGTTGATTCTACCCAGCCATGGGTGTGTTCCTAATGCTTTCAATAATTTCTGTGGATCTCCACAGAGTAAAAGAACATTTTGTTCTTTTATTTTGTGAGAACAGTTGTATAAGCTGGGAACATGAAGAAAGAGGAGGATGTTGACACAATCAATGTGCAGTTTTGCAGCACAGGCATTCCCTTACCCAAAGGCTAATTCTCTGTTCTTCAGATGAAGATCTTTGGCTGCACAGTGTTGCCACAGCAGCAAGCAACAAGTAGAATGGGTCTGGGAACCCAGGGCCCATTTTCATAGCTTTACCTTTTCTATTTTATTTTTTTTTCTCCAGTTGTTAAATGAAATCATAAAGAAATGAACACAGGAGTTGTCTTGAAACTCAACTGTCTGCCATTTTCAGCTCCAGGAACATTTTTTTATTTGAAAGATAATTTAGTGCAAAGCTGGATTATTGATGACAATTCTCTATAAACATGAGCCTGTAAGATCAGGATGGACAACTGTTTAGACCTTCATGGCTGGGAATCATGCCATTACTACCCACAGCCGATGCACATACATGGCTATTTGGCTGTGTACCTCATGCCATCTGTTCAGATGGCATTTTGCCTGCTCACAAATTGGTTAGACCTGTGCCAAGAGCAATTGCTCTAGATGGTTACACTGCAAAACACTGCGAGTGGCTCCTGTTTTGTACAAAGTCTCTCTCTTTTGGACACCACTTTAACCCTTTGCTATATCCTGGGGACATACCTGTACACTGCAGTGATTGGAAATAAAAAAAGATCATGTGCTCATCCTATCCTAGCTCTTTTTTGCTACTGAAGCTACCTCTTATAAATCCAAAGAGGAGAAAACAAAGTGATGTTGTTTGAGTTGAAACTATTTCTAATTATTTTCCATCTAAAAAATACTTGTTCCCTTTAAGTTGTTAAAAGCTAATCTCAAAACCTCATAGAAGTTAATAGGAATATTTGCACTGATATGAAAAGCTTTTGAGTTGGAGTTGTTAAATTAATAGTAAATTGCATTTTTGCGAGTGGACAAAAATCAGGTCAACTGACAGTTGCTTCATGTGTTTGGTTGATTGCTTTCTGGGATAAGTTTCCAAGAGAAGTAATGGGCTACAGAACGTTTCCTTTCTAGTTACTTAAATTCAGCTGAGGTACACAGTAACCAAAAGTTACCACCAGGTGACATTTATACATCCTATAGAATAATTCTGCTGAGTCTTCTCTATTGAATAGATATCCATGTCATACAGTTGGCACATTTGTTGACAGCCTCAACTGTGAACCATGGAAGTGAACTTATTGCTTGCCAGCAGAAGTAGCTCCTGTAGGTGAAAGCTAAAGGATATTGGCAAGGAAACCTGAGCTCAGTGGATAAATATAGGACTTTATGTAGAAAATGCTGTCATCTTGCCAGTTTTCATAGGCGCTAAAATAATTTTAAAATCAAAGCTAAAATAATATTTTTTTTGCTAGCAAGAGCTACAATGCAGAATTCAGAGTATGTGGAAGTATAAAGGAATTATTTGCCTGTTTCTCTTTGAGTGTAATTAACTGTAGGAGTATTGTTATTTTCCTTCTATGGACTTCTCCCTGTGCATGAATGTCACTGCTCAGTTTGAGCATGCTTAGTTGAATGAGGATGATATCATTTACGTGGGTGAGATTCCATATATTGGTTAGTGGGAGGTATGATATTTCGCTGATTATAATCTGGTGGTGTTGCCAAAGCCCTTCATTTGAGTTTCAGATAAGTAATACCAACTAGCTTTTGATTCTTAGAGGAAGCCCAATGGGAAAGAGATGGGTAAGACTTAAAAAGAAAAGTAGAGATAGAAAGTGAGACTGTTTAGAGCACAGAGCTAATTTAATTGTTATTTCAGTCTATAGTTTCTTGTTTGCATAAATCACTGTAAAGATAAGATGAAGTCCTTATATAGAAGGCCTATAATGTCCTTTTAAGTCCATTATAAAATTAATATTGTGAGGTGACTCATAAAGCTGATGACCAAAATCCCAACTGACTGGTTATCTGTTTAAAAGTTTCTCATTAATTTAGAAGAGGCTCAGTTGTTCAACTACAGTTATTTTTCACTGAAATTTTCACCAGTGGAATAGTTGATACTTGTTCCTGTGATTGAAACCATTTGGTTCCATTACTCATAACAGGTGAAATTTTGTCTGAAGTTTGGAAGAATGTGGAGAATGGTTTAGAATGCCTGGCACTCTGTTTACACTAGGCTGATACAACCTTTTATCCCATTTTAGTGTCTCAAGCAAGCATGTTCCATGTTTGCATGTTCCATGTTTAAATATGGAGTTAAAACTCCATATGAGTTTTAATAGTTCAAATTCTGTTTAGTAAAAACAGATTAAAAAAAAACTATAAAGATGAAAAAGGTACCCACAATGATTTTGTAAAAATTGACATACAGCTGAACTTTTGAATTTATTTATAAGCCCTGTGGGCAAGGCTGTTAATGCTGAAATCTCTTGTGTCCACAGTGAAGCTTGTGTAGTATTGTTAGGCTAAAATAGAGTATTTTACGTCTACTTGTATTTGCATGATAGGAAATTGTTCTCTTGTAGAAATGGCGAAACTTCACCATTTTATGTGGCATAAACGTACTAGGAATTTGATGGACAAAGAAAAAGCTGGTAAAATTTCACAGGCCTAGTGTGCACTGCATTCTAAGCTGAAAATTTGGCATAGCTGAATACTTAGTGACCCTTTAGCTGAAGCATTCTGAGGTAATCTGAATAGCAGTATTCTTCAAAAATCCCTGAAACATTGGGAACTGATTTGATTTACTTCCATGCAAATGAATGGGAATTTTCCTTTCATTTCGCTGGGAGTAGGATTGGACGTTTCTTGAGTTGACCAGCACAAAGTAACATTTATAGGCAGAAAAAAAGAGAGAGATTTTTTTTTTTTTTTCCAGCTCCAACAAGTTCATTTTTAAAAGGCACTTTGCTGTAACCATGTAAACCTATGTAACCCTACAGTTTGTTAACACTGAACTTTAATGAGTCCTGATAAGAAGCCAGTCAGTGGATAGCCATTTAGGGAGTGATGATCTGAACTCCAGCTGATTGTCCTAGCAGCTGTGTGACTTCATTACCATTAGAAAGGCAGACAGCCAAGCCAGCTGGAATCCAAAGAGGCTACTCAATTCACATAGATGTCAGGTTTTCGGTTTACGTATCAGAATTACAAAATACTTCTATTAAAAAAAAAAAAAACCCAACCAAACTACAAAAAATTCCTTATAAGGGTATAGTTTAAAGGCTAAGTTTGAAATCATTATTATAGCAATATTATACTTTGTCATATGGATGTTTTTTGTGCCATGTCATAGCTGTTAACATCTCTTTATTTAATGAAAACTAGACAGAACATTTGCATTTTTGGGTACAAACACAGCCCAATCCTATAATTCTTCATTTCTTAGTCAGGAAAACACCATTTTGTTACGTTTTGAGGACATGTTGTTAGTTTCTTTTATTATTTGCAGGGGAAAATAAGTGATTTTCTTTGACAATACAGGTTCATGAAAAACAACAACCCCTAACTGTTGTAGTGAATAGTATTTAACTGTTAGAGCCAGTATTTCTGTGAAACATTTCTTCCTATGGCCATGGGTTTTTTTAAAGTGTAGAATGGTACAGAGTGAGGGTGGTAAATAGAGAGGCCTTAGCACTGGTTTGTAAATACAGCACAAGCAAAGTAAACACCCCAAAACCCAAGGGAAGCAAATTCCAATTTATAAGAAGGCATGAGTGGAAGAGCCAGGAATCTGCAGACCTGTTTTTTCGCATTGGTGTGGACTCATCTTGAGTACTTTGTGTAGTTCTGGGCCCCAGAGTTGAAGAAGGAAGTTAAGGTCCTTGAGAAGGGCATCCAGAGAAGGTCAGCAAAGCTGGTGAAATGGCTGGAAGGTCCTGTGAGGAGCAGCTAAGAACACCAGGTTTGTCTAGTTTGAAGGAAGAGAGGCTGAGGAATGACCTCACTGCTCTCCTGAGGAGAGAAACTGGAGAGGGAGGTGCTGAGCTCTTCTCCTTGGTATCCAGTGACTGGCCACATGGGAATGGTTCAAAGCTGCATCAGGGGAGGGTTCGATTGGATGTAAGGAACTATTTTTTTATGAACAGGCTGGAACACTGGAACAGGGTTCCTAGAGAGGTGATCAATACTCTATACCTGTTGGTGTTTAAGAAGCATTTGGGCAGTGTCCATATTAATATGCTTTAACTTTTGGTCAACCCTGAAGTGATCAGGCAGTTGGACTAGATGATCATGTTAGGTCACTTCCACTTTAACCATTTTATCTATTCTGTTCTGTTCTATTCAAATGATCCAAGGAGCTGTCTTCATAAGCTTGTGTTTGAAGTAAACATTTATTGAATCTTTTCTATTCAAGCAAATGAAAAGGATGTAATTACAGGCTTGAGGCTTATGAAAGATATCCCTGCAGAACCAGAATGAGTAGACTCATCTTATTAGTCAAGAAATTCTATTGCGATTTTAAATTCTTCCATGTACTATAAAAGTAGTCCACGTCAAATGGACCAGAGCACAGGAAGGACTTTCTGAATGAATTACTTCATCATTAATCCACTTTATCAGTATGCTCTGTTCCTTCCGAGCACCTGCATCATATACCTGTGCAGTCCTGTCTGCTTTCTTTTGAAGTGACAGGAAATGAAAAAGCCAAGGAAATGAAAAACAAAAAGGGAAGGGGAGGGGAGGGGAGAGAAGGGGGAAGGGGAAGGAAGGAGAAGGGGAAAGGGAAAAGGGGAAAGGGAAAGGGAAGAGAATAGGAAAGGAAAGGTTATGTTTCTACAATATTACAATGAAAAAAATAAAAGAATTGAAGTAGTTCAGCTCTGCAGTTCAGCCTTGACCACATTCATAGGAAACTTGCTTCCTAAAAAGCTTTATTTAATGAAAGATTTTTAAAAATATACATCAGTCTATTCACACTAAAACTGTAAGCTGAACCTTACTTGTGAATAGGGGAAAATGGCACAGCCAGGAAAATCCAAAATCACACCTTTGCAAAAAACTGAATGATTGCATAGTTGTTAGAAGTTTCAAAGTAGATATGCTTAAAAGCATCTAATACATCATCCTTGCCAAGAGCAACTAAAAA
>VXBJ01006544.1:606552-672508 GCA_013400055.1 Nycticryphes semicollaris | reverse complement strand
AAAAAAAAAAAAAAAGACTTTCATGTAAATGGTCTAAATAAGCATCCTGACTTTTGTGTTAGAAATTTCTGTTACTTGTATATGCTGCCTCCCAGATGGTGGATAATAGACATTACCAAATCTGCTTCATGTTGTAGTTGATAGTAGACTGTAGTTCTTACAGGTGAAATTAGAAAAATGCTGTTTCAAAAGGAAAAAAAAAAAGGGCACGACATTAGGTTAAATATTAATTTGAATGTCTACAATAATGGGTATATACACTATTTAAGGAAGTCATTATTCCACTGTGTAGTCAACAAGAGTATCGATTAGAATTAATTCACTACAAAAAGTCTCCAATCATTTTTAACATAAGTTTTTCCTCTTTAACAGTACCCTGAAGCTTGTCTTTTTCGTGGTCAATTTAGCAACAAATTTGCAATTAATCATTTGTTGATTGCAATGAATGGTCTGTCGATAATATGCAGCTTACATTGCTAAAAGGGTTATACAGAGCTTTATTGTTTTCCTTTTGTCTTGGGAACACTTTGTCTAGCTGTGTTTCCTAGAATGGATTTTGAATAGATGTTTTGAAGCCAGTTTTAAAGAGACACCATGGACTGCTCGGAGAGTATTAATCAAGATATGCCCTAACTTTCTTCTGGCATTACAGTATTTGGACATCTGTTCTGACTCCTTATATGTGAAGTAGGACACATTGGCATAAATGAAGGGTTTCATTATCTTAAATGTCATAACATTTGTTTGAATTACTTTGTGTAGATTTTAAATGCTGAAATTGTAATCTTCGTTTTTTATAGATTTCATTGTCCTTTCAAAAGACTATAAAAATGGAAGGCTTTTAAAAATTCCATCCATAATTCAGAAAGCATAATTTACAATTTGTGCAATAACAGTGAAATAGCTGTAGATGATACTTTAGTAATTTCGAATAGTGTAAGTATTGCAACTGAAAGAAATCTATGGGCAAAAAATGCTTCTTGTTCCAGAAGCGGTGTTTTTGTCACAGTTAATGTATAAACGAAGGCCATTATGAAATGCCCCTTTGGGGAAAGTTGACGTGGATTCATCTCTTTGGAAAGTCACGGCAAGTTGAACTGCAACTTTCATTTTATCAGAAAGAAATGTCTGTTATGTTTCAAGTTGTCCTTAAAGGAGTGTCTCGATAGTATATTTCATGCATCTGGATAGGAAGTAGTTTTGAATACGAAATACATAGCTGAAACTAAAAGAGAGATTGAATTCTGCTCTCAGATATTTCCAAAAGTTTAGAACTGTTTTGTTTGCACTGATCTTTAAATTGCATAATTTTTTGTGATTGTTCATTAACAAAACTAAAACACTAGTAAAAAAAAGGATTTAATGAATTTACATTGCCCTTATTAATGCTAGTATTATAGAAAAGAGTTATAACCATTAGAGCATTCGTCCTCTTAGGTGACTTCTTAGGCCAGGCTGGATGGGCCTTTGAGCAACCTGGTCTGGTGGGAGGTGTCCCCCCTCAGGGCAGGGGGGTTGGAATTTGATGATCTTTAAGGTCCCTTCCAACCCAAACCATTCTATCATTCTGTGACTTCTGATGTCATATGGTTGTGATATTTATGCTTGAGTAAAAGTTAATATTAACTACATTTGTCTTCGTTGTAATTACAAGGATTACTTATTACAAACATTGGCAAGACAAGTGTCTGCTTACTGTGCAGCAAATTTGGGAATACTAGCTCGTCATTTTGTATTGATTACATTATTTAAGTAGCTGAGCAAAGCAGCACTTTACAAACAGGTGCTCTTTGATTTGCAAATTTATAAAAATCTAGGAGCAGCTTTCAGCCTCCCACATTGTTGGTTTGTAAGGTGAAAAGTTGAAGAGTGATTTGAGCATGCTTTCATTTAGACCAAAGATTTACTTAGAACTTCTGGCTTGTGAAGCAAATTGATTTGTTGGTTCTACCTGTGTAAAATATGTTTGTAACATAACTATCTGGCCTGGAGTTCAGAGAAACTGTCTCATTCAAATTGTTTGCAATGAAATTTTATTGATGTGACTTTGATCTATATACACACACTTTGACCGCTATACATACTATACATTGAGAGCAGCCCTGAGAAGGACTTGGAGGTGCTGGTAGACGAGAAGCTCAACATGAGCTGGCAATGTGTGCTGTCAGCCCAGAAAACCAACCACATCTAAAGAAGTATGGCCAGCAGGTCCAGGGAGGTGATTCTGTCCCTCTACTCTGCTCTCATGAGACCTTGTCTGGAGTACTGTGTCCAGCCCTGGGGCTCCCAACATAAGAAGGACATGGACCTGTTGGAGTGGATCCAAAGGAGGACCACAAAGACAATCCCAGGGCTGGAGAGACCTCTGCTATGAAGACAGGCTGAGAGAGCTGGGGTTGTTCAGGCTGGAAAAGAGAAGGCTCCAGGGAGACCTTATTCTGGCGTTTCAGTAGCTAAAGGAGGCTACAGGAGAGATGGGGTGCAATCAGGGAGTGGAGCAATAGGATGAGGGGGAACCGTTTTAAACTGGAAGAGGGGAGATTTAGATTAGATAGTAGGAAGAAATTCTTTCCTGTGAGGGTGGTGAGACACTGGAAGAGGTTGCCCAGAGCAGCTGTGGCTGCCCCATCCCTGTAGGAGTTCAGGGCCAGGCTGAATGGGGTTTTGAGCAACCTGGTCTGGCGGGAGGTGTCCCTGCCCAGGGCAGGGGGGTTGGAACTCGATGATCTTTAAGGTCCCTTCCAACCCTAATCATTTTTTCATTCTAAATAAAAGTACAGCTTGCCAATTTCTGCATGGTTATTTTACCTCTCTTGCATTTATATGACTGTGTATTCCATGGCTTATTTAAAAATAAGAGCATTGTTTTAATGGATATTTGCTCAGGGAACAAAGTAACTAAGAATTTTATTTGCTCACTCTGTTCCTGCCTCTGCCCTACAGCTTACTGCACCCTAAGTTCATCATTTGGGGACTATCTCTGTAAACTAGATAATTAATTTGGGGATTGTACCCCAGTATTTAGTGTAAACAACTTAACCTGCTGGACAACCTGATCAGTATTGGAAATCCTGAGTAAATGGGACTTATGCAAGGAGTTTTTATGCAGATATAGAATCCTCCCAAACAATTCGAGGCTGAGAATAGGATAGTGGTATAATATATTCAAAGCTACCATGCAAGCCGTAAGTTGCTAAACAACCATGACGCACTGAGCCTGTCCAGATGGTTAAGCAAAAAGTATTATGCAAGTGCACACTTGAGAGGGGATTTTTATTTTTTTTTTTGTCAGAAAACTTAAGGAATTTCTCAATTCCACTCATCTTACTCTGCTCTAGACTTTTTCACCAGTGCTCTGCAATCTTGGATCTCTGGCATGTGAAAGGCAACAAAACCATTTCCTTAACCCTCTCTGAAGGGTCAGTGCAGCACTTCAAAGCAATTGAAACATTTTGATTTCTTGGGTTCCAAATTCTGGGTGTGTGTAGTCATAACAAAGGGCTTTAGTGCAGTTCCCAGGGTTTCTACCCACATCAAGAACCAACTTTTTTTATTTTGCTGTGAGATTGCTTCATAGTGATGGGGCACTGCATGAAATTCTAGTGAAATTGGTAGTTTCTAAAGTTGCTGGGTGCTTTTTCCTTTTTATCTGAAGCCAATTTTAATCGCCTGTTAGTTTGGGTAAAAAAATGTTTGCAGTTCTTAATTATTTGTGAATTGGGTACAGTAAAGGGACATTTTTTGTTGTCTCCAAGCACCAACGTTCTGCTAATAACCTCTGACTTATTCCCTTTATACCACATAATAGAACCTCTCTGAGGAATAAACAAATGTATTTAACCTCAAAGCCTTTTAATGTCCAGAGACTACAAAAATAGGTACTGCATAACCTCTGTGTGCCGAACGCTGGGTAGATCATCTCTGTAAAATGTTTAACATACCTAAATTATTAATTCAAACCAGCTACAGAGAAAGCTTGATCTGTTCCAGGATGAAAATATATAGTGAAAAACCATTTGACTACCCCTACCATAAACACATGTTCATATATGCATATATTTTAACAATTTTCCAGATATCCAAATACTAAGTTTAGAAAAGCGTTTTCATTCTATAAGCCATATAATGTTTTGTGGTGGTTTTGGAATATATCATCTTATTATTATTCTTACAGAGTATCTTTTTCAGGCCCTAAACACTCAGTAAGGTGACATCTAGTTCCATTTTTCAGTCTAGTTTGTATTTCAGGTAGGCATTACTGCAGAGCCTAGGCATTATTTAACTTGAGAGCAGTGGATAGCAAACACTGTTTATATGAACTAATTCAGTTAAGTTTTGGGGATAGCAGGTGCATTTGAGAGAATGTTTCCTTCTTATTTTTTGTGGAAATTTTGGTCATTGCCATGTAGTAAGTGATTGAGTTCTGCACTCCAGGAAGGAGTCTGGCCACTCTCTATGAAGACTAGTATGCATTCATCTTTAAATTTCTAAATTTGAATAACGATAGCAGTAAAACCGGTGTGTGATCAAGGTGATCAAGACCCCCTAGGTCTAATTTGGTCTAATACCTTTATGAACCTTTCAATTTTGTTCTGTTTCTGCAGTACCCTTTTAGATACTCAGAGAAACCTCTCTGGTGGGGGTAGACTTGGGATGGGTAGCTCACGTGAATCTAGCTCATAATTCTTAGAGTCTTCTCAGTTGCCCAGTTATTTTCAAACTACCTGTTCAATAAGTTTGTCTCAGGGTAGTGAAATCCTTAATAAAAAGGAAGGCCTTTAGGCCAGTACATTGTCAGTAGGTGGATCTAACATCTGAAGGTCTAACGTTATGACCTTAGGTGGGTTTGGAGATGGTGGAAAAAGGAGTAAGACTGAGAAAGACGTTTTCTTAGACATATCTCTTGTGCTTAATACTGTGGACAAATATATTAGTCATCCACAGACTCTCTGAACTCATCATTTCTCCATCACTGAAGATACTCACTTGGAATATGTAGGCCAGTGGTATTGGCAGGGGCTCTTCTTCTCCTGCAGGGCAGACAAGCTGTGGTGAATTTATCAGCTCAGGGAAAAAAATGAGGGGCGGAACAGAAGAAAAGAGCACAGACACTGATCCTGGAAAATTATGCCAGAGAAGGAAGTTTTTGAAGAAGGTGCTGGGAGAAATTCCTGAAAGGGGGAGAGTTGGTATTAGTGATAAAGACCTGCTTGTCAAATTATAAGAAATGTACAAGTCAACTATCCTTTTTTTTTTAGGTAAAAACCTCCCAGGTTTGTGGCTCATTTGCCACAAATCAAATAGAGAAAACAGTGAAGGTGTAGTGTGTCAATGATAAAGTAATTAAAAAAGGGCGAGAGAGCAATCCTAAAACCTTTCCAAAGAAAAAGCTTGGCACAAATGAAAACCATTTATAAAACAAGTCTGACTCCTGAGGAGATGAAGAAAACCTGTGTCTGATGGCTCTATGTTTGCTTAGTTGGGGGTAACACAGGTGAAGACAAAACCAAGAAAAAGAAGTAGCAGGATTCAGAAAACATTGTGATCAGGGCAACACAAGAACAAACACAGATATTGAGACGTCAAGAAAGTTCTTTTAGGCCTATAAAGAAGAGCAAAGAGGCTATATAAAAGATGGGAGGGAGAAGATCTTCAGAAGTTTGTCATGAATCAGTGGAGAGAGAGAGAATGTAGCTAAATAATACCACATCTAATTTATGAGTATGTTGAGGGGGTTTATAAATTATTTTTTTTGTCCAATAGGGAAGGTAATAAATAATATTTTAATGCAAAAATTTAAATTTCAAATTGAAAACATAATGAATGAGGAAAACAGTGACCTTTTCCAATTAGGAGTAGACTATTCTTTCAGAGTGTAAATCAGTGAGAGATGTTTCAGTGGTTTGCATACTTCTTATAAAAATAAGTATCTGCTATGGAAACAAATGAATAACATAAATATGTATTAAAATTATAAGGCTCTGTTGCCAAGGCTTTGACTAACAGGTTATGGGAAGTTGCTAAGGAGAAGTCAGGTGAACATTTATTATTTGATCCCTATCAAACAAATGAGCATATAAAATGGGTGGTGATAAAAGATTTGGCTTGAACCCCAGTGAAGATTTTAGAGGACTGCTCAAACTGTTGAATTTCAGGCATAACTTCACAAAGTTAAAAAACTAGATATGCTCAGCTTCTTGTATGATTAATTACAAAATATTTACAAGTGATGATTTGGAACAGAAACTTGCCTACATTCCGTTTGGAAGAACCTTTTGAAAAAGCTTTGTTCAAACTGTTAAGCGTACTGGGAGGATAGAGCGATTATCCTGCCAGTTTAGGCAGCTAAAATAGGGGTCTAAATTTAGCCCCTGAGAGTACTACTCTAATGCCAACTTAAAGCTCAAAATGGGGATTTGGGTATGTTGTTCAGATGTTCTATTTTTTTTATTATTGCAGTATTGGAAAACAGTAAATAAATTTACATTAATTTTTCAAGACAGTATATAAGCAATTATTTCTTAGCCCACATACACCTTTTTCTTTATGTTGAGTTTTTCTTTTGATGGAAAATTTAGTATTTCACGAATAAATGCTTAGTATTGATTTTTTTGGGGTGATTACTCATTCTTCTCTTCTCAGAACTGCAAAAGTTTTGGACATGAAAGTCTAGGCGGTCGTTTCAAGCTAGACAGGCTCTTAACGTAAACAATTTCTGTACTTTTTACTGCATACACCTGTGAGCCATTGCTGTGTGTTTCTGAAGAACAGCTAAAGTAACAGACAATGGCATTGTATTGCATTACTTATATTGACTTTCAATCTGAGCTGTGTCCTTCGTCCTTGGTGTTATGCTCAAACTCATGGTGGAGAAAAAATTGGGACAATTTCAACATAGTTCTTCATCAGCAGTTATCAGAAATGCTGCTAAAGGTTTACCACAGAACTTTTTCCTATACGAGATATTTAATACACTCTATATGGCTATGTTGGATAATTGCCATGTGATCACTTTTCTTCTTCTCTTTTTAGTGACCACATAAACACTCAGCATGGATCTAGAAGAACCCTTCTCTAGTTACAGTAAATTTAGGGTGACCAAATATAAAGAAAGGAAGATGCGCTCAATAACACAGTGTATCCTCAGCAGAGCTCATCTTACAGGGTACACATCCTCTGCATCACGTTGAGTCACGAGGCACAATTTTAGTCATCTAGTCTGACAATAACCTGACTGCCTTATCTCCCAGGCTTCTTTGCTGGTCCTTGAATTTATTAGTGACTTAAAAATACATATAAAGAGAAATTTAGTGTCACTTTCTGAAAACCAAAATACCTCCTCAAAGAAAATTCTTGAGATACTAGTAGAAAGGCTTGTCTTACAGGACTGGTTCCTACACAACTGGGACCTCTGGTCACCCTATATGATCTGAACAGTAGTAAGTCTTGATAAGTCAATTTGTTTACGTGTCCACTGTATGGTGTAGAGTTATGAATAGGAAGAACACAGCAATGAGGTTGTTTTTGTTTTTTTTTCACAAACACATTTTTTCCTGCCAAATGGATTCCACTTTGTATGTGTGTGAAACATTTCTGCTACTAAATTATGTGTATATAGTGTCAGAAACTCATCAGAAATCCAACTTCAAATGAAAAGGGAGATGGAGCGTTCTTCCATTTGAAGGCCTGCTCCAAATATTTTGGTACAATTTCTAGATATATTGGACTGGTCTTTTTTAGAGGTATTACCTATTTAATGAGTATTTAAAATATGAACTGTCACTTGAATTAGTAATACATGTACAGTTGAAATGTATTTGAACATGACAGTCAAGAGCCCTGGCTGTCAAGAATATCACTGACACAATGAACAATGTTATCTTGACAGTTTGTGTGTTTTTCTTGGAAAACAAGGAACACAAGTTTCTCAGATTATTTTTTTTTCTCAGATGTTTTCTTAAGTGAATCATCATTATCTTTATTATCTTAGAGTGGAGCTGTATCAAAAAGAGCTTCAAATCTCCTCTTCTCTGACCTTCTCCAACTATCACCTTTCTCCTTTCTTGGTGGGTCGGACTAGATGACCTTTGAAGGTCCCTTCCGGCCCAGATGATTTTATGATGCTATGATTCTCCGATATACTAGCTCAGAATATCATTAGGCACTAAGACAACTATAGTAACTAGTGTTTCACCAAAACCGAATGTATTAATTAATTTTTTATGGCGATGTCTTACTTTGTCTCTCAGGTTAATGTGTGTAATTTAATCTAAAATACCTGGAAGTCAAATATGAAATGACAGCTTGATTTAAACAAGGCAGGACCTGAAGTTTCTTGACTACATCCTTCTAGATTTGGATCATTGCATGGTTCAGTACTAGCTATATTATTTGCTTATCTGAGACTGTTGATTATTATGAGTTGGGAAATCCTAAAAACAAAGGATAGGTTTTGCTTTTTGTTTGTAAGTGCAGAAAGTGGAATGCATAATCACAAGGATGTTTATCTAGAAAGTAATTTTTAGTCTTAAGCCACTACAGTAAACTTTTCTTAATGTGTTTTCAATGATACTTTTTTGTACATCTGTACTATTCCACATTAATAACTGATGTGAGCTAACTGGTTGTTCAGGTTAGATTTGCATTCTGATCCAAAGATTACAGGTTGCTGAATTATCCCTTAAGCTTCCTAGCCTTGTGGATCCATTAAGCCTTAATTAAAGAAGCATCTTAGAAAAAAAATAATCAGACCATTTGTATCCCAAGAAGATGCACATTGGACATTTGTTTGTTCACCAGCATAAAAATTATTATTTAATGGAAATTTTAATCACAGCAAGCTTATAGATAGACATATATTAAATGCATTAATCTTTCTATAAGGTTATTCACAATGTATAAGGTTACTCCTCTGAAAAGACTGCTTCAGATTGCTTTCCGGTAATGCTAATACCCATTAAAAAGATGAATATATATGTGTGTAAGTCAATCATAAGGTATTAAAGAGGTGTAGCAACTTAAGCTTCTTTTCTTCTTGGCAGGTCACTTTGAGAAATGCCCTAGTTCAATTAAAATATTTTTTCCATTTCCTAGGAGTAGATTCAGATATGCTCTGTCTGTTCTCTATCTTATCTTCACTGTCAGGATTTAAAACAAACCTGACCGAGATATAAGGATAGTCCATCTACTTCAGACTCTGAACAGGCTCAAATTAAAGGTGTAAATATGTGTATATGTCTGCGTGTTCATCGCACGTATGTCCGGGTTGAATATTTGGGAGATACAGAGGTGGTTTTTTCAAGAGCATGTTTACAATTTCAGAATTTAAACTGGGATAAATTGCTTCTTGTGTTCTTCAGACACCCATGCCTTCATCTCTCCTTTCAAAATAGTGAGTGGAAAGCATCTAAATTAGGGAGGAATACAAAAGAGAACAAGGTGTGTCAGGGTTTTTTCAGATTGGATTGGTGTTACAATCAAGTGAAAGTGCAGAGACTTCATCATCCAGGCTATTGTCATATATTGCACATAATGAGTAAAAAATAATGTGTATCTTAAAAAAGAAAAGAAGGCTTTTAGAATAGTACCATGCAACTCAAACATTCATATAATGTTCTTAGAAAGACAAAATTGTTAAATTAGTTACTTAGTTCTGTTTTTAAATACTCTGTGCTCAACATTACTTTGTCACCACCATTGATGTTGATGTAAAAGTGCTCCTGAAAAAGAAATCTTTGTGAAAAATAATACAATGTCTTAAATATAAAATGAGCTGTGTGACTGAAGCGTGAGTGTCGTGAAATGTGCTAGTTTCATATTGCAGTGATCCCGTAAGACCTTCCTCCTCCTTTCACCTTGCAACAGGCCCGACAGCATTGTATCTCCTCAGATTATTATTAATAATAAAGCTCTTGCAAATTTGAGGCTTGTTTCTGTGTACTTAGGGTGCACACAAATAAAAAATATTTCAATTCAGATATAGCACTACTGGAAAATTGTATTTCAGGCTAGCATACATAGCAATTTATTAATAAAAATTAATAAATAATGCCCACAGGTGATAATAATTATAGACCACTATCTGACTGTGAAATGAACTTTCTAAAAAAAAAAAAAAAACCTACTCTCTTGTTATCTGGGTAGGTAATACATGTGAGTTTGCTTTACTGACTCCTTTTACATCAATTTTATTATCAAATACAAAAAAAAATCAGTTCTCTTATCTTACTGGCCAGCCAAAATATGCGGTATTGGCAAAGGTCAGCATATTAAAACAACAATATGGGAACAATATTCAACTTGCCAGGCATGTGGATATTGCTCAGTTTCTCAGCCTAGTTAATTAGGTGATTTTCATATAGTTTGTGACACAAAAAAAAGAAATTTATTCTTCATTGGTCCAACAATAGTTATATGCTCTAATCAGGTGAGGCTGGGTCTCTCTTTTGAAATGGTTGAATGAAGTTTGCTGAAATGAATCCTATTTCAAATGTAGCCAAAACAGCTCACGTGAAGGATGCTCTGCTCTCCTCATCCAGAAATACAGAACTTTTAATGGTTGTTCCTGGGGATTCAGGGGTGGCATCTGGTAACTCCTGCAGCTCTTGGGAGACAGAACTTGCATTCATATCCACTCTCAATTCCTACCCCCTTTTAATTCTTCTAGGTATTTTTCATTTGTTTACACTAGGATGCATGCTGCTATCTTAACAAATAGAAAATGGTAGACATTTGAACAACGGAAAATTTGGTATTTTTTTTCTTTTTTTCTCTCTTCTTTTTTCCCCCTAAAGCAAAGGATTATTATTTTGCTGACACACAACCCTAGTTTTGAATTTTCCTATAGTACAGAGTTACGGTTGGGAAGAGATCCCTATGCTGGGGAATCAAAGAACTCTCTACATCAGACTCGAATGAGGTTTCAAAAGAGCAGTAGAAACTTAAGAAAGTCTTAGCAGCTCCCCTACTTTCAAGCTTCTCTGTTTGTAGTTTCTACTTTGTTTTACAGTCTCCACTAATAAAAATAGCCTTTCAACAAATTTTGTACGAAACGGGTCTGGCATGTTCCTGTCTTGTGTTGTGCCTGTCAAAATTAGCTCTGTGTATTACTCCTTTTTACCTCTCAGCTCATTAAGTTAGTTGATCCATTTTGGAGTCAAAAAATGTTCAGGCAGGGGGAAATTTTGATCGAATCAACCTTGCGTGGAAACAACTGCTTGTTTGCCATCTGCAGTGGGCATTGATCCCTAGCTTGTTTGTGCCTTGCATTTGTTATGCATGAGTAAGCACATTAGCCTTTTCATTTCATTCATTAGACAGTTAGTCCTTGATTAGTGTTTCCTAGTTTCTGTCAAATATGCTACTACTCCTTTATTCATTTTGTCTTGGGTCCGTCCTTTTCTTTTGCTTCATTCTGGAGAAAATGAACAGTTAGTTAACCACAACAGTAGTCCTTTTATTTCTTTTTCATATAGAACTGGCTAACGAGCATGCTCTTCTAACGTTGGCACATCTAATGTTGGGATAAAGTAGGAATGATGGGTCTTTCTAAAGTATAACAGAGTTATTCTTTCAGTTCAGCTGCTTGGTTTAGAAGTGTGGTGTCTCAGGGTTTACTGTCAAGCTTTATTTCATCCATCTCCAAGAAGCGGGGGATCACCTGGATACTTGTGGATATTTGCCTTATAAAATTGTATTCATCGCACAGAAAAATAAATCTGAAGACAAGCTGAGTGCAGTTTGAGAAGACAGCATTGAAGGTTTCAGGTGACGCTTTGGGTGACAGGACAGAACAATAAGGCTTTCTGTGGCTACCACCAGTTTGTTCACTGGGGGGTCCTTGTTGTCATTTCTTTGTAGAACAGTCAAATGTTAAATGACAGTTCCGTTCTTAAAGATAGTAGGAAAATAACTAACTAATGTTGTAGTGTGCATGATGCAACAAGCGATATACAGCTTAAGAAACTACATAATGAGATCACGAGTAAAGTGAGCATTTCAGTGGAGTCAGTACATTTAGTGAAGCCACTAACTGATTTAATTTAATCAGTGTTCACAAATTTTTCCTAAAAATTCCATGCTGTGCTACCTCATTATGTAGGCAGAGCGTCTGTAAAATCCTGCAATTTATTTACTGCTTTTTTTGTTCATAATCTTAAACGTTTATTTAAATGTTATAAACCTATCTGAGCAATTTTATCTTTGACATGATATTAAAATTCATACTTTAATTCATACTAAGTACCCTTAAATTAGTAAATCAAACCTGAAGGTTGGACCTGTCCGTTCTCTGGCACTTGCCCTGGTTAAGATAAATTTAAATAAATAAAGATTAAAATTAAATGAAAAACTATTTTAAAGTGTTGCAGCCATTTTTTATATTACTGGGTGCCTGAATATGTTCCCTAAACACTAAACACTTTCTGGTTTATTTGACATTGGTTTGTTTAAAAAAAGTTACTTTAAATATTTTAATCAAGTTTGGAATCAGCAATAAGATAAAAGTTACGTAAATATTTTCTTTTTGTTTTACTCCTAAATACTAATTCTCATTGTTTGAAAATTTCTTAATATGTTGCCAGAGATAGACTTCCTGTGGAGTTTGATACTTCCCTCAACATCTTAGTTTTTATATTTCCATAATGGTAAATACATTTCCATGGTAAATAATGTATTTTTTTCTTATACATGCTAGTTGATGACAGCGTTAAGTTTATTTGTAAGTTTTGTCAAACTCTATTTACATGGAACTGGAATTAATTTAAATTTCATACTAACTGAAATAGTTGTTGTTATATATGAACCATTTTAAGACATGATTATAAAACCATCATCAAAATAGATTTCTCTGTGATTATTATCTCCTTCAAGCCTGAAGAGTTAGTAGATGTCATGCTCTCATGCCTCATTTAATACATACGTTCAAAGATGAAAAATCTTTTTACTTTCTTAATTCCCAGTTTGTAAATTTTTAACGATTAGTAAGTTAAATAAATACTACATGATCTGGAATGCAGAAAGCATTATTTTCCTACCTCCAAAGGAGATAGATACAAAAATGCTGTGAAAAATGATTGTAGCTCATCTGTTCCCAATATTCTCTTTTCAGCAACTCCCACCATCACAATGATTTGATTCTTTTTAAAATATTTGATACAACTATTTCATTTCACATGCACATTATTTGAAAGTATTATTATTATCACTTACTATATGTTCAAATATTTTGTCAAACTCAATTTAATTAACGAGTCTCTTTTTTATATTAAAAATCAATTTTTCCCCCACATGATTTCACATCCTGACATACAGCAAATGGGGCATCTCCTGGCATTTCTTTCCATTTTCCACAAGACTTTAGAGAAAGCTACTGAATGGCCATATGCAAATATTAATGTATATAGCACTGCTTTACTAAAGGAATAGCTTTCAGAGACTTTATTGAGCATTCTAACAAAAAAACCCAAACCTGTGTGAATGGTCTTACTGTAAACCTTCACCAGATCTGGATGATATTTGCTGTACAGATGTTGATGACACTTTCAGTAGATGTGACTATTACATCTGATTTGTAAAAAGGAATAATGAAGGCTGCAACAAGTATAATCAATTATTAAATTCAGATATATCCCATGCCCGTAAACTATCTCAGTGATGAGATTATTGCTCTTGTTGAAAACCACAAAACACCTTACAAATAAATGATATGCCTTGTTTACAGTTTTGGTCTTGAGAAATTTACGTTTTTCTTTTTTCCTGTTAGGATGCTTCAATTGCCCACAGATTCCACATCATGAGAGAAAAACATCCAGAGAAGTTCAACAGTAGGTAAGAATCTAAAAAACATTTGCACATGCAAAGATTCTTTCCGTGTCATTCAGGTTTGTTCTGTGAGGGGTTAAATTTTGCACATCCTTTAAAATATTGATTCCTATAAAAGAGAGGAAATTGGTGCATTTTATATTACGTATATGCTCCCAGACTGCTTGCAGTGTAACTGTTTTATATCTGGTATTTCAACTGAAATGAATAGCGTTATAAATAAACTGTTCTCACACGCACGATGTTTGCCTGGTAAGACTAGCATGGACAAGATGATGCATTGTGGTATCGGAGGATCCCTGAATTGACACTTTGCCATTAGGCACTGAAGAACACTTATTAGACAGCTGCAGATGGTGATCCTTATGTTTCATTCCCACACGCGCTCTGGTACATTGACAGGGGGCTCTTCCATATATACTCTTACTAAGGGCAAGTGAATGCCATTTTACACATAAATGCTTTTATCATTAAACAGCTTTGGATATGTTAAAAAAAAAAAAAAAAAGTCAGGAATGAGACTTTGCATCTGTTCCTTGTGTTGCTTTTTGAATTTGCAATGTTATCTCCGAGCTTTTCTGGAGATTAAAAATGTATTACAACATGTACTGTCAATTCACCTTCTTTCAATATCTGGTTTGTTGTGTAGATAATATTCATAATTCAATGCTTGTGTTTGTCTCTTCTTATTTGGGTAATTTAGCACATAAGTTGTGACGGGTAAAATCCAAATTTCAGAAACTTTAATTAACATATAAAGGCATGTGGGGAGAGGAAAGTAAGATACAAAGTTATTAGGAATAAACAGGGAATGTATAGAAACAATGATTTACACACATATTTTGTCACTGTGAGTCTACCTATAGACTTCCCGTAGTTTTCCGTGGGGGTGACCTGGAAAGTCTTATGTATATGCAAATCTGCATAGACCTTGGGATGATACAATATGCTGCTTGGGCTGTCATCTTAGAGCTGTACAGAATGATATTTGAATAAGTCTGAATATTTTCTAACTTCTTACCATTTGCATGTTGTAAGCATAAATTTTATATTTAACACTCAGAGTTGAGGGGCTTTTTCTTAAATATTCAACCTGTTCAGCATTTATGCAGTGACACGAGCAAGAGTGTTTTGTTTGGGCTTTTTTTTTTTTAAGTTCCACAGTAAACATTTATTTTCTGTGACCTCCTCTGCCTACCTCCAATTCTTCTCATTCTGAAAAACACTACTATGAAAAGATCTGAACTTAAGCAGATCTGCACATCCCCATGTATTACACTCGTTCAGCAGGATTGAAGATATTGGACACTTAGCAAACACAGATATTCCAGTCCCTGAAGATGAAGCTAGTTTATCAGTGGTCTTTCTGCATATTTTCAGCAGTTGGCAATTATAATTTATAAAAAGCTCAGCTAATAACATGAGTTTCAGATCAGATTTCATGTCACAATAAATCATATGCCATTAATAACATCTGCTAGCAGACTCACCTTGAAATTCATCTATATTTTAAGGAACCTGATGTTTCTAACATTATCTTAAGGAAATTAATTACAAAAATATATAGTTTCAGTCACTACGTGCTTTGGTGCTGTGATATTGAAAGAACTTGAAAAAAGCAGTGATTGTCTGCATATCACAAGACTATTCAGAAAGATTATTCGTTTCTAAAAAGGAATGTAAAGACTTGAGCAAAGTATTGTAATAGAGACTGATGTTTTACAATGTTTCTTTTGTGTACAGAGAAAAAAAATGCAAATTTCTATTTCTGTTGAATAGAATTTTCCAAATGATGTTAGTTCACAAATAGTTCGTTCCACTAACAATTATTCGCATGTGGCAACACTCCATAATACGTTGCAGCAGCGTTTTCCTGCAGTGTGTGAAAATAAAGCCCTTTTGTAGATGTCTGCTAAACCACAAGGCTTAATTCACCAGTGTGGAATTTTCTGTGCAATCTAAATGATTTTGGATCAGCGAGTGCAGCTCAAGTCAGATTCATAGTGGGCTCCATAGTTAACAACACTTACTCATCTGAAAATCCTCCATTGTCACATGTGGATATCTCTCATGATTTAAAAAAAAAAAAAAAAAAAAAAAGATAATTCTAACGTGGTTTTATGTTAGTTTTCTCTTGCCTGGTTTTCCAAGATTTTGGGCTCCCACAGCTATCATTTAGTTTTGTAAAACAGGTCCTTGCACTGAGGTTCTCCTCAGAAAGTGAAGATGTAAAAACTTTCCTAACTGAAGAGAAACTTGAAGTTTATGCTGTGTGCAGAGGTCTTTTGAAGCTCAAGGGTGATTTATTTGCTTCAGTGAGGTAAGCTAGGTGAAGTTTGGGGTTGGAGAATCTTTCGCTTTAAATCTCAGTAATGATCCTCAAATTCTTAAGGACATTCCTTGATACTCTGATCCCATGTTTTGTTTGTAAATAGAGTGGACGAGTACGGAAGCCTCTGGCGTGTTGTACGTATGTGTGAAAGCAGGAATTTTCTTTACCTTCTCAAAATGAAGAGCGTATCACAAGGCTCAGAAGGACTTTTTAATGACTATGAGGCAATATTTTAGAATGCTTTGGAAGTAGGTGACGTTATTAGGGACACATTTGGAAACAGTGCCATGTTGTTCCTAGATTTTTGGACAGAAGGACCTTTGTCTGTTCTTTCTTAAATCTTCAAATGACTTAGCAGCTACCTTGTGACTTTTTCTTTCAATGAAGCACCTGGGGTTTTTTCAGTTTCTTATTAAATTGAAATTGAGTCCCTTTGTCAAAAGGGTCTTCTGTGTTCAGAATCTTAAATTTCACTGAAAAACACTTATTACACACCCTAATCACTTGAAAATGTTCTGCTTGTAAACTGCAGTATGGAACGGCTCCATATTGTTTTCCAAATAAGGCCCAGCATAAATGTCTAACAGTGATTTTAAAATATTCATGACATGTTCCTGAAAATGAATCTGCAGGAGAAGAATTTTTCTTCTGGTGATGGTCAAATAGGAAAGAATGGAAGTGAGAATGCAGTAGCATACCCACCTTTGTCAAAGGAATGAATCCTAATATGCCATTTTAAGTAATCGCACCTTAGGATCATTAGCACACATTATCAGAAACCAGTACTGACATTGCATTAAGATTTAAATGTGTTCATAAAAGCCAGAATCTCAGCTGTCACATTACCCACTCTGCAGATCTGATGTGCTGATAAACCTGTGCTTGAGAAAGCAGAGTTCACTTCCCAGCATCTCCTGCTTAAGAGTAGGGTCAGATATTCTGATTTCAGTATGGAAGGGCTGAGTTAACCCCAGGGGGGGAAGAAAACTTGCAAAAGACAGCATTTCAAGTAACAGTATCATTAAACTAGGACATAGTGTTGAAATAACGATTCAGTTAGGCCAAAATGCCCTGCAGGGAGATCTGTGTAAACATCATAGACTCGGTGCTGGGAATAACAGATGTAGGAGTTATGTGACTGGAATATACACAGGGAAACAAAGAATACGTTCAACAAAAATAATTGAAGTTGATATCAACTATTATATAATAATACCCAGTTAAATTACGCGTGCTAATTTGACTTTCTGGCACCCTGTAACATAAAAGATATTTCTTAGTCTCGGTAAACTAAAGTAGGATTTCTAAATTGCATTTACAGTCCTAAGTACATAATCTTTGAGGTTTTCAAACAACAATCTATTTTCATCTTTTATGAAGAACAGATTATAAGGCAGAAAAGGTTTTAATTCCTAATAGCTCAATTTGTATTGTGTTCCTGACCAGGTACTTTTGAGATTTCCTCTCAACTTGCTTAATTATGCTTTTGGTTTGGGTGAATATCTATACACTTAATCTCTAAGGAAATTTTTAAGTAATAGACTGGTCTAGTTTGCTTTGTGCAAGTGTTCTCTGGGAGAATAAGTGTCTTCCTAATTAATATGAGTGAAGGAATTTACGCTTTTGTTTTGACCTACATGTTATGTGACACTGGTTTCATCTGGAAAGGCCACAGAAAGAAAAGGTGGGAGAATGGCAGGTACATGAATCTTTAGCAAGTTTTTCATGTGTCCCAACTTGAGTACTGCACTATACAGTGTAGTTATAATACTTGACTGACCTCAAAGAAAAAAAAAAAAATCCTGTATTACTGCATTCAGAAGCTTTATTGTAAAAGATTTCTAACAGCCTGGCAACAAAGAAACCAGAACACACTTACTCGTAGAACCATAGGACGGTTAGAGTTGGAAGGGACCTTAAAGATCATCGAATTCCCACCCCCTGTCCTGGGCAGGGACACCTCCCACCAGACCAGGTTGCTGCAAGCCCCATCCAGCCTGGCCTTGAACCCCTCCAGGGATGGGGCAGCCACAGCTTCTCTGGGCAACCTGTTCTGGTGTCTCACCACCCTTACAGCAAAGAATTTTTTTCTAGTATCTAATCTAAATCTCCCCTCTTTCAGTTTAAAACCATTACTTCTTGTCCCATCACTACATTCCCTGACCAAGAGTCCCTCCCCATCTCTGCTGTAGCCCCCTTCAGGTACTGGAAAGCTGCTGTAAGGTCTGCCTGGAGCCTTCTCTTCTCCAGGCTCAACAACTCCAGCTCCCTCAGCCTTTCTTTACAGGAGAGGTGCTCCAGCCCTCTGAGCATCTCCGTAGCTCTCCACTGGTCCCAAAGGGTATTCTACTTGAATATTGAAGATTCCCCAAATGACTTGCTGTTGAAAGCAAGTACTAGTTCCAGTTTGGTGACTGAAATTTAAAAAGATCAGTATAGTTTCCCCTGGGTTTTTTGCACAAGGCAACCTCAGTTTACAAGGAAAATCATTTGTCATGGGGTGAATAAAATGCTCCATTCTCAGATGTGCTTAGCCTTTGGTTTAAAGTGGGCTTATTCTAGCTCTGAATAGAAAAGTCACAATGTGAATAGAATTTTGAATAGAACAAAACTTTTTTGATTTTATATTGTTCTTCCAGTTTTTCAGTTTAAGGGAGGGAGTATTTTGGGTTGAATCACAACTTTGTATTTGCAGTGAATATACTAATCATCAGCACAAAATTCCTAACCTGAATTGCAGACGTTTCAGCCTTTCAGTCTCTTTCCTTCACTCTCTCCTCCCTTTCTGGTTGTGACCTAGCTGAAAACGCTTAAAAAGAAGACACTGGCCCCACAGAGAGACCAGATTGCAGACATCTGTTACCTGTCCCATTGAACCCACAGGTTGCTTTTCATCAAAGGATAAGACTCCAGGGAACGGTACCTCTGAACTCAGGCAGTATTGCTCCAACTGTAGTCATCAGAAGAAGCAACGCAAGGTGAAAATGTTTCTTAAAGAGTATGAGATATTTTCACATGAGCAAGTGATGGCTTATAGTCAACCACCCTACTCTACCTAACTCTTGGTTATAATGTTTGTAGACAGAAATTAAAAAAAAAATAAAAACAAGCGTGTTTTGTCAGACTTCAAACATACAGTAGCTCATCTTTAGAAAACAATGCCTGACGTGTACAATGCTTGCTTTACTTCACTGAGCTGGGACAAAAGAAGAAGGTTGGAGCAGAATGTTGATTCAGCCTACCTGTGTCTGCTGTCTACAGAGCAGAATGACAGCAATCTGCATCTGCAGTGTCTGCGTCTCTCCCTGAGACAAGATTTCATATTTTTATTGTTTCTCTAGCAAGTGCTAATAGGTTAAGGTTATCTGCTTTGAGAGACTTCTCACTCTCTTAGACGTTATTCTGTAGAGGCTATCTGGGAGGCTGATGTGGTTGGGGAACCTGAAGTTCAGACTCATGAGGACTAGAGGCAGTGTGCTGTATAAAATACGTATTTTAAGTAGGCGCCCCGAAGTCCTGAGTGACCCCTGTGATTTCAAAGTACATCTCAGACAGCCCGTGTGCTGTATCAAACCCTGAATGAAGCAGTGAATCTATTTGTATTTTCGGGGTCGTCAGCTGTCAAATTCTCTACTGCAGGACTAAAATGACATCAGGTCTTTTTCTGTTATAATGGCAACAGCTATCTCTTTATTTGGCACTTCCATTGGAGGGGGTTGTGAAATACCTGCCATTCTGCACTTTTAGAAAAACCCAAATACTGAAATGTGTACTATTAGTAGTAAATTTAATATTAATATTAGCATTAATTATTAATATTAAATAATACTATGTAATGGTAATTTTTAATATTATACTTTAATAATTATGTTATCGTTATTGTACAATATATTGTGGTTATAATTTTATTATTTAATAATAATAATTAAATAATATTAAGTAATGATAAGTATTACTATTAAAAAGATATAGGAAAGTTTTTTCCTTTACAGAAAGTTATGTGTTTTAAAGACGAGTAACGATACCCAGTTGCTGTAGGGATGATCAAGTAAAATGTATAGCCACGTTAAAGGGTGAAAATCATTGCATTGTCTAGGAGAAAGTATTGTTTAACGTGATGCACAATCATATAGAGGGATTGGGTGAGCTTGCGTTGTGCGAGTAACAAGCTGTTGATTCACAAAAGGTCTACCCATGTGCCATAGGCCAAGGTCAATAAAATCTAATTTTCTTCAACTGATGTCGGGGTGGTGAAGGAATTTACTGCAGGTGACGTTTTGTTACTCAGAGTGGGTCATTGAACCTTTTCTATGGATTGAAGCGCCTATTGGATGTTCTACACATTCATTCTTTCATTAAAACTACTGCCTTTTATTACACTGCGTTCAAAGTGAGCTTAACTATATAGAAATTAAATCTTGGTCACTTCCACTGTTTAGTCACGATATTTGAAATAACAATTAATAACGCAATGACAGAAAAAGGTTTCTGACTAACTTCACACGTGACAGGAGTCTACAACTAAACTACAGCTTGCTCATAAAGTATAGCCAAGTATTTCTATACATAGGAATAAGGTTATTTTCCCTGATTTTCCTGAGCACATACTAAATAAAATGCTTCGTCATACAATTCCTTTTTTATCAAATTTTGCTTAAATTTTTTTGGAGGGGGATTTATAATCACAAGTAGTGAATGAGTAATGTAAATTTGCAGCTGATTTTCAAACTTCATTTGGAAACATTTAATCTTCAAATCTCTCAAGTGAAGGGCAAATCTTTACATAAGTTTCATGTGAATATATTTCATGTTTACAACAGATGCTGGGCTTTATAAACAGTAAAGCAGCAGCCATTTCTGACATATATATTGCAAAACCTTCCTTCAAAATCCAGTCAAGGTTGCTAAGTGGCCACAACGCACTTACATGCAATATTATTGACAATATCCAAGCCATTAAAAGCAATGAAATGAATTGTTAAGGAATAAATTTTACACTTCCTATTTAATAAACATAAACACATTATTCTTTATTACAAAGAAATTAAAATTTAATCACAACATGAAAAACTTTACTCTGAACTGTGGATGCTTTATGGGGCTTTTTTTTTTAATCCTTTAATTCCAGTAATTAAGCCCCTATTTTTAGACAATGTTGTTATCCAGGAATATACTACAGTATCCATAGATAATGGTAAGAGTCCAAATACTCCTTTAGTACAACATAGACTGATGTGATAAAGAGCATGTGCTGTTACTTGACTTTTATTAAGTCATGAGAAATTGGGCCCTAGATTTGCTTCCCATCCAGAATCTAACAACTACTATATTCCGGGCTTTCAATGCTGCACTCTGAAACTGTAAATTTGTTTGTTATATTAGAAAGAAATAGATACTTGGGGGAAAAAAAATTGAAAAAAAAAATGCCAATTTTCCTAGCCCTATTTTAGTACTGCTGTTCAAAATTCATTTTTTAATAAATGACCTGAAAGGTAATCCTTTCAACTAAAATGCCAGCCCCTGATTTAATAACCTATAGTTCTTATCTTTGCTAATTATGTAACTGAAGTGATCTTAAGTACTTAATGTATCCAATAAAGAGCCTGTGTCACCATCTCCATCACTTCAGATAACATTTTTCATTTTCTTTTTTAGTCTGTTTGAGTGGAGTTTGCCCGGCTCATGTCTATGTATTTTCATGTAAATAATCAGACTGCTGATTTCTACTCTCTTATTTTTATTGCAACGGGTTACTTAGCCCTTTCTAAGAAATGTGCAACGCTGGATGTATTTCCAAACTTACAATATATCTTACAAAATCAGATAAGTCCTGTGGATTTCCCTCAGGTCAAGTTCTTATTGGCTTCTGATGTATGTTTCCATTTTATTAACATAGGTTATATTCTTCCAAAGAAAACATTTAAAAAATACTGGTTTTTAAATAACAGAGTAATTGATGTAATGCATTTGTATGAAGACAGTATGATAGGTGCAGTTGTATGATGGTACCTATTGTTATAAATGCATCATTGCTAACACTGCCTTTTGGGCAATTTTGGGGCTTACTTGTAAAACAGTAACTACCGCTTCTTTTTATTTCACCTGATAATAACATAAGTATATAATCAAAGTTGAGATATATTTATTTTAGTATTGAATCTCTTTAGCATCGATGTACCCAAATCATATTTTCTATTTTTACATTTTTTTTAATTATATCTTCTTTTTATACTTACTTTATTTTTGCATGTTGTTATATATACTTATACCCAAAATACGGAAATTTTTTCAATATCTTTGTTTATATACGTAGCTGTATGTGTGTGTTTGTGAAATCACTACATGTCTTTACACAGATTATCAGAAGAAAGTCCAAAACCCTGATCAACAGAGAAATATTGTGCCTGATTTAGTGATTTAAAGGCAAAGGCTGTTGCTTATCCTGACACTGCTACTACTGAAGCCAAGTTTAAAAGATAAAAGTAGTTTAAAGTAATATTGTATCTCTTTCCCTCACCACACTTCATAGTCTGCCTAAGAAGACCAGGTTGCAGCCCCATCCAGCCTGACCTTGAACCCCTCCAGGGATGAGGCAGCCACAGCTTCTCTGGGCAACCTGTTCCAGTGTCTCACCAGCCTCACAGCAAAGAATTTCTTCCTAAAATCTAATCTAAATCTCCCCTCTTACAGTTTAAAATCTAACTGTATTGCTGAATGATGGGCAACTGTTGATTTACATCTGCTTCTGAAGCAGAAGGTTATCAAATGATCATTTCCTGTTTCACCGGTGCTCAAGGTGACGGTGTGCTGCATCCAACTTTTTCTTTTGTCAGACAGAGAGATGCTGGGAATTTAAAAAGTGTTGCTAACCTGCTCCAACAAAAACTGTGTTTATCTAGGACTCTGCACTTCAGGAAATGCACATTGTGTGTATTTTACCTGTCTCGGTTCCATGCTCTCTAATGTTTGGCTCTGGTTGGGGTAAAAGGGTTCAGATAAACAAGGTATGTGGCAGACTGTTGGCTGAAAGATCAAAATACTCCCTTCTTCCACCTCAAAAGGCCCAGGAGGAGTCTCTGGTATACTGTGAAGACAAGATACAAGGCAGGCAAAGAAACCTGAGGGGAACAATATAGTTTTGGTATTGTTTCTTAAAGTTTTAATGAACAGTAATTCCAGAATTCTGAATTCTTTTACTGGTTAGTGATTGTGAGGATGAGCTGGGCGCTTGTGGTGTATTCGTGTAGCGGGACATAAAATGGATTACAATGGAAAAAGCAGAAAATCATTGGACAGATAAACTGTTGCCTAGTAATTGCTTGCAATTTATTAAGCTTGGAGAGTTTTCAAATTATATCCGGCTTCAATCCCTGGAAGTGTGCTTAGATATGCTAACAATTAATATTGTTTCTTAGATTAAGAAATTAACACAGTATTTTTAAAATCATATTGAATTTACATCCATTTCTTTTCCTGGTGTGCCTAAAATTCAGGACCAGGGTATCATTTGAAGCCACGTGACATAGAGAGATGCCTAGAATTTTGATTTAGTAGTCAGAGGAAGAGGCTGTTACATTCACAGTTTTCTGTTCAAATTAGTCTTTGGGAATAGCTGCAAGTACTATGGTTCTGGAGAACCTTTCAGTTATGCTGGTTTTAATAAAGATTTGTCCATATGAGGAACAGCAAGGTCTGTTAACCTTTCTTGCAGCGTGCTATTTCTGAGCCAATTATGAAGATGTCTAAAGGCATCGAATGCTCTTTGGAACAGTAACTTGTGATTTGGGAGTATAATGGCCAACTAAAGAACTTTCTCTGTGGTTAGAATATTTGTGCTCACAATATATTAAAAACAAGAGCAGCATTGATTTTTTTTTATGAGCTAAAATACTTCTTGGATATTTTTTTCTTTTAGTTATGGTGATATATTAATAACTACAGTAGCAGCAGAAGTAGCAGAAGATTCTTAAGTGATTTGGATTTTGCTAGTAAAGCCTTGAAGACTGTGTTAAGCTGTCAATCTTGTTCTTTATCAAGATTTTGTTGATGTTCAAAGAAAGAAAAAAAGTGTGTTAATCAAAGAAATATGTTCTTCTTGCTGGTATGAGGCAGCTGACAACTCACTCTGAATGAAATCTTCAATATGTTTAGCTGCTTTGATTTCATAGGGAATTGCAGTGTAAATGCTCTGTGAAAGTGATTTGGGAACATAAATTTAATTGTCAAATTGTTGGGGACTTACAAAAATTAAACCTGACTGGATTGACCTAACTAAGGTTTGTGTTTTAAAAAAACCCCCAAAACCATGCAGTAGCAAAGCTGAGCAGAAGCCATGGGCCTGGTTTTATTCTGGCTTCATAGTGAGGGCCATCAGCCAGGAAGAAGGAGGTCAGGGGGTTCAGCTCCCCCTTCTGACAAGGAGCAATCAAATGCACTCTCTTACTGGGGAAGTGTTTTTGTCACTAAACAGCAAAACAACAGCTCGACTGCAAAGCAAATCCAGTGTGTCGACCTCACCACACAGCTTGGTGCCGCTGCCAAACTTGCTGAGGGTGCACTCAATCCCACTGTCCATGTCACTGACAAAGACATTAAAGAGCGTTGATCCCAATATCAGCCTCAGAGGAACACCACGCATCACTGGTCTCCACTTGGACATCAAGCCATTGACTGCAACTCTTTGAGTGCAACGATCCAGCCAACTCCTTATCCACTGAGTGGCCCATCTGCAAAATCCATGTCTCTCCTACTTAGAGACAAGGATGTCTTGATGGACAGTGACAAAAGCTTTGCATAAATCCAAGACAGATTATGTCGGTTGCTATGAATAAGAAAGCACAGACACAAATCTAAAATATTTGCAATCTGGCATGTATCATAAGTGCACATAGTAGTCTTCCTTCTGCCTTCCAAAGCTCCTTAGACATCATCTACAATGCCTGAAGACACTAAAATAGTAACATAGGCTCTCCTGTTGGAGAGACATGTTAGTCAGAGCACAGCAAGCACTGCCAAAGAGAGAATTAGAGTTACAAAAAGAATATGCCTGTCATGGCAACTCTGAACCTTCTCTGCCAGTGTAACGTGAAATGAAGTGCAGGTCTGCTTCTAAGCTGGATGGCAGTCCAAGGTCTGTGTGGAGCACAAGACCACATGTTCTTGTGAGGGTTAGAGTAAATTTAGGCTACCACAAGCACAACGTGGTAGCACTACGTCTGTCTTGCTTGTACTTCCAGAACCACCTCAATTAGAACTCAGTCTGTGATCCTGGAAGCGTGCTCCATTACAAAGAGGAGATGTGGCTGAAGCATGGGGATAAAACCTGTGCAGTGGTTAAGTACGTTGGATAACAAGCTGGTGGTCCCTAGTCTTCCACGTTATACCAGCTTGTTGATCTTTAGCAAACATTTCGTAGCTGCCTCGAGTGAAGGTAGTCTTTGAGATTCATTTTTAACTTGTAAGTTTGTTCTTTCTAAAAGGCACGTTCATCTTTTGCCTACTTTTCCCTTCCTCTGGCATCTTTTGACTTCTCTTGTAGCTCTTTCTGCTTCTGACTTCTTTTTTCCTTGCCTTTCTTGACTTTACTTTGTTCCTTCACCTTATAAAATAATCAAGGATACAGATTTCAACAAAACTGTACTCTTGGTTAAGAAGGATTTCAATTTTTATTATAAAGCTAAATTAAGAGCTGCTTAATGCTCATGGTTTAGTGTTTTAATAAAAAAGGAAACGGAGAAGCTGACAGAGCAAGAGGGAAGTGCTTTTCAGCCATGTCTCTTACTTGAAGTCTTAAGTGTTGCTTTGTTTGGTCTATATTTATTATTTTTTTTCTGAAATCTTTGTTATATAATGTCTATTTCATAACTTGTTTATTCTCTATGAAATTGTAAGATGGTGTACAGCTGCATGTAATATACGCTTCTACTGGAATACTCTTTGACAATGTAAAGTTAAGGAATCAAACCATAAATAAGCCAATTTAGTGCCCTCAGCTGGCAGAGCTCTAAAATCTGTGGTCTGGAAGAGGACATGCTTGATTTCTGTGCCAAGTCAGAGATTACTTCTAGAGATGCAGTCTCTTTCTTAAAGCATATAGAAATGAAAGCCTAATACATCTGTAAAAAAGTAATATTAAGGTAGGTTTAGAGGAGTGTTCCTTCCTTGCTAAAGTCTGTTCAGAAGTATGAGGCAAAGTATCAATGCCACAGTATGACTAAATCATTGCTATCCTATCTTTCTAGAATTAATCACTTTTACACTTTTTCAAGAGCACTTTGAAATATCTAGCTGTGAAAAACTTGTTCTATTCTCCAAGAAATTAGATTTGGGAATAAGCCCAAACCCATTGGAAAAAAAAAAAAATTGGTTCTAATAGGTCAGCAAGTGCTTCACTGAAATCCTGATCTATCTGAGCTTTTATATTTTCCACCTTGCATTGCAAGGCATGCTTTTGATCTTCAGGTTTAAAAGTTAAAAAATCTGGAGAGGCAGAGTTTATCATAAAAACACTGACCTTATGGTTTGTTTCATTAAATCAAGTACTGCCTTGTACATTGAAATTAAGTAACCTTCCAATATTTCAGACTGATTGTCTTATTTTACACACTACTGGAAATGTCCCATATATAATATCCCAGAATATTGGACATTTTTGATGGCTGGATATACCTTTCCTGCAAGCCACAGGAGGTGAACATTTAAATATATCAGATAATACTTAAGGAAAATCCATATCTTTATAGCTGAGCCTTTTCTTCCCAAAGAATATAAATGTTACTGACAACCAGAGTGACAGTTTTATGAATGAAATAATTATTGACTCTCAAGACCAGTTTGATTTGTCTTTCTGATGACAAGACACATAGGATTTTTTTAATTTTCTGGATGGATAGAATACCCAAACCTTTATGACAGTTCAAAGGTTTATATTTTTATTACTTTTCTACAGTCTTATAGCATAAAAGAGAAGAATTATGTAATACACAGAAAGAACAGAAACCTGAGTTTCTTTACCTTATGAAATTCTGGATCACCTATGAGGGCAAAGTATCCTGCTTTCTAGAAGGAGGGAAAAATACATAGCTAGTAAGGCTCCCTCAGATGATAGGGCTGGGCAGAAAATAGTTTCATTGATGCGAGAATAATTTTCCTATATAAAAGAAAGCTAATTTGGATTAAAAAAAAATCAGAAGCTGCAGACACCTCGGTGGCAGAAAGGGAGCTTTGCCTCTCCCACGGTTGCTGTTATCCTCGGAGCTGCAGTACTTGCTCGAAATGAGGGAGTCCCAGCTTCGACACCCTGATAAAGACTCACCTTCTCCCTCTGTGCTGCTTGAGTACGAGTTGCCTGATGAGAGAAACCTTGGGGTTTTGTTTGTTTAAGTCTGCAGTGGTGAATGCTTATTTATATGAAGTAGAGCACCTGGACAGCTTGAAACTGGTGGATACGCTATAGGTTCCATCCAAGGGACTTCATTCTGCTTGTGCTGCTGCCAGGGTGAAAACTCCAGCAGGTAACGCTGAACATTGGGGCTAGAATTGCAAAGGTAAGATCACTTGCCTGAGATGTTGGAGATTAAGTTCAAGCCTTGAGTGCAAACTGTGTTGCCTAAATCCCAGGTGATGTGCACTGACTCACCAGAGGCAGTTAATAAGGGGTGGCTAAGTATGTTTTTGTATGTAGCTTTAAGCTGATATTCCATGTGTTAGCTAACAACTCCTTCTAGCTGAAAATTCCATTAAAATTGGCTTCATTTTCTGCAATTTTTGGTTTCACTGAGTAATACAGCCTAATCAAAGGCAGCTAAAAATAACCCAGGTTAGCTCTACGTGGAAGTCATGTAATGTATCCTGAGTGGGGAAAAAAACAAAGGCAGCAATCCATACCGTAGTTTTTTACTGCAGTGACCAGTGAAAGAAAATCTTTCGTGACTGGTGAGCCCAGTAGGATTTCTCCACAGACAAGTATGACCATGCACTTGCTTACAAGCTGGACTCCTGTGAGTGTTTGCAAGTCGCGACATTCTGCAGTCACTGTACAGAAAACCTTTGAAGTTTTGGAGGTGAAGTTTTGGTCATGGAATGGTATTTTAAATAATGATCTCTTAATTATTTCTGTCATGATTTCCACTTTTCATGCCTAGACTGACCTAGTCTAAAGATTTCCTCCAGGGACATCTTTGGCAACTCTTCAGATTATGTTTGGATTGGTTTTGTCTTCTAGGTTGAAATACAGAATGTGAATTTTACAGAAAAAGAGATAGACATAGAGATGTCAGTTTTGTCCCCACAGGTTATAATTTAGATCAAAAAGAGGGACAAAACCCTACATTATCTGCTTTGGATTTAATATACGCTTTCTACATTGGAAACTAGTGAAAATAGTTTAAATGTTTGCTAAATTATAACTCAGTAATAAAAAACGCACATAGAACATACTTGTTTCTTACAGTTTTAGAAACAGTTGATATCCTCATTTGTACTTCATAATCCACCACAGTGAAGGCTTAATAGACCATTAAAGAAACGGTGGGAAGTTAATTTTAATATGTAATGGTGTGAGGGGTTTTATTTTTTCCTTAATACAATGAAGCTTCTAACAATTTTATTTGCAAAGAAGATGATTATTTAATAAAGTGACAAACTGTCCCACTGATAGGATACATTAATTTTCTTCTAAAGCTGTTCCTTGTACTCCATAAGAAGGTGATAATTAGGTTTGCAGATTAGAATAACATAATCAGACCACTTGTGTGGATGCTTGTTAAAATATATTTTCCTCTTCATATAAGCCTCGTAATAATTAAAAACTGTTTAAAAGGAGAACCATTCTTTTTCGGCATGGACTTTTTAAATGAATCCTAATAATATATCAAGTTATTCTTAAGCTAATTCAACTTTTTAAAAGGTTAATATTTGAAAAAGAATATGGGAAGTGATTAACTGATGAGTTTAAGTATTAGCATTAGGTTTTGCAGGAACACCTACAGTATAAAACAGCGCTCATTCATATCCTGATTTAATTTCTTCCACTGTCACTCCTGATTGTTCCATTTAATCTTTCTTAAGTCACATAAAATTATCTTGTATGTGTAAATTAACAATCATTTTCTAATTCCACTGCAAACTTGAAGCACTGTCAGAGGAAAGAAAAAAAAAAAGGTATTGGCAGTGATTAATTCTCTATTTTAGACAAAACTAAATGCAGTTACTATTGAGGTAGAGTGCACAGAGGCTGAGGGTTTGGGTGATTCTAGACTCAAATAAAGGCAATAGAAAAATAACAATGCATGTGAAATGAGTAGTTCACATCCAAACTGTCGGGTCTCGTGTCTATCACATTGGATCAGTGCAATATCCACTGACCTTAACTTTTAAAACACTGAAGCCAATTTCCTTCGCTTGGGATTCGTGTAGTATTAAATTCTTCTGAAAACTAACTTCCTGGCCTAAGCCCAAGGTGGGAAATGTACAGGCTGAGATCATGTAAAGTGCCTTTTAATAAGATTGAGATTTTTTTTTTTTGGTATAGTTCAATGAAGTCTTATTCTAAGGAAGAGGGGAAGGAGATTGTTTGTTATTTTGCTTTTGGTTACAAGATGTGCAATTAGTCTTATACTAAAGAAGAAAAACTGTTTTCACAACTGTACCTTGGTATTTCAACAGTGTGTTGCAAACTTTCACGGTCTGAAATGTTTCATTACAGCAGTTATGATCAATGTGTTGATAAAGGAGGGCTGATTTAAACACTAAAAGAGCGGCATGTTCTGACTAGAAATTATTTCAATTTCAAATAACTGAATGCAGAAAAAAAAAGTGTTACATTAGCAAGGGTTGGCTGAGTTATTAAATATTGCAGTCATCTAATTTGTACATACGTTCTTGTAAGCACTACTTTGTTTGCGCAGTTCCATATATATATTTGATATACCAGCTTAATGAAGTTCAGGTTGCTGTGAGGACATTTTTTATGGACAAGTGAAAAATAATGCATTTCTTTTTATTACCATTATGGAAGAAATGGAGGAATATGTTTTTCTAGTGTGCTAAATATACATACTGAAAAGGACAAATGTTGAGTCCTTTACAGAAGGGGATTAAATACTGACTGATTTAACAGAACTAGATTAATATTATATTCTCGATCATGAAGGGATTTATAAAATATATTTTTAATATTGTTAAGTCTTTTTTTTAATCTTCCTTGGATATTAACCAAACTTTTTATCATTTAAAGTAAATCATATGACAAAGATTACCCTGTGCTTTTGCCCAGAAATTGATCAGTAATGGCTCTATAAGTCTATAGGTCATCAATTTAGAAACAATTGACCACAGTTTTCCCTTTATAATGGACCATTCACAACAATCATCATTGTAAAGAGCTGCTTTGAATGGCATTTTGTGTAGCATTTAATTCTAGATATTTTTAGATGGACAAGACATGTTTAAAAGGCATCCAAACACAGCATATTCTTTATTTTTAAGTATCTGTGAACTATATAATTCCTCAAGGTAGCAGTCATTGGCTGAAAGTCCTTTGTTCATGTTGAGGGAAAAGGTAATATAGGCGGAATGTTCTAGGGATAAGTTTTCATCCTCAGTCTCCAGACTCCAAAGCCTGATGAGATATATGCCAAGCTTTCCTCTGAGAACTTTTGGCTTTTTAAGTATGCAAACGGGATAACAACAGCAGGAGTATCCCATCAAATCCTGGCTAATGGATTCTGAACACAAGCCACGTGCAAAATACCATCACTGAAATGTTACTGGAGAAGCACAATGGTCTCCCAGCAACTTGCAGGCTGCAGACCTTTGTATGTGTAGCTCCCTCTAAGCCTCCACAGTGTAAAAGAAGGACCTATAGGTGAAAGCAAGTGAAGAAATCCTGTTATAGCTCTGTGTAGGACGTAATAGGAAAAATAGGAAATATTGCCATGTTGCAAGTACATGGTTTATAGAGACACAGCTCCAACTTAAAGCATTTCTGGGCAGTAGGAAATTGAAAGCAAAAGTGCTTATGGATCCATGGTTTGGTGCCCTATCTCTAGCTTTAATGTTGCCTTTAGAGGCCAGGCTTTGTCTTTCAAATAATAATTTGTGCTTAAACACCCTAGAAATCATTACAAAATTACTAAGGAAGAGAATTTAAATTTCAATGATATTTACATCATTAGCTCTATGTGTATTTATAATTTCTGTCTCACAGCCCATGAATATGTAAGACGTTAGATGAGGTCTTCAAGGATAGTGAAACAGGTATATAAAGATGTAAATGAATTTCCAGGGAATCTGGGACTGAAATTCAGCCCAAGGCATGACTATCAAAGAATATTTTATCCCTTTAGTGTATGCTAGAAATACATGAACTAGTGAAAAATGTGATATAATTTGAGAAAAGAGTTGATGAAATAGAAGTACGTAGTAAGCGTTCTCCCTTGTCCCCCTTTGCATCAAACTTACTAATTACTGCAGTATTTCCTCGATTGATTGCATTTCTACCCTTGTCTTCATCTTGCCACAGAGGGCAAGCAGAGTGTGCTTTTCTCAATGGGATAATATTAAGCATTAGAAAAATTATTGTGGGATTTTAAATGTTAAAAATGTCTCTGAGATTAATAAAGGTTAGAAAGTTTAGCAGGTCACCACATCTTTTTCTTATTACTCAGATTTTAAAGCATTCAAGTGTTAACCTTTTGAAAAGGAGGGGAGGAAAAAAAAAGAGGCCAGATGATTGGGAGATACTTAATTATCTGTTTCTTTAAAGAAGATATAGTCAGGTCCAACCTCATTCAGCTGCCAACACTTGCATAAAGCTGCTGGAGAGAGCTCCTGTGAATACCCAATTGCATGGCCCTAATTTGAGATAAAATAATGCATCTCACTATACTGTTATCTATAATTGATGGCCACTTATGAGGGTAATTCATTGAAATCTCACCTCTGGCCCAACCTCTGCCACTCCAGGAAGCAAGATTCATAGCACTTTTCTTTCTGGTTTTATCCAAATCATTGTGTGAACTTTATAGGGGGTTTAAGAAATAAATTGTACACAATAAACATATAGAAGAAGCCTAGCATGAAGTAGAGCCTTCTAATAACAGAGCCTGCATTTCTTGGTTTTCTTTTTCCTTCTTTAAGAATATATGTATAAAAAAAAAAAATAAGATCACTTGGTTTGGTCCCCTGCTAAGACTAAGCTTTTCTCCGAATGTCATCCATTTTCTAAAACTGTAAAAAATTGAAGNTGTTGCTAATCTGGATTTTTCATTCTGGTGGGGGCTTTTGGCTTCTTTTTTTTGTGTTTTTTTTTATTATTATTATTATTATTTATGTATTTATAACAAATATTGTGTGTTATTGGGTGATTGCATAAAATTTTATGCCTAGATTAAGTAAGACTCCTCTCTCATTAGAAGAGGCGAACAAGTGTGATGTAGCAATGTGATTCCCTATGCCATGTTCTTCTCCTACCTCAGTTTTGCACAGTCTAGAGGCCCAAAAAGCCACATCAGCACCNACTATACTGTTATCTATAATTGATGGCCACTTATGAGGGTAATTCATTGAAATCTCACCTCTGGCCCAACCTCTGCCACTCCAGGAAGCAAGATTCATAGCACTTTTCTTTCTGGTTTTATCCAAATCATTGTGTGAACTTTATAGGGGGTTTAAGAAATAAATTGTACACAATAAACATATAGAAGAAGCCTAGCATGAAGTAGAGCCTTCTAATAACAGAGCCTGCATTTCTTGGTTTTCTTTTTCCTTCTTTAAGAATATATGTATAAAAAAAAAAAATAAGATCACTTGGTTTGGTCCCCTGCTAAGACTAAGCTTTTCTCCGAATGTCATCCATTTTCTAAAACTGTAAAAAATTGAAGAGCCTTGCCCTTTTGACCTGCTAATACATCTCAGTCACAGTTCACTGAGAAGCTGTGACAACATACACACTGATAACAGGGCAGACTGTTCCAGCCCCACTTTTCTAATCTTGGCTATATCAGCATTACTGTGCCACAACTCATCAGATTTGGAATAATGTAATTAATTTCACATCATTAAACTAGCCACCTGTGAGNGCCCAAAAAGCCACATCAGCACCGTGGTTCTCTTGCGTATTTGTCCACCAGGCCTAAGAAGAGATCATACACGCTGTGTGACGTTCGCTCTATACATTGGTGCACAAAGCTCAGAGGGAACAAGCTTGCGGGTAGTGGTTCATCTGGCAGCAGTCACGAATCAGAACTCATCTTTATAGCATTGCCTAGGTTCAAAAGCCACTTGAATTTAACTGTTTACTCAATTTTGGACTAATTTAAAGTATTACAATCTTAACATTGGAATTTCACTGATTAAAAATCAGTTTACCTTGATGTAGTGTCTTCTAATTAAAAAAAACCAAACAAACAAAAAAAAAACCCAAACCCCAAAACTGTGATAATTGCATTAAGGGCATTTCCATTGAATCAAAACAAACCTTTATGTACTGTCTTGGGAAAAAAAAAACCCACCCTCTTAGAATAAAACCAACAAATACAGGCTTGGCCACTAATTTAAGTAAAAAGGTGCAAAATAAATCACCCTTTAGTGAAAACAAGGCAAGAGCCATGTTAAACTTTCTGTTGAGCAGCCACGGCTTGTTCAGCTGTTGATTAGGACAGTTGATTTGTTTCTATCTCTAGAACTGGGGAAGGAATTCTAGCTCTGCCACATCCTCTTGGTTCAGGTCTTGTTTTTAAGGATTCCCTGAAAATCAGAAATAATTTTTTTTTAATATGTATATTTCACTGAAAATCCATTTTGTATTCCATTGTATTAGGGTTAGAAGATTTGAGATTTTTGTTTTTCTTTTTTCCTAGTCAATGTTAAATATTGAAGGTAATTATTACAACTCTGTGAATTTCTTTTGATTCAGCAGGAATAACCTCGATAAAATGCTCAGTTTTGCAAAGGTGCCCTTTCAAGATGCAAATTAACACAATTACAGTAGTTGAAAACATATTTTTGAGGTATGCAATCAAAATAATAAACTGGTTAAATAAAGCTTGCATGTGCAATCACATTTGGTAAATAAAAGGTATTTTCTAATGAGAAACTTGGTAAGATTTGCTCAGTGCAGTTTTTAATGCAGGTTGTACATAGTTTTGGTTTTCTGCCATTGTAAATGTAGGTGCTTCTCTCCTCTGCCTGGCAAAGTAGGAGATAAAAAGGCAGCAATTCCAGAAAGGGCCTAAACCTCACGTCTGGAGAAGAAAAACAGCAATGCATAATATCCAGGTCTTCCTCTTCACCCACACTCTGGAAAATAATTATGTGGGGCAGCAGGACAGGGGGGGATTAAGTCAGCACTCAGCAAACAGCAGATGCACAGGCTGAACTTCGTTCTTCACAATCCCCGTTCTGAGATGCCGATGCAAATAATGCTTCTTAGAGAGGGAGAAAGTACATAATTATTGTGATTAACCCCACAGCGGTTCATCTTCAGATGAAGCTAAAGCAGGCAAAGAGCTTTCCCAGTGGCTCCTAGAGAGCCGCAGGAAGAGGAACATTCCTTCAGATTCACACACTGTACAGGCAGTGATGCCGTGACTCTGCTTTCTATGTGGGTGCCAATTTGTCCCTTTTATGCCTTCCAGGGAATCATAAAGGAATTTGAAAATATAACGAGTAAAATGCATTTGGCATGAATTTCCCAGCAAATATTTTAAACTGTACCAGAAAAAACTATGTGAATACAGTCAATATTCTCTCATATGGCCTACTTTGAGGGGTATTTTCTTTCTTTTTTTTTTTTTTCCTTCTTAAATATGGTACTTTGTGATTTCAGTTTTAAGTGATTTTTTAAGAATATTCTCATTGACCATCTTGTTGCATTTACTCTAAACTGCAGTTCAGAACATGCACTATTTTGGTGTCACAGACAGATCTGTAATCTGGGCTGCCCTACTTTCCTAATAACAGTATCAACAGAATTTATTACTAGTTTGGCTACAGAGAGCCAGTTCCTTGTAAACATAGAATAAGAACCCTAATGAAGCTGCTGAAGCTGCAGCGTGAGCTTTGATATCGAAAGTGAGGGGGAGAGAGTTGATCGTATTGAGTCAGAAGAAGTGCACATTTTGTAATATCTGATAAGGAACGTGAGTCGACTAGATGATGGGATAACAAAACCTTTTCTGTTGTTTTTATGGAAACTGCTTCTGAGTAAGAAATGTAGGATTTCCTGTCACACTAACCTATGCTGGTTAGGGGATCTGCTTTGTTTGATTATCCCAGATATACATATTGTCATTAAGTATCCGTCCAGAGGTTTATTGTGGATAGAAGAGTCAAATCTATTAGTTTTCAATTTCTTTATACTATAGTAAAGAAAATACATTTTTAATAAACTAGGCAGAATGAATAGCCTGAGGGAGTAGATCAAGCCCCTCTGACTTAGAACTGACAATGCACAGAATGACAGAGCATTTAAGCAAACAGATGGAAGATGGAGATCAAGAGCTATTACACATTATAGTCTAGTTGCAGCTTCCAGCCCAGAATGTCTCTGAACTACCAACGGCCAGAAACCAGAGGTAAAAATCTTGAAGGGAACTGCTACTCTGCATTTTTCTTATTTATGAAGATAGGAACTGAAGGAAATATCTGGGACATCAAATTCAATCCGTCACTGTCACAGATGGCAGTGCAATAAAATTACTCAAAAATGTCCACAAATCATCAGAGCCACATACTTTTACATTCTGCCCTACCTGCTACCAGAAATTTAAGGTAAGTAATGGGAGAGCCAAAATCAGATTGTTCAATGGAAAGAATATAGATGCAATCACAGTTGCCGGCAGCTCTACATCCCTGCAATTAAAAAAAACAAACAAACAAACAAAACAAAACAAAAAAAAACAAAACCCACCAAAACCCAAACCACAACTAAGGATAAAAAGCCCAAGCCCTCCCAGGTGAAGCCAGAAAGCAGCCCCGGGTCTGTGCTGCCAAGATAGCAATGAAATCCCAGCTTCCTTCTGTGCTGGAGTAAAAATTCCCAGGTAAGCAATTGATTTAACTTCTAATTATGTGAACATGAGAGCCACTTCAGGTAACTTAGTGGCGTCTGGAGTGCTAGCAAATATCTAAGTTAAATCTTTATTTATCTATAGCCAATCTATTGTCAGAAAAGGAGGGAAGGAGCAACTCTCCATATGAGAAGGGTTTACATATATTCTGTATCAAGCAGAAAAAAAATTCATTGAAAAGACCTAGTTGTTTGTTATAAACACACCTTAAAGATATCGACATATATCACAGGTTTCTGTATTTTAAAGTTAAGTATTAAATTTTTAAATTAGTCAAATCAAAGCAGCATCTGTCCCTTTGAGCTAATGTGGACATTTCACTCTTACAATTGGAGAAGGAAGTGGAGCTTGCATAAAGAAATTAAAAGGAAGCTTTTATTGAAGTAGTTTATTATGTGAAATGATGACACACTCAAAACTTGAAGGCAGCAGCCAACCTTTCTTGAGAACAGAATGGTAACATGTACTTAATAAATACTGTTAAGCAAAACCGTAACTGAATGCTGTTCTATTTAATTTCCTAAAGTATTTTGCCAGCCTCAAGATTCTAGAACCCAAACCAGCCTAAGAATATTGCCTGAGGTTTCTGAATTAGTAGAAATCACTGTGAACTAACGTTGCCGTTTGTTTTGTCCTGTGTTATTAACTTCCCTGAAACAGATGGCTTTTCACATCTGACCACGTGTTCGTAAACTCAGCTGATGGTCATTGTCAGCTTCTTTCATGCTGTTTAAATATCCAATAGCCTTTCCAATCCTCTGGTGCTGTTATAGCACCCATCTATCACAACTAAAAAAGCTAAATGCTTATACTTTGACCCCTCTTTTGGCCTGTATTTGAATTAACCCCTATTTACATGTAAGTTGATTGAATTCCAGATTTACCCATTCAAGCTGTACAGAACTGTTAGTAAGGAGTGGTTGGCTATATGAAAAAACCAAACCAAAACAAAACACTTTTCCTTCCAGATAGTATAAGGAAATTTTGATGCACGTTTCTGCCACTTCCCCTGTTACAATCAATCAACAGTATTGATTTTGATGGAGTAACGCTCACTTACAGCCAGTGAAGATCTTATTTTTCTAATAATGAAGTTGCAACTATTTTGACCAGCAGAAGGAACACAGCCTCTTTTCTATGGTATAGGAATAAATGCTTTTGTTGTCCACTGAGATTAATCAGCCATAGCCTTTACAAACTGGCAAATGTCAAGATGCTGCAAAATATAGCATTTGTAAATAATACATCTGATGTGTATTTGTAGTGATTCCTTCATTCCTTAGGCATCCTACCTGTATTGTATTCCATTTCCAAAAAAAAGGTATAGGTCCCTTTTATTAATGGTTGTGCATCCACATAATACCGACATCACATAATGTAAACAAACTGTTCCATGAGCAGCCAAACCTAATGAAGACTGATTTCCTACAGATGTATGTCCTGTGACCCTTAGTGTCCTTGCTGTGACAATCCCATTTTCACATATGGTCTAGTTCCACATGCTGATCTGTGCTGTGTGTTTCCGATTAACCAATCAGTGTTTGCTGATTTCTGGGCTTTGTTACAAATGGAAAAAATGCCAGACACTTTCTTTAAACTGCAATTATCTTGTTTGTGTATAGGCCATGTATCAATGAAAGAAGTAGTTAATTCCTTAAGGGCTCATCAACTATTCAATGTTTTGTAATTTTGACTCTTCTTCCTCCTCCCCACTCCCCAGTATAAATCATTTGTAGCCTTATGCAGTCAGATTCAGATAAAATTTGGAATTTGATTGATCTACAGTACGGCATGCAATTTAGACATATTGTATGTGATAAAAGTGTAAGGTCTTAGAGTAATTGACTCTTGAACATAATAGGTTATAATGCTGTCATTAAATGACTGATTGGTTGTTCTATGCCATTGCAAAGAAATCCTGTGGAAAAGAACGTCTGGAAAGTGCAGATGTTCATCCATCGCAACTGGGGGTAGATTTGTTTCTTTTGATGTGTAATTGCAACTGATAATTGTATAGGAAAAAAAAAAATAATCAGGATGTTGACATTTCAGATCTCTCTTAACATGCGTGACATCTCTATCCTAATGTTATCTTATCTCTGACTCTTGAACTGTCCCTCTCACTGAGCGATCTTGTACATGCATGCCCGCTCAGGAGTGACCATTTCAGTATGTCTTAATGGTATTGTCCACACTCCCGCTAACCCCACCTCTAGTTTCCTCTTGGCCCTGACCAGGACTCAGCACGTATCTTATGTTCATATTCCTTCCAGGAAACTAGAAATGCCTTCAGGATAACCTAAGGAAGGAGAGGGCCCAGTGCAGGTTATTTCCCAAGTCTCTGCAGGAAGTTATGATGTTATACCAATTAAATCCATTTGAGGAATCTCTATAAATTTCATATTTTTTTTAATGAATCATTTGAAGGCATAAACTTCATCAATGAATTATACACCTGAACTGGGTTAGAACTGATCAATAAAAGAATGGGCAAGCAACACCTACTTCTTAAAATTTTGTTCCTGGTCTTGTTAAGCCCTCCTTTGTGTCTATGCCTGTAGTCCTACCTGTCTGAATCGAGGTACAGCTGCTTGTGGACTGCATGTTCCTCATAATGCTTCTTTGTACCAAACAAGCCTGCTGAACCTCGCATGTTGAGCACATGTGAGGACATCTCTATAGCATGCGTTTAACTTGAAATACTTCCCTCAGTCTGGGGGCCCTTAAAACTTTTATAAAATCAGTAGATTCATGGATACATTAACTAGGAAATAACATTGAAGAGAAGGAAGAAATAATCTTTACATCCTATAATATAAAATAGGATTTCTGTCAATTTGATTGGTTTTAGTCCTAATTTCATTTACTAACCATTTTATAAGACACTGTCTTATGACATACCTCTTTTCCTCCTAAGTATCTTTAATGTCCTGACTGAAAGATTTCAGTGATTTCCTAAGTTATTTCTTGTTTCCTTTGACATCTGTCTTCATAAATAATTTGTACCCTTTTATCCTTTGATCAAAAGAGGGTGCCCCAGACTCAAGGTGGCCGATGTAAGGTAAAAAACAAAAACAGCCAAAGTAATTTGTAATATTTCCATGACTCTAAGGAACTATAAACTGCTATAAGTTTACTTCAATTATGAACTCCAGTTCATCATTTCTGTTTTAATTGCTAAGTCCTTATAGTGGCACCATTGCAGCTCCTCTCCAAGTCTACAAAAATACTCTGTGGCTTCTGTTACGACCAGTTACCTTATAGACCTGTATTTCTCATATGTGTCAGTCCATATCCATTTCTGATCTGTTATCTTTAGAGAGAAGTAGGCTTTTTTTTTTCCATATTAGTACAGAGTCCAGCCCACTGACACCTAGTCCATGATTAGAAGTATTGTGTACTAAGATGAGAACTGGTATCACAGGTCATATAAAGTGAGCAGCTGTAAATCAGCTTTGCTGTGCTTTCATTAGGACTAAAACAGTCTCCCTCATTTTTTGGCCTTTTTATTTCCTGCTATGGAACAACATATTATGCAGGAATTAAAACTTCTAAAATATAATTGCCTACTAAATTGATTCTAAATGAAATTTAATATGAGCTCTGTACTACTTGTTCAGATTCCAAAGATACCATGCTAACTTCTGTTAGTATGTTCCTGAGAAGGAGCACCTGTAAATTAACTGTTTCCAGGCAAAAAGTGGTTGAACACTTGACTGGTGTTTTGTGGGCAACAACACGTGTAAACTATTATCTCTTCTCTTTGATTGGACCTGTTCTTGTGGAGTTACCAACTCATCATGGACTACTTTGTTAAAACCTGAGTAAATTGTGTGGCTGCCTTGAAAAAGTTTTGATTCAGTGCTATTCTTTTGTGGTGTACAGGTAATCTATAGAAAGTGTATGAATGACATATATATATGAGTATGAGTGCACGTACTAGTGCAGGGAGAGAAGTTAAAATTCCATTGCATACTTTGAAAATTCAAATATTCACTGCACTCAGGGAAATTCTGGTGACAGTGACAATGAGTATCAGAAAAAAAAATTCAGCTGTATTTAATTTAATTTGTAATATTTGTTTTCTTCATTATATGTGCAGTCCATTATATAATGTTTTGCTCTAGTACAGTTGAGTAGCTGGGTGTGGATAATACTTATCAAAGTAAGAATTCTTCATAGTTTTGCAATATCCTGTTTTCCTTTTTATTTTTTTCCTGCAACAGTGTATATTTTGAGTCACCTTTCTAATTTTCAAGAGAGTATCACGAGAATTGGGTAGACTCTGTTTTGAGAAAGCTTATGTAAGGGAACCAAAACTGTGAATAATACTAATTTAACTCGAATAGAACACATCAGATATTGTACATCAGGGTTGTACAATAGTAAAACTGTGATTGTTTTCTGTGTGAAGTTTCATAATTGTGATTGGACCTAATCATTCTGTTTTGAGCAGCCATAATAATTTCAGATTCTTGTTATAGAAGCATTTTACAGTGTATCCAAAAAATCTATAGAAAAAAAAGGCTTTTGCAAAATTGTGAGAAGCTTTTGCATTTGTAGGGAATGAATTAGGCCCATTTTCTTTGCTGTTGACAAAGTACATTCCTTTTAATCTAGTCATTATAGGGAAAGTCAGCAAAAGCAGGGGAGGAAATACAGAGAGATTATAGGAAATGACTGTTTAAAATACATCTGCAAATGAGTAATGCTGGGCTTGTGTTGCAATACCCCATCAATTTTCCTACTATTGTATGCTACAGATATGCTGCACTGTGCATTTGGGTGTCATCTTTTTACAGTCTTAAAGGTGCTCCTCTATTACCCAGCATCACAGCATCATAGAACCAGAATTCAAGGCATTTGAACTTGATTTAATAGGAAAAGTACTGACTTAGTAACTTGTATGTTTATTGTTTCATTTATAATTGCTTAGAACCCAAGTTTATCGTTTGCTGTCAGGAAAATATGTCTTGGAAAGTCCTGGAAATTCTACCATATTAAGTATATACTTCAGAATTAATATTGATGTAATCTAGAGAAATAGTTATTTAGCTTTTGATCTGTTAGACAGCAATAATGTTGCTCACTTTCACAGTAAGACGATCTGTCAATCTTTGTTTTCTACAGACACCAGCCTGTTAACAGAGTGACTAAGTATTCCTAATGAATATCTTACGAAATTGTCATTGAAAACACTCTGACCTATTTTTATAAGTGACTTGTCCTTTTTTTTTCCAAAATAACAAATCAATTAGTACCTTTTACAAATTATTTGCCTTCAAAAAGCCATTTAAAAATCAATCTTTTAAACTTTAAGTCATTCATTCCTGCTTTTTATTGAAAACTCAAAAATAGATACATATTTTTCATAATTAAATTTTGTAAACAGATTCATCCCTAGCCCATTTAGTGGCAAGTTTAAATGTAGAACATATTTTTAAGAGCTAAGAATAAGAATTTATTGATAAGGAAAAGGCAGACTGTAGTGTATCTGGACAAATAGTACTGTTGTAAGAGTGATAGATCTAGCTGAAAAAAACTGTAGGAAACAGAATATAGAGTTCCAGGACAAAATGCCAAATAGCTGTGAAGACTGACTATTTTTAAATAAAAGCAGTGTTCACTCTGGAGTCCAAAGCTCCGTCTTTTAAAGCTAGAAATAAACATCTGTTAGTTTTTCCATTGTAAACCTTCATTTTTATGGGTTTATAATAGGGTCATAAAAAGTCATTCCTTGCTGAAACTTGACATCATAAAAGGCTAGGAAAGTCCTTTGGGTAAGTAATAAATAGATTAAAGGATGATGGAAAGGTATGTTTTCAGTACAAGCACACCGAAACACACACAAAATCTCACCCCATTGTCCATTTGACTTGTACCCTTTAATCATAGTTCAAAGCTAAGCAGAATTTCTTCTTTGAAAAGCGTACCTATGGATTCAGGGGATACTTTTCCAATTCCATCCCAAAGTAAAGGAAAAAAAAAAACTCAGGGGAGTGAACTTCTATGAGGATCTGGCTCAATCAGCAGAGGAAGCTTGGTGGTCATAAGACCTCTCCCGGAACATCATTAGTTCGTGGCCAAATTCTTGGCCCAATGTGTCTTCAGACTTTGCATGTCACTTTCTTGCTTGCTTCCTAAGTCTAGCTCATTAAAAGTTGTACTCATGTGAGTTTCGTGAAAATCTAGAGTCTTAGTATCTGCTCTACTAGTAAAATGGAGATTTGCAAAAGTAAGAAAACCGAAAATAGATGATCACAAGATCCTTGTACCCCAGTTGAGAACATCTATGATGGTGAGTTCTGTTATGCACAAAATGACAATGTAGGCCACACCCCCTGGCATGTCATTATCAAAAATTTATCTTTGTTTGGTTCTTTTAGTTCTCAATGCAAAACTGAAACATACATGCTATTTTTCAAGGATTTGTGAATTTTTTTAAGGAAACGCTGGCTATTCTTGCATGGACTATTTTCCTTAGGTATGATCTTGCTTTCACTGAAAATCAGTGGGAGGGAGGTGCGGAATCATGTCACTGGTGCTGCTTTCAAATCTTCAGACCTGATTCTGGCCAGAAACTACCAAATAACTTAATTAAGTTTAGCCATAAATAAGCTAAGCATCCTGTGAGAAAAGTCCTTGAGGCAATGGTCAGGAATAATTTTTTTAGATTCAGTTGCCAAACTACTTAGGTCGTAAATGGAGACAAATCACTTAGAACTGAATAATGATGAAGTTGAATTTGCAGCATCTCTAATGTGAGGAAAAAAGAGTAATATATGGGATAAGATGAAGATAAGGTGCTTATGTGGCTCCTGCTATGTAAGTGGTTGACCTAAGTACTGTTAATCTCAAAACCCAGTGTCTGGAAACATGCACGTGGAGAAGGCAAGTAATTTTATTATAAATTCAGCTTCATTGAGATATTGGGATGTCCCTCTTCTTTTTTTTTCTTTCTTTCTTTTTTTTTTTTTTTGAGATATAATTATGCCTTATCTTCATTCATTTGTAGGTATAAAATTATAAGCATTATTACTTCAAATTTCTAATTTTTTTTGCTTATTGTTTCTTAGTGACCTCCATGTGTATTGCTAATGGTCCATGACCTTTTAAAGTATGTTCTATGATTAAGGCATATTAAAATCAGTTGAAAGAAACAGACACTGGTAGTTCCAGGCTTCTTTTTGTGGTCTTTTTTGTTTATGATGGCTGATCTACTTGTGACTATGTGGTAAGGACTGATCTTATATTCACAGTATAATTTTAAAAAATAAGGCTTCTGCAGTACTTAATATGTACTTACCTTCCTCTGATGGTGAGTCATGCAGTAAAGTAGATACAAAGGAAATTCTTGTTTGATACAAATGACATTATTGTTTGCCCTCATAGGTAATTCCTCAAGCAGTTCCACGGTGGAACTTTTGAGGCCAACTTTGTGGTGATGATAAGCCAGACTATCAACTATAGCTTCAGATAGACTAGATTGAATTTACGTGCATTTGAAATGTAAGTCCAAGAAACATGAAGTGAAATACGCATTTGGATGAATGATGACACATGAGGATTTAAAACTTGTAGCTAAGCACTGTTAAGATGTTTATACCAGAATCAGAACATGCTTTTTCCTTCCAATTACTACATCTCTGATTATGAATCTAGCAGAAGAATGATCTGAATGAGGGGATCAAGTTTGAAGTTAGCAACAGGATGGGTGGGAGTCTCTACTTGAGAGTAGGAAAGCTCTACAGAGGGATCTGGATAGGCTGGGTTGATGGGCCAAGGCTAGTAGTATGAGTTTCAGCAAGGCCAAGTGCTGGGTCCTGCACTTGGGTTACAACAACCACATGCAGCGCTACAGGCTTGGGGAAGAGTGGCTGGAGAGCAGCCGGGTGGAAAAGAACCTGGGGGTGTTGGTCAACAGCTGGCTGACTGTGAGCCAGCAGTGTGTCCAGGTGGCCAAAGCAGCCAATAGCATCTTGGCCTGTATGAGGAATAGTGTGGCCAGTAGAACTTGAGAAGTGATCATTCCCCTGTACCTGGCACAGGTGAGGCTCCACCCAAATTACTGTGCTCAGTTTTGGGCCCCTCACTACAAGGCAGACACTGAGATTGCTTAGCATGTCCAAAGAAGAACAATGAAGCTGGTAAAGGGTCTAGATCTCAAATCTTAATAAGGAGAGGCTGAGGGAACTAGGGTTGTTCAGCCTGGAGAAAAGGAGGCTGAGGGGAGATCTCACTCTCTACAACTACCTGAGAGGAGATTGTAGTGAGGTGGAGGTCAGTCTCACAAGTCACAGGCAATAAGATAAGAGGAAATGGCCTCAAGTTGCACCGGGGGCCGGGGTGTTCAGATTGGATATCGGGAAAAATTTCTTCACTGAAAGGTTTATCAAGCATTGGAACAGGCTGCCTGGGAAGTGGTTGAGTGTTTAAAAGACGTGTAGATGTGGTGCTTAGGGACGTGGTTTAGTAGTGGACTTGGCAGCTTTAGGTTAATGGTTGGACTAAATGATCTTAAAGGTCTTTTCCAATCTAAATGATTCTATGATACTATGAAAAGAGACACCACAAATGAGAAATAAAAATTGTCAGGTTGGAGGAACATTTGATAAAGAAGAAGTTGTTTGTTAAGTAGAGTTAGGTGATGTTTTTTCCCATAGTAATGCCAGTTCCAAATTCAGCATAAGATAATGAAACTATTTAATAACAAAGACAATTAAAATTGCCAGAAGAAAACTGTTAGATAAACGTGAAAGATAATAAAATGAAGTACAAAAATCGGAGCATTTGTTTCCCATTGTTATTCACAACCCTAAATACTAATTGAATTCATTTTTCCTAAAGGTATCAAGTTTCCCACTTCAGAAAATGGTGGGAATAGTATGTCATAGTATGTGTCTGCCAAAGAGGAGAAATGAAGCTAATGATAAGAGTAGATTCAGGCTGTCTACCCTAGTACAGTTATCTCGGTGCTTAAGAAGTATATAGTGCCCAGTAATTCATGGGAGGTGGTCTGTGCTTAAGTAGATTTTAGGTAAATACAAGAGGTCTCAGTAATATCCGTGGCACCTGACAAAACATCCAGCAAACCCAAAAGATTCGTCACGTGTATTCATTTGGCTCTGGATCCTTTACCTTGCTAGAACATGCTTTGTTTTGGAAAGGCCATCCTTGCTAACGTGGCCAATTAAGGAGGGAAAGTACAAAAGAGCTCCCAAATATTTCCATTAGCAAAGTCATAATCTAGACTGAATGCCTAAGGATTCAGTAATACGACTGTAAGTAAATGTTATTTATGAAGAATAATTAAGCATTTGCTATCTTTCCTTTTAGTGCTAACATTTCTAGGGAGTTTACTTTTGAGACAGTCGCACTTCATTTTATATCTTTTATACATAGGAGAATCAGAAATAAAAGATTTATATAGGCAAGCTTCAACATGTCCATTTGATGTTCTACTATGAGAGTGTGAATTTCTTCAGGAGAGATACAGATTAGCTTATCTTCACTTAGAGAAGAAACCGGTTAATGCAATGCCAGATCAGGGTTTTTATATCAGTCATATGAATCTTACAAAAAGCCAAAGGCAGGCAATAGTATTTGCATTTAATGAAACAGTGATTTTTGTAATGTAGCTGAGTAAGTGAAGGAAAGATCTTGTGACAATAAAAATCTCATCAGGTGATGGCTTTCACAGAGCATCTCGGTATCCTTGTCACCCAGAGCTGTCGTAAACAAACTACTGATGAGACAATAATAATAATTAACCTAGTGTTAATGGAACATAGGCGCTCACAGCTATTTTTCAGCTACAGTGAGCTGAATGAATGCCAGGCAGCGCATGTGGCAGAGCATCATAACATGCTTCTTTTTTTTATTTGCTGTGGTAGCTGTTGGATCTCTTCTTTTCTGCCACAGATCCCTGCTGTAATCTGCTGGCATTCATTTTTGCCTTCAAAGAAACTGTACATCAAATTATAATATTTAGAAATATCTAGTGGAACAGAATCTCCTATATTGTACTTTCAAAAGCTAGCTGCTTTTTGAAGCTGGTTCACCAAGTCAAAATTCTCTCCTTCATTCTGTGGTTATAATATAATAATAGTTCATTGTTAATGGAGATTAGTCCTATCTACAAAATAATCTTTTTACTGAAAAAAACTGATGTAAAGAAGAAGTAAAAACGATCTTAAGGTGTAATGTATAGCAAAAGGCCTCAGGACAATTCCCTGCCTGCCTGCTGCTTTCTACTGGGATGAGTGGAGCTTCAAACATGGGTGTTAGTGGCCATAGATAATTTTTGGCTAAAATGTTGGGCTGTTTGGCTGGCAGCCCAGATGGGATCCCTCTCTGGGACTTTTGGCAACAACGTTAAAGAGCTGTAGGTTGTTTTTCATGGGTAATTTAGGCAAATAATGAAACACGTTCCAGTGTGTTCCTAGGCATGAGGAACAGAAAACTAATATTGCCTTTTGTCTTGACTTCCTATGTCTGATAGTAAAAAGAAATACTGCCTCTTTGCCTTTTCTTTGTCAAGGTATTACCTGACTCTTGGGTAACACACAATGTATCGTTCTTACCCTTAAAGCCTTAGTCTTCTTCCCTTTTTTTGTATGAACCTTGGCCTGCTCCTTGCAAAAGCTCCCCCTGCAAATAGGAACTCTTACCCAAGGACCTTGAGAGACTGTCCTTGAGTTACAAGTGACACATGGAACACAGGCTTCATGATGCCAGCATTGGCAAATAGTATTGATTTTTTCATGAAAAATGTTGATGGGCTTGAACATTTCTGGTCACAATTCTAAATTTCTGTTGATCAGAAAAGCTTGCTTTCAGTTGCAAATGTGTTTATTTGTCATTATTTTGGTAGAGAACATTTTAAAGTTATGGTTTGAACACTCCCTTAGGTAAAAGTAGCAAAGGACAAATATAAAGTACCCAAATATATTTTTTTTCTAAGTGATGTGCTTTTTGATGCTTGATGCATGATTTTTTTAATATTAGAGCTGGTAATACCACTGTTCCAAATCGGAAAACACCATTATATAAGAAATGATAACATTGGCATTCTCTCAGAAGTCTTCTGTTCTTCCAGAGAACAGAAGCCTATTATCTGATCAATAATGTGGAAAAACCATCCATGTTTCCATTAAACATAAGGGGTTTCTGATTAACAGGCCATCTTTTTGTTTTGTGGTTCTGACACAACTGTGTCCTGTCCCATGACAGGTTTCTCACTGCTGCAGGAATAATAAGAATGCCAACAAAAAAGTTCCCATTTGGGGGGAAAAAAATTACAAATTTGTTTTTGCTGTTGTGACCATCTAGTCACTTGGACTTCGAATTTGGAAAATGAATTCTTAAAATTGTGCTCGTAAATAACTTTCACAAAGCTTTTAATAGAAGTTTGACTTCTTAGAGCACAGGTCCTGCCATGGTGTAGATTCTACTGTGTCCCGTCCACATGCTACTGCGGCTCTCTACTCCTTTAAGTTGTCCACCTATAGTCTTAGTCTAATCTTGACCCTTCTGAGGAGGCATCTGGGTGACTCACCTGTGAGTCCAGCAACAGGAAACAACAAGAGTTTTCCCTTGAGCTCTCCCACAGATGCACAAAAGTGTGGAAGCAAGGCTTGAGCTCGTACACAAGAGATGCTGTAGATGTAACCACAAACTGTTGTGCAGCTAGAAGTTACTTAGACCTTAGGAACATATGGCAATTTGATTGATAGAAGCTACAAGTCATTTTAAACATGGCATCTTCTGTAATTTTGTATGATTAATTTAAATTGATTATTTTGCACTTAGAGAAGAAAACATCAAGGAATGGAAGGTAACTTCAGAGCTTTAGTTCACAAAGATGTAAATTGGGATGTTATGTCATCTTTCTGGTTTTAAGTTACCTTAAAGTTTCATCTGTGCAGAGGTTTAACACCAGAAAGAATGATGTATGAATTTCAAACTAATGTTATTTCTGGTAGAAAGCCAAAAGAAGTTACATATATACCAGCAAATAACTTTTCTTATTTATTTAGATAATAATAGAATAATATTTGGGGGTGTCCTTGGTTCCTCTTATGCACAGACTGTAAGAAGTGCTTGTTTATATTTTTCTTAGAAAAAATGTAAGACTATTTTTATTTGGACTCTTTTTTTCTTTTTTCTTTTTTTGACAATATTAAGACCTTGAGAGAGATGTAGAAAGTAATTTCCCTAAGGAAATACTTTATTTTAAGGTTAAAACTTTATAAAATTTATAAACAACCTACAGATATGTTTTGGGGAAAGTTCTCAAAAATTTTCTGATACTTTTATAATTGCTTAAGAGTGAAAAAGGATTAAATTTATGGAAAACTACACTTTTCCATTAGACTTAAAAGTGAACAACATTCTGTCAGTGATTTGTCAACTCACCATGCTTGGACAGTAGAAGGGGCAGTGGACACAAGCTGGAATGCGGGAAGTTCTCTCTGAAAAATTTTCATTTCTTTTTTCTTGGAAATATTTTACTTTGAGGGTGCCAGAGCCCTGGAACAGGCTGCCCAGAGCGGGTGTGGAATCTCCTTCTCTGGAGATACTCCAAACCCACCTGGATGTGTTCCTGTCCAGCCTGCTGTGGGTGACCCTGCTTTGGAAGGAGGGTTGGACTGGATGATCTCCAGAGATCCCTTCCAACCTCTACAGTTCTGTGAGTCTGTGATTTGCCACTGGTTTACCCCAGCTGGTCACTGGTTTTTCACAGTTACAAACAGCTACTGGTGGAGTGTATGCCATACAGGTTGGTGGAGGCTGTACAGGCTGGTGGAGGATATGCCATGCAGTCCCTTCTGACCTTGAAAGATGGAGGCTTTTGCAGATTGCTCACACTGGCACCACAGCACTACCCAACTGCATCTTGCAAACAAAGACACCCGACATACATGAATGCCCAAGCAAGCATTAATGCTGGTAGCAACCACTCGATCTATATCTCTCTTTCCTGACACGTGAGCTTGAGGCAATATGACACGGTCCTCCCTCAGCCTAAACAACTCACTGGGCTTGACAAGGGCTCTAGTAGAAGACGAGCAGTTCTGCATCGTAAGGCTTTTGATGGAAAACATAAAAGTATTGCTCTGTCTGACCAGTTTCTGAACACGCTAGAAAAATGACAGATTGTCAAAATTAAGTGCCATGTTGTTCACATGAAAACAAAGCAAACATGATGAAAGCTTTTAGTGATAGGCAGAGGTTTAGTGCAGGCTGTTTTGCCAGCACCTTGCAACTATACATTAGTGAGACTTTATTCGAACAACTGCTTGTGCATAAAGAAAGATTATTTTGGTAGGCTGGAATTGGGTAAGTTCTTTCAAAAATGTCTGTTTTTCTCTCTAAGCCATGCAGGATAAATAACATTGTGTTCAAGAAATGGCTGTAAAATCCAGACTGAATTTGAAATATAAAACTATGGATGTTGGTGCTTGGAGCCCTTTGATTACATCAGTGACACAAACATTCTTTAACTCTTGTAGTTGGGAGGAGAGATCCCAAAATATGACCTGGCATAACCAGTACTATTTCTAACTTTGCATAATGGCAGCTTGGAACATCTATTATAAGACGTGTGAATTATCCTATTTTCACTTTGCAAACTAAAAACAATGCAAAAGGAAACCTGCATACATTGTGATAGAAGCATTTGAATTTTCCAGTGTCTTCATTGTTCTACCCTTTAATCTAAAGTTGATTTTCTTCCGTAAATCATTTTTGGCTTTCCCATACTTATTTCTAGGTTTATCTTGTATCATTTTATTTCTGGTTTGCGAGCTATTTACTTAAATATTTTAAATTAAAATGTCTGACATGTTGTCTCTAATCTGTAACTTAAGGGTTTAATAACGCTCCTTTGTTACAAGGGAATTAGGCCTTTGGATATTTTGAAGTACCACAAGACATTTTTAGTAAAATCCAAAGCTTGTCTTAGCTGTGAGAGAAGCTGCCAGATTTTATTGACATCCTAATCGTCCTGAATGGGAAAATTTGTGATGAGTACATCCTTTTACATGAGTACTGTGCGCCCTTGAGATGCCTGGTTATGTAACTTAGGCATTTAGGGACAGTAATACAGAAGGAAACATCAGCAGCAAGACAGAAATCTGGCTCTGATATTAAAAAATATAGAGGTTTGTATGTGTTCTATAATGGAAAAGAACCAATAGGCCACATTATTCTTTCTGTGTACTGTTCTTAATCCAGATGTTTACTTTTACTGCTCTAAGGGGGGTTTTTGTCTCCTAATGCTCTTAGTGTGGATGCTTGATTATACCTTACCTGCATCTTTTGTTCTAGCTAACCCAAGTTAGGTGATAGTGAGAACTGCAAATATTTTGCCATCATAATCATCATCATAAATCACAGGCCATAAGATCTGCCATGTGTTTAGAGGAATCAGCTTTTTTATTGACTGCCTTCCATAATTAATAGCACTTTACTTTGTAAATCAAATTAGCCCACTTTTTCTATAAAGATTTAGCGTGAGATCATTTTTTAAAACACTAAATGACCTTGACAAAAACAAGGGATCAATAACACGTTGATTAGCAGTTTGTTTTCTGTAATATTGGATGTTTCCCCTGTCGTTAGTTTTTCCTGTTGCAAGACTTGTAGAGGTTGAAGGTCATTAGTACCTCCTGGTAATGCTATTTTCCATAAATAGTTGATTCTACTATTGTCTAATGCTGATGGATTCAGTTAGGCATGTGAGTAGATGTTGCTAATGTGTCTTGTAATCTACATATTTTCAAACACAAGGTTTTATGGGTGCTTGTAAGCTGTTTTGCGATAAATAAATACACTTCTAACTTTAATGGGAGAGAACTTACATTCTGACTGTTCCCTGAGATTTATTTCAGTGCTGCCATGGCTAAAACCTGTGCCAGTCTCTAGAAAAACATGTGGTGTGGTGGCAAAAGCAACGGACTTTGAGGTGTGCATTCAGCCATCTTAAAAACAGACTTCTCAGGTGTTACGAGTTCTTCTATGTCTTAATTCCTCGTTTTTAAATAAGAGCAATATAATTGCCATACGTAAGGAAAATCAAGGTACATTCAGATTGTCAGGGCCTCTGTTAAAGTGGTGATGAAGGGCAATAGGATACTGTAGGATACGTAAATATCGAAGGTAGGCTTAAGTACCTGCTCTAGTTAATGAGAGACTAGCGATTCTATCAGGGAGGAAATGGCAATACTGAGACATTTGTTCCTATCTCAAACAGGCATTAAGCATCCATACTTTTCATTGAATGAAAAGACTTAAAAAGCAAGTCTAGAATATTCCTGACGTTTTTCAGTTAGATTCTTTTCTTTTTGCAGTCTGACTTTGAAAATATGAGAGGATGGAGACTGTGCAAGCTCTCTTGGTGTGCTATTCTGGTGACTTCATGCCTTCTGGTGCCTTCAGGTGTCTTTGGTGACAAAAGAAAATCATATGTCCTATCAGATCCCCCTTATTTTATTTTCTGCTCTCTGTTTCTTTCTGCCACCATACACAACCATAGTCCTGTAGGCACCAGGAGGTGATTATTTGTTCACCCCAAAGCTGCCTCCTCTCCAGGCTGAACCAAGCCCAGCCCCCTCAGCCCCAATCACCGTGGTGACCTCTGCTGGACTCGATGAACTTGTTCTCCTGTGATGGGAGGATTGCCTTTGCTCCGTTCTTCACTGATGAGGTAACTCTGTTCCTGTCATTACTCCTTACCAGGTCTTTATGTTTACTTTGATTATCTTGCAGTCAGATAACCTAAAACCAAACTCCTTGTGCCTGAAGCCCATGGTCGATCGAACTTGACACATATTGTCCCAGAGGGAATATGAGGCCAGGACACTGCGTTACATTCAGCAGAGACCTTAATGCCAAAGGAGACCATGCTAAAAGTCATTTTGCCAGCTATGAAAACTTCTTTAGTCACTTGAAAGCAAAATGCTGCCACATGACCCACACGCACACCTTTTTCTCAATTACATGACATGGGCTTGGGCACTTCTTTCAAAAGAGGAATGTGAGAAAATTAAGAAGTTGTTCAAGTATAACTGTCTGCTTGCTCCCCGGCACTGAATATCTCCAGAGAGTTGTAGTTTAGGTGCTTTTTTTCCCATTTTTTCCCCTCCATGGTTAAATCACCTATTCTGCGTACATCTCCCATGGTGCCTTAGGGCTGTCAGGATGCATTGTACCAGTCTAGCTGGAGGGGTGACTGTCCTGCCAGCACAGAGAGAGTCTGCCCTCAGAGCACATGGCTTGTCTCATGGAATAAATCCCACTCTCACATTCTCCAAGCACAGCAAGGAAAAACAAGAGCGTCTCGAAGTTGGGCTCCCTGTGAGGCCATTGCAGTAGGGAAGGTCTATTTACCTTGACTTGAAACCATTTCCATCAGGAGGATTTGTTCCCACTGCTTCTGATAATTGTTAGCACTTGTTACGATTTTGTTTTGTTGATGCCACGGTGCTTTATGTGCCTTGGAGAGGCTGCTTATTTTCTCTTTTTATCTGTAACACGAAACTTCTGTTCCCTATATTGATCAACTGAGGATGGTGATCAGCTCTGAAAATTCAATCATTTACTTAAATTCTTAACTACGAGTAACTTTGGGTATCTTGTTACACCTCATCAGCAAAGCTCTGGAAAGAACTTGCTTTTCTGAGTCCCAGCATTTGGGTAAAACATTCTGCTTTAGACCCGAGAGACGGCAGGAACAGATGAGTGAAGAAATAAGAGAATGTTTATGTGGAGCTCATTTTCTTAATATAATCACATTTTAAAATAACCAAATTGATTTTTTTTTTTTTAAAAAATTTGCTCTCTGGCTAAAACCAAAGGAAAAACAGTTTTACAAACATATGCATTATACAAAGTAAAGAACGCTGCTAAAATCAGACTTTCAAGATTGCATTAGGTTAATGCCTCGACAGACCAAGACTGAGATCCTGACCTCATTGAAATTGGTGTGAATTTTACTTTTGAATTAGCAGGGTCAGATTTCATTCTAGATACTGTATTATCTAGTTAGAGAATAAGTTCCTTTACTAGCTATTAGAATATGAGAGTATTACAATTGCCTAAAACTACCAAACTATGCAGTTTGTGAACAGTGTTTAGTTCCTACACAAAATGGTTGATAAATAGGAGTGAGATAAGGATACAAAACTGAGCACAGAAGGTATCATTATTTCACAGAAATATCTAAAGTTTTTAGTTCATTTAGCAGCATTTAGGTTCTCGCATTTTTAATGTAACAGGAGATTAAAAGTATATTGATTGGAAGGAGCCTATAATATGCTACATGAAAGCCAAAACTCAATTTATATATATTCTGTTTCTAGTACTTTCTTATGCAAACTAAAAGTGTGCAGCCTACGCAGGCAAATCCATAGTTATAATTGCTATTATATGTTTTTATGGCCAAAATATTTATATAGATTTAAGAAGCTATTTCTTACAGGGTAATGTCTTCGTCGCTATAAGGAAACATTGCTAGCTCAGGTTTCATCTTGCAAATATTGGAAGAGTGGTAAATAATAATTTTTAAAAAGTCAATAGGACAGTTGACCGGATGAGTTGGTCTATGTAGACTTTTAAAATAGCTAAGAAGAGGGTCAAACATCTGGAAATCACAAATGTAAATCGTGTGGGGAATGAAGTACTGGATTTTAGACGACACTGACTCTGGATAGGACTAAACGGTTGTGCCTGGTAACGAGCTGAACAGGAGCTTTTAAGGTCGATACTGTGGCTTGGAGAGCAGATATGATATTTGGCTTTATGAGCCAGGGAATGAGGCTTATATGCAGGAAGGTGATTCTTTAATTTTTCTGTGGTGATCATGAGACCATTGCTGTGATGATGTAGGCAATTCTAGTGTCCGGTCTTCAAAAAGAACATCGAAAATTGAAAAGGTTTCTGAAAAAGCTGCAAAAATGGTTAAAAGTTGGGACAAAGCCACCAAACAGTTGAATCTTAATCATGCATCATAAGGAGAAGAGTTGTGGCTCACAAGTCATTGCCACTGCAATTCCTTGAGAACAGCCATAGCAAGGGGAGCAGGATCCCACAGCAAGAATACCAGGAGCAAACAAGTACCCACTCCTAGAATATCAATTGCCTCACTGGTTTCTTACAGGGATGTGAAACCCCAAGTCCTCTGGAAAGTAGAGGTGACATTTATTTTTAATTTATAGCTTGCATACCAAAAGAGGGGGAAGAAAACCCATTTTTGTGAAATATTTTGGGAGGACGCCTTTTGGGGATGCTTTCTCAGGTACTTCATTCTGTGCCTTTGATTTCTTTGGCTTGTCTTTTCACCTGACCTTATTCTCTGCCAAGGATTAGTGTGATGAAGAAGATTTGAAGGCTCTATTTTTAAGGTCTATAAGCATTATTTCACACAACCTTAATTTATATTTTCCAAGTGACATGTTCGTAGGAACCTAAGTTCTATTGATTTTCATTACAGTGCTGTGTGGTGTCATCTTAAAAAAGCTTCACCAAACCAAGTGAATTGCTTTAGGAACAGGGTGAAGTTCTTTGAGAGAACACCGCGGGGGTGACTCCGGGTGGTCTCTAGAGACTAAAGCTGCATTTTGGGAGCTGCCACTGTCAAAAAGTTCCGTTTGTCCTTCCGTACAGCATTGCTGTCTGGGCTTAACCTCTGAATTTAGAGGATCCGTTTTAAGGATCAATTCCTTAATCTTTCTTTAGGACTCTGACAACTCTCCTTTTGAAGACTGTCGCTCACTTAAATGTGGTTGCAATCCGGATAGGTAATTCTGAAAGTAGAAAAGAATGGTTATTTATTATAGAAACTATTGCCTTTCAAACCACTTGCCTGAATAGAGCCATAGCCCACACACTTTTCCAGTTTCATTCTTCCTAATAATTCTTGAATTAGAGAAAAGAACCTGTGGCAGTGGTGGCTGTGACTCATGTCTATTTGTGTGACCCCTCTGAAGGCTGTGTATGAGGCTGAAGATAAAATGCAGCATATTCCCCAGCAGCCAGCAGTCTCCATGTGCATAATTTACAGTATGGACCTAGTAACAGCAACTAGTAAGTGGTGGAGTTTTGGGGTTTTTTTAAATGCTCAGAGCATCTAGAGAATGGTTACTAGATTATTATTTTTTTTTCAATTGTTCAGTGGTTGCTAGAGCTGTAGCAATGATGGTTGGTTTATCATGTTGTGACGGACTGTATTCCTTTATCAGCAAAAATGTGTGTGTACGCAATAAAACTGAGCTCTCTCCCTGGCTGAGAGCACAGCGCAGATTCTGTGATCTGAGAGTGCAGCCTTTTAAAACTTCAGTGTTTAAAAATGGGTGAGCTCTCTTCTGCACTCCTAGGTAGAGGGAGGGAAAAATCATTTTAGTCGAGCAAACATCTGGTAGCTCAGGAGTGAAAAGAAAAGTACTGATTGGTTCTGACAGCTGCCTGCTTTGCAGCAGTATTTAACCAGAAATATTTGAAACAGATTGATATGAATAATGAAAGATTGCATGATGTATGACAGAAATAAACTTCACCACAATTTAAGTCATTAACGAAGAAACAATGTTACATATATAAGAAAAATCCTTATTTACTGTTTACCTCATTTGTGATATTTCATTTTTAATAACCTGACAACAAATAAGATTTTAATAATAATTTTCTTCATCAGGTATTGCAAGTATTTCACTGTGAAATAGGTTGAATGGGATGTCATTGTCCTTTAACTTTAACAAGCGCTGCTGATGGATGTGGTCCATTTAAATGTACAACAGAGAGCTGAACTAGATAACGAACTTATTATTACTCTCTGAGGATTACAGGTTAGTCCCAAAGGAGTGCAGTAAGCTAGAGAAAATCCATATCTACTGGCTAAACAATAGCCAGCAGGCTGACTGGAGATATTGATTTACTTTCTAGGCCATTTAGACCTTAATGGTGGAGAAAAGCTGAAGTGCTGTTTACTTTTCTGCCAGAATCGACCAAACAACCAGTCCATTTTTTACAGACTTTTGATTGATTTCGCTTAGAGGAATTAGAGGTGATTTATTTTTAAGCTGAAAGCAACTCGTAAATATCTCCCGCTACACAAGTTCCCTGAGAGTAAATGTTAAGTGGAAATACTTACTGAGAAATACTTTGCTGCAAATCAACGTGAGCGGGTAGTAATCCTTGGTAGAAACGGCTGGGTGTTGGACACCTCTCTCAAGAGTGGTCAAAGCTGGGGTTGTGCTACGTGAGGCACGGCGCTTTTAAAAGTCCCAACTTTTGCAAGTGATTATGAATCTGATTGCTCGGCTGAATTTGTGCCAGCTGTACCCTGCTGACTTAGAAAAGGGCCACGGCTGTGGGAGCCTAAGTGGTGCTCAAGGTCAGTAGTGAGCAGCTTTAATATTTGATGGATGAAAACAGTAATTTATCATGTGACAATTGCCCATGATACTTCATACTCACAACAAATATCTGGCTGTAAGGAACAACTTGGAGATAAAGCAGGATAAGGTGCTGGAATGAAGTCTTTTCAAAACCGGGCAAACTTTAAGAAATGCTTCTGAGCACACTGCAACACATAGAGACACAGCTAAAGAAAAAAATAATACATGCTTTATTTCGTAGAGATAACCTGTCTGGAAAATGACTTGGGTTTATACCAAAGACTGTCAGGTGTACTGGGGCTGTGTATGTACAAGATGGGCTACCGAAATCATTCTTTGACATGTCCTTGTGGAACTTAAAAAAGTAGAGCTCGTATGTCAAGAATGTTCCTATGTGAAAATAAAGTCACAATTTTACATTCATTACAAACACATAGTCTATAATTACTACATAGGAAAAGGCTGCAGGAACATGGGGGTTTTTTTGAAGTCCACTGGCAAAGATAAGACCTTTTTTTCAGAAAAACATTGCTTAGTTCTGCCTTAACATAAATAGCCTCTGTTGGCTACTGAAAACAGCGCTGTTTTCACTAAACAGGCTGAACTTTTTCCCTTGTCACCACCCCCTTCTCTTGGTTTATGTGCTGCTTCGATCTTAACACAGAAACACGTACCTGATACCTGAAAACTGTAATTACAGTCAGCTCTAGGGCTCATACAAGAATGTATAAATAGGGATCTTTTCAATCTGAAAGTTGTGTTTCAAAACCTACACGTGTCTTCTGCCACCTTTCCACCCACTAAATCATTAATCCTGCATCAACACATTGGATTCAGTCTCAGCGACACGCTACAAAGCTGAGAACTGATGGGAAGAAGGAAATAACCCAGTATCTTCCCTTTCTTTGGCCGATCCCCTAAGCAACAGAAAAAATGCAGTACTGTGAGGTAAGAGTCATTAGGACTTTGTTATATATTGCACTTGAAGACTGATACAGAGGAACTACAGAAAAGCTGAGAATTTCAGCATATACTTTGTCCGATTTCTTCACTCAACATTAATGAAAAATGACAGATTTCAAATGTGTTCTCAGTTGAAAAGCTGAAAAAGTTTGGTATCCCCTATTTTTTTTAAAAGCATGTCTTTTGTAGTCATTGTGCTAAGCTTTTATGTAAGAATTTAGTATATGCTGGTGTGAAGTCCTAAGCAGAAGACTTTATAGGTTGTTTCATACATGTTTTCCCTGTGCGTGTTTGTTTTGTTAAGATTTGGAAAAGTTTACTTGCCCATTCTCAGATGTGATGTTGTAGAACTGTATTTTATGGCTTTTATGGCTTTTCTTCAGCCCCAAAAAAGTTTATAGCAGAAAATATTTTGAAGACCTATTTTAGATGCTAGGCTTCTATACTTTAATCTACTCTTAAGATGTGGGTTTCTTGAAAGAGAGCCAAGCCCGCAGGCTAAGTTCTATGAGCTTTATACAACTAAGAGCGCCAGTGGAATCGTTACCTGCAGTTCTCCTGTAACTGCAGTGAGTCCCAGGAAGCAGCATTGTATGTGCTGAGAATTTGTATTTCCATACTGGTATGTTGACAGTTCACTGAAAGTTGTGCATGTATGTTAACAAAAGACATGCAGCTGATGTTCTCTCTATGTCAAATAACATGTCTAGACTAAAAAAAAAATAAAAAATAATGTGCCAGTTGAATGTAAGGTTTGTCTGGTTGTTTTGTCTTTTTTGTGTTACTTTTTAAATCCAATCTATAAAATGATTGCACTGGAACAAATGATAGAGTAGATATACCTTAACTTACATTAAGAGGCCTAATCTGGCTTAATTTAGATCAGTTAGAAAATTATTAACTAATCTAAGGTTATGAAGTTTTATACTGCAATAGAGTCCCAAATCTGCAAGCACTGAATTCCTTCATTTTATCTGTAGATAATATCTGTTCTATGATCCTATATATGAGTAGGTCCTTTGATTTTCATTTCTTAGTTTAATAGCATGCACCAAACAATCTGTACTTGTTTGTTTGAGTTTAGAAAACTGGTTAAAGTGGTGCAATTTTCAAGTCAGCCAGTCTTTGGAATCCTGCAAATTTGAAGGAATCAGATCAATACCTCTGAACGGTTGTTATCCTCATTGACCATGTTTGATTTACTTATCAATTTTAAGTCCTAAAGTATTACTGACTTAAAAGCAAAGAGTGATTGCTTCCATTCCTTCCTCTGGAGCTGAAAAGCCATGAGTGAGGATGAGACTCAAAGAAATCTAAAACTGGGGTGGGTTTTGTTGGGTTTTTGTTTGGATTTTTTTTCTTTTTTTTTTTTTTTTCCTTGAGAGTGAAGTGCATTAGGAAAGAAAACAACAGCTGGTAGCATGGAGCTGTGAGAGATTTTTAAAAGCTGGGGTGAAGTAATGATTAGAAATGCAATATGGAGCTGTAGTATAAGAAGTAAAACCAAAGGCACTGAACAAGACAAATATAATTTAGGCAGAAGCACAGGTCTAATTACTGGGCTTACTTGATAGCTTAGAGTTGTTACCCATAAAGGTTAATTCCTCACCAGTTCTTTGGCTGCAGAAAAGAATCTTACTAGACATCGGTGCTGAATTTACCACTCCTGTAGCATATCATTATCCAAAAATTAGAAAGGGAGATTTCTTGAAATGATCTTTGTGTATATTCCTGTAAAAAGGGTCTATATCTATAGGCTTCCCCAAAGTGGAATGTATATAATCACCAGCACATTCCATAGAAATCACATAAGGAACCACTTTACGCATTTGTTTTAACTATGCTTTTGAAAATTAATCAATTTCTTCTTGATTGCATATATTTTAAATTGTAATAGAGCACAGGGATTAAGATGTAAGTGTTCTCGCTACAACATTCTAATAAATGGAACAAGGACATGCCGGGTGCATAGCAGTTATTTGCTGATAATCCCATGAGGTTTTTGGTGGAATGGCTCTTGGTCACATAGCTTTGAACAGAGGAGCAAAACCACTGTTCTCAGGTTTATTCTCTGCCTGTCCTCTTAGGTGCTGTGCTGTGTAGAAAGTTTTCAAAATTTGTATTTTGAAGGGTAAGGTGGTAAGTAGTTATAGTAGTAGAGTTTATTATTTATACAGCAACCATGTGCATTTGCAATGCTAAGTCCTGATTTGTACTGAGTCCTTCTGTCACACTATAAATGCATTCTGAAGTCTCTGCACATTTACAGAACAGCATTTTTAACCACAGCTGATTACTGTGTTCAGTTTTCAGGGGGAAAAAACATTGCCTAAAAATATAGACCCACAAACATATCATTAATTGTAATATTTTCAGGTTTCTAAAAAATCAATAGCCTTTTAAATACAGAACTCATCGCATCCTAAACTCCAGAACAAGAACATACTGGTATTTAATAACTGCAGACTTTTGTTTCACAAGGAGGAGGAAGCTTGACCCACGTTTCACCTGCTTGTTCCCACCTGAATAATCTACTTCTGAGAGCTGGCAGCTGTGCTGTAATCCTTCTATAAGAAATGAGGTAGCACAGTGTCCATGTAGTTCCTGGAAAGAAGGATGCCTATTTAAAAATTCCTAGAGGATGAGATGAAAGAAGAGGGGGAACTGATGTTGCCTCTTGCATTTAAAGTGCTACAGAGAACACAGGTGGGCTGAGTTCAGTTCTTGGGTTCTTCTGTGGTAAGTCACTAAAAGCTTTAGTTCTAAGGATGCTTAGATGCCTTGTCCTACCTAAATACTTGTAAGGATATGGTTTTAAATTATCTTTTAGCAAGTAAAATGAAGAATAATAAGACTTCAGTTCTCTTGTAAAGTTTGGGTCTGGGAGGGTCTTTTCTTCTATGTAGGTGTCTTTTGAAACAGGACAGGTCTTCAGTTCGGGATTAGACACCTCCATGTAGGTTTCTTAAGGCATCTGTGTACATGTGAACTAGGTGTCAATGGTCTTGCCCTAGTCAGTGGAGAGCCAGTTATTTCTCTGAATGCAGCCCGGAGAGCAATTCTGCTTAGCAAGGTCTGGTGAATCACACCCACGGTTCCATTGAGATGTCCTTTGTCTTCACTGGGAATACAGCTGTCTAGTTCCCAGGCAGACAAATTCATTGATGTGGCTAAATATGGCATTAAGGTGAATCAGAAACCATCTCATTTATAGGAGTGATCTTCTTATATGGGTGGAACCAGGAGGCAATAAAGTCTGGAAAGTATGAGACTTCCTAAATTCATAAATCTGCACTTTCAGTAAAAAAGGAAACTTTAAAGTTCTGTGAATCCCAGTCAGAGATGTTAAATACTGTCATGGTTCAATATTTCTGGAGGGATCCTAAGGAGAAAAGATTTTGTCAAATGTTTTCTCCTACACAGAGCCTGATGTTTCTCCTGTGTGTTCACAGAAGTGCTGCTCGTTGTTTCTTAATTGCCTAATTTTTCAATTTTTTTTTTCTTACGTCTCCTCATTGTTTCCTTCTTGGGAATGGTATAAAATATGGTGTTTCGTTTAGTTTAAAGGGAATGGAAGGATTTTTTTTGGCAAGAATTGAATAGCAGTATTGAGATACTTCAGTTTTTCAGTGGGAGTTAAAATGTTGGGTAGAGAAAAAGGGCTGTTCAATTGCGTATAATCACCTGCATTACAGGGGAAGTGAAACTGGTTTATATGCTTGTTTGTTTTCTCAAACAGAGCTACAATTGTGCATGTGAAGCACCCAATGAGGAGTTGCTCCTTGCAAGTCTGTCCCTGAACCTCTGAACTGCCTTAACAATGATCTCGTTAATTTAAGTACTACTCAGTGTCATATCTGCTTTTTACATATTCGTATTAGTGGGAAAGGGGAAGGAAAATTGTTTTATTCATCTGACATAATTTAAAGATTACTTGTGAAGGTCTCTGACCTTCTCTGAGATAGTAGGTCTATTGTAACATATACATAGAGGGTGGTGGGGGTTTTTTTGTAAAAAAGAACTTTGTTTGTTCTCTGTCTAGTATGACCAAGGCTGGTAAATGTGGAACTGTTTATAAGCTTTATTTTTGTTCATGATAAAAAAGCCTCTTCAGATTAATGAGTCATTGGTGCCTCAGCATCTGCTCCCAAGACCGGGGAATTTGGGAAAGAAACTGAGGAGAAATATGAGGATAAAAATAAGTAAAATGTTAAGAGCAGAAGTCTTCATGATGGGGAATGGACACAAAGAATTTAAGAAGTGTTACAGGAGTGTTCATTTAGTGGAGCAAAATGACAGATACAATTAGAGATATAACAAAGATACTCTTTGAGTAAAAACATTTTGAGAAACTAAATTGTGGGGGTTTTTGGTCTTAAAAATAACTGGTGTTAAAACAGAGTATATTCAAATGCAAGTGTCAGAATTCCTTATTTAAAACAGGTATTTCTATCACAGACTGGAAACAGTACCCTCTTACTTGGAGGAATATCTTGTAAACTGTATCAGTCAGGTTTCATGCTGTTTTATAATAGCTGGTTTTTATACCAGGTGCTCTAGGTTAACCTCCTGTAATTTGTCTCAGTTGAGTGTACCACTTTCCTCTAACTCTAGGGGAAATACATTATCTTTTTTTTTTTTTTTTCTCATGAGCATCCTGTTGCACATTGGCACAGACCAGATACAGCCTGAGGCATAGCTCAAAAGTCACCGAGTTCCTCTTGCATTATAACACCTACACTGAGGATCTTCAAATTATTGGACTGTGTCGTTTGTATTTCAACATGGGCATTTTTACTTGTGTTTTTTAATAAGATTCTCCTCTGTGTAGATGTTAGTAGTAGGTTTCTCCTTAGGTTTCTCTTTTTTTTTTTTTTCTTTTGTGATTCTGTAGAGTAAGGAGAGTACATGTGAAAGGCATCATGGTTAATCCAGTGAGAACAGGTTTCACAGCTAATGACTGAAGAATGTGCCTTATGGATATGGGCTGTCATCCGGGTTTTGCTCGTGTTTTTCTCTGGTAGCCCTAGCAGAGGGAGAGTTTAAAATCTGTCTACTATTTCTCTCAAAAACCTAAAGAAATTATATTCTGATGAGTAGCCCAACGAAATCAGGAAACAGTGCACTGATTGCAGGTGAATTTGTTGCAGCTTTTGCCTGCAAATACACGGATAACAGATTATGTTTGGGAACATCACTACCAGTCTGGACTGCGCGAACTGACTGGTACTGTCTGTATATTTCAATCCAAACGGATAGCTGGAACCTGAGATTACAAGTGATGATGGGTGATGAGACGTTTCTTGAGGAGAAATAGATAATCCAGCAAAGACAGTAAGAGAAAACAGGAAATGTGCTTGTGACCAAGAAACATAAGAACATAAAAATACCCATCTGGTGTCAGCCAAAACGTCTGTCTAGCCAGGTGCTCTTTCTCTAGTGCCGTCTACCAGCGAGTCTAAGAAGAGAACAATGGGGTAGCATGTACAGTATTTCCATATTTGTGTTGCTTTCCTTATGTGGACTTCAGTGACTATTTATTTCTTTAATCTTTCCAATCATTATTGAACTGATAGAAAGTTTTAGCATCCTGTTAGCATCTTATTTGCATGGCATGTAAAGAAACATTTGTTTGTTGTTTCTACGGCCTCCTAAATCCTTCTAATCCATCCTAGCTCTTTTTTTGGGAGAGAAAGTGAATAGTCATACCCTGTTCATCCTCCCCATGGCTTACATGACTTTAGAGAACTCTGTTTTCTCTCATTTATCACCTTTCTAGCCTGAGGACTTCAAAGGATGTTCAATATTTTGTTTGTCCCTGCTTTGTTTCTCCATATTTTCCGGTTCTATTATACTATTCTTTTTTAGATTATTATTATCGTTGCTGTTATTTTCCCTCTGCTTTGGGGAGAGGAAAACTTCACATGGTGTTCAGCATCACAACACAACTCATGCAAATGCTATTGAGCACTGCTCCAGCACTTCTTTCAGCTGTTGTAAGGCCAAGACTTTGTCCCTGAGAACCCGTCGCTATTTGTGAAATTAAGATTGTTTTTTATTTTCCTCTAATGTGCATCACCTTACACTTACCCACATTAAATGTCAAGTCATTCAGTACCGTGAGCTCCTTCTGCAGCTCTGTGATTTGTGTTTGTTACTGCACGTGATCAGTGCAGAAGGTGTCCAGGAGTGGGTTCTTAAATGGACTTGAGAGTTGCTTTTCTTATATGGACTTCTGTGACTATTTATTTCATTAATCCTTCCAATCATTTTTGAACTGATGGAAACTTTTAGCATCCTGTTAGCTTCTGAAGGCAGGAGCAGAATGGAATGGGCAGGGAGGGACAAGGGTGGTGGTTACAGCTGGAAAGAAAGCAGAGAAGTGGGGTTTCAGCAGGGCAGAAAGCAAGAGAGGTGGGGCAGGAGAGTGGACTGTGGAGATAACAGACCAGCTGCAGACAGAGGTACACACCACAGTGCAAAACGGTACCACAAAGTATAAGAGAAAATGGAGAACAATTCAGCTTTGCAGCAGTAGAGCTACTAAATGTCAGGAAGAGAGGACTTCACAGTCTTACTTAACATCATAAGCTGGTATGGAGCAGCTTTCCAGCTCTGGGTGGTATTGTTGTGTGATAATGTGAAAATTTTATTTATTGTGTAAAACTGGAACTGTTCTTTAAGGATTTTAACTTTTCTGCACTTATCTATACAATCTCTGCTTATGCTGTGTGCCATCAGAGATGAGCACTGAGATTTGCCGTAAGTACAGTTGGTAATGGAAAAAGAAAAAATTGACAAAGATGTCTCTATTAAAATCATGCCAGTCACACATAAATCTCTTATGGATGTGCATCTCCACTGGCTATTTCCTTACCTTTGCGTATGATTCATTATAAAGCAGAACAGGAATTATATGATTGTTAAGACAGAAGTGGAAAGAAAAGAAGAACATTAGAAAAAGTCATACATTCTTATTAATATATATTATGTGCTACAATGAAATCATTTTTACCCAAGTATAAAATTACCTAGATAATAGATTTATGAACAGTAAGAAAAGATGGAAAATATGTTGTCTCTTGAAAACTTCTGTGAGGGGGATAGGATTTGATAAAAATATTCTTTATATTGAAGTATATGAAGCATTAAAATATTTTTTAACATCTGAAGTTTTATTTATTTTATCTGATATTTAGTATTTAATTAGATAACATCCAATGTATCAGCACACTTTATTAGCAGAAATTCAAAGTACAATCACGGTGACATACAATCTGTTCCTAATTTTACTTCACTTGCTCTTGACTATATGCCTCACAGGCTGGAACTCAATAAACCAAAAGCAGTAACTTCAGACACAACTTAGGAAACTTTTCCACAGCCTGAGAAAAATCAGATAGTAAAGGTTCCAGGTGCTCTTATTCCAAACTGTGGGAACAGAATTCTGCAGCTGCTTCTGCATCAATTGTTCCTGGATGCAGAATTTTTCTTTTCCATGCATTGAGAAGCGACACTAGGGCTTCTATATTGGTGGTTTTTTAAATGCAATATGAAATTCCAAATTCTAACAAAATAGGACACAGCCATGGGTTAACATAAATTAGTTGGGTTTTTTCTCCCATTAATTTAGCTAGTCTATTTTCTTTTTTCCTTCTTTTTTCTTTTTAATAGAGTTCTTAATTCTATAAACTGTCTGAATTAAAATTATAGAATCACAGAATGGTTTGGATTGGAAGCGACCTTTAAAGGTCATCTGGTTCAACTCCTCTGCCACATGCAGGGACATCTTTTACTAGATCAGGTTTCTCAAACCCCCGTCCCCCCTGATTCTGAACAATTCCAGTGATGGGACATCTACAGCTTCTCTGGGCAACATGATCCAGGGTCTCACCACCCTCACTGTAAAGAAAAAAAAAAAAAAAAGGTCTATTTTTTTAAAATAAATTCTTCCTTATATCTAATCTAAATGCACCGCTTTCAATTTGATAGAATCATAAATAATAATAAACCTTCCTCAGACTTAGATTACTCCCATCTGTATACTACATGGAGTTTTAAACTGTTCTCCAAAGTCTCTGGTACTAACCTCACGGTGACAGAATATTGGAGCAGATATTTAGCTTTTTTGCCCAGTATGGCATTTCCTATACTCCCAGTTTTTTAGTTTTTTAGACCCTATTATGTTTATTTTCAGCCTTGAAATATATGTGTTTTTACTTGGGCCTCCTTTCTCATCATTTTCTTTTTCTTCCCTTCTTTATTTTATCATCATTCTTTCAGCATTGCAGAACTTCAGTGCCTTTTGAAATTAGGTCCCTCTCTTTTTCTCATTCTTCTCTTTCTTGATTCTTCTATTTTCCCTGCTGATG